>CM048825.1:3964729-4313555 GCA_026586065.1 Dioscorea zingiberensis | reverse complement strand
AGATTTAACTATATATCTTTCCCCTAGCTCTAATATGCATATAAGTTTGTCTTTTGTCTACTCCTTGAGTAAGTAGGCATTTTCTCTCATGGTTCTTTGAGTTCTTGACTTACACTCCCTAGTTAGAGGGTCTTGCTTAAGGCACATCATTAATGAAATTAGATAAAGTCCTTGAGTCCATAATAGATAATATGTGAAAGAGTCTCAGAAGAAAAAGAAAAAAAAAACAAACAAAGATTGTGGCCATGTTTGGATACAAAATAATACATTAAAAGTAGTAATTTTTTCCATAGAAAGTGAACACAAATCATATGAATTTTTTCCCCTATAGAATGAGTGTTTGGGATATCAATATGCCTGTAATATCGTAGAGTTTTTAGACACTATCCCTCTCCATATAATCCTTGGTCTAACTCTACCCCTCTTCTCACCTTCTATTACTAAACTACTTCACATTTTCGAACCGAGAAGCTAGGGGTCTATGACATAGTGTCTAAATGGCGGCCAAGGCGAGGGTAGTGATTAACCTACAGGCGGTGGTAAGCGAGGATTGATAAAGAGCAAGAAAAGGGAGGACAAAGCAGAGAAGAAAAGTCCTGAAACTTTAAAAGGAAGAATACAACGATAGCAGTAGTGAATAAAATTGAACACTGGCCAGGGGTTAAATAACTAAAAAACCTTACCCTAGATGGCTTCCATGAGTTCTATGTTGTTATCGAAATTTGTAGGCAAATCATTTTGGTTCAATAGAAAAACTTATCTAATTCTAAAATAACTAAACAAAAGCAGAGATAACTCCTAAAAAATCTAAGTTCAAAGCCCAGGATTCGTATATATCACAAGTTGGCGTACAAAATGTTACCAAAAATAGAAAAACACTTAGAAAAACAAAGAAGCGGCGAGGGAAAGCGATTGGAATTTGAGGATGAAGGAAAGGTCCATCAAACTGGTAGATGGACCCCAAATCTTACGTCTTCGGTAGCCGAGCTTTCCAAATTGGAATTGAGAGTCTTGGCGAATCCGATATCGGTAGTAGAAGTTATGGCGAAAATCTGAAGCTTGATGTCCAAAAGCGAGGCTCAATCTTGGAATTGACTCGGTAGTACCTAAAGTCTTTACGTTGATATTACCATTATAGAAACATACGACTGCGATGTATCTTGCGTAAACAAACCATCTTAAATGCCGCTAACATCTTCATTTTAATCTTGCTCCCGACTCTCGTATGACCTCGTCCACCTTAATATCCTCGGTTCTACGGCGCTTATTTTATGAATATTTAGTTGCTTTCGATAATAATAATAATAATAATAATATAATAATAATAAATAATAATAATAATAATAAGTGAGAGGGAGTAGAGAAGAAGTAATAGCTAAAAGAACATGCTATTAAATTTCATAGAAAAAAATATTTTAATCCTAAACCTCTTTGTTTTTTTTTTCTTATGAATTCCAACTATTCCATAGGAATTTTGCATTGGAAAAAGCTTTACCAAGCGGGTATAGTAAAATTTTCCTCTAAAAGTACTTAATTCTATAATAATCTAAAACCTATAGAATTCTAGTATTATCAAAAGAGGCCTGATTGAATAAAAAGAAGGTTAGAGGAAAAATAAATGGGGTTTTGGTTGCATACTCTTGTAAAAGTTTGATAAGAAATTGTTTAATGCTCTAAGTTTGCAAACTTTTACAAATTGTCTTTCTTTTTTTTTCTTTTTTTTTGGCCTTATATACCCGTGTAGTTAAGTTAGCCTTTGATGGTATCCAACTAATGGATGAAACAATGGAAAAGTACTAAAATGTGTTTGCTAATGTAACCCTAAAAATGAGTTTTTCCTAATATACCCACGATTGGAGTTACTTAGAAATGCCCACAGAAAAAATTAAGGATAGTTTAGATTTTTTTTTTTTTTTAAACTTTAGTTAGAGTTTAATTATGACTTAAATTTAAAATTCTACTTGAGAAGCTAAGCTGGGACTAACGCTAGAGGTATAGAAGCAATAAAACTTGTTTTACATGGGTATGTAAACAAATATCATTTTTATAGGACCATTTAAGAAAATACATACTTTTAGCAACTTACAAAGGGGCATGCTAGCAATTTTTCCTTATCAATTGTCTTGATCAAAGACAAGCAATGTAGTTTAAAGTGTTTCAATTAGAATTTAATTTAAATACAAATAGAGTAAATATCCCATTACTATCTTACCACTGGAACCAACAAAGGGTCTTCTTGAAAAGAAAAAGAAAATTAAGGAGTTTTATGTAATTAAAAAAAATAGAGAGTGCTTTGCAAATATTAAATGTTTCACTATTTCAAAAGATATATAATGAGAGCGTTCACTTATGAGTAGCGATAGGGGAAGTGGGGAAGTAGTCCACTTCTACATGAGAGAACATTCATTTTGCAGGGGAAGTGGCAGTTCGGCCCACTTCCTGGGGAAGTGATCACTTCCCTAAAATACGCTTGAGTGGCTACTTGGCCAAAATTATAACACTTGAAGTGGCGAAGTGGACTTAATATAAAAGCCCACTCTCCCCGGCCACTTCCCCCACCCCACCGAACTCCAACTTTCCCTCCCCGATGCAGCGAGAGCGGCTGCAGGTGCCCTCAGAACCTGCGGCCCCTGCGGTCCGCACGTTCCCGGCCTGGCTTCTTTGCCGTCTCACAAGGGTCGATCTTCTCTGCGCTGCAGTGGTATGTCATCAATCTCCTTCCCTCTCTCTCCCTCTCTCCCTTTTAGCCTCTCTCTCTCTCTCTCTCCCTCTCCCTCTACTCCACTCCCGATGGGTATTGGCTTCTCCTAAAAATAGTTGTGTTTCTTTTGAGTCGCATCTCTCTCCGGCGTTTTCCCACATCGTTCCATTCCCTTCACTCCATTCTAAGCCAATCTCTAACGTGGCGTCCCTGAGAGAGATAGAGAAAGGTAAAAAGCTCTTCTACACTTATTTCTTTTTCGCTTTCAATTTATTTTTTGATTGATTTTACTTTGAACATTTGATTGATATGGTATTGATATTGTGTTTGTGATTATTATACTTTTCTTTTGTGATTAGGGTTTCCTTTCATTGATATTTTTGTTTTGATAGAGACAAAGAAAGCATTTAGGGGGTTGTATATATATTTTCTCTTTAAAATTTTTTAGATTACATTTGTCGGGGATTATTAGGCTTTTGTTTCCGGATTGGGGTTGTGGATCCATCACATTTGCGTATGGTTAATTGGTGGTTAAGAAGTAAAACCTTTTGGGGTTTGGATTCATTTTGCTTGTGTGTGCGTTGGATTAGGGTTGTGGATTAATTGATTGAAAAGTCTTGTCGGTGTTTGTGTGGGAGACGATCTTTGTTCTTTCCTTTTCTACAATATGTGGTTTTGCGATCTATTACAATCTCGTATATGGTGCTCCCAAGTTGGGATTATAGGCTTTGATTTATATATTTACTATATGTATTATGTACCAGTGTAATGCTTCATAATTAACTAACTAAAATCGTGAGAAGAAAAGAAGTTGTTTTCGTGGCAATAATAATAATCTATTACAATCTCGGATATGAGGTGCTCCCAAGTCGGGATCATCTCCTTTATTTTCTTCTTATAAGACTTGAGAAGAGAAGAAGAAGAAGAGGAAGAAGAGGAAGTTTTGTAGCTTTCAGGGATCAAGAGAAGGTGGTGCCCAACCTTCCATGAGAAAACCCATTAATTCTAACTCTTTTGTTGAGTTTCTTGATAATTTGAAACTTTCTATATTATATGAGACTTGATACTTATAAATTTATATATATGTAGAAGCAAGTGGATTATATATTTATATATTATGTGAAGGGTTAGCGCACATAGGATAATACTAGATTGGATAACAAACCATTAATGGAATTCAAAACACATTGTCCTTTTCAACTCTTTTCTCATGCTTATCTAGTTCTATCTTCTTATTATCAATCTAAATAGCTAGGGTGTTTGAGTTTGATATGGCTTTTTTTGGTTCATTTTGGTTTTCTCTCTCTTTTTAAGTATAAAGGTTGGATTTTTAGGGGTTTGGTGTGTTTATGCTTTGCAAAATGGAGAAAGGAGAGGTTTTTTCTTTTGGATATTTTTCTCCCTTTATCTTTTAGAGGTGGCTTTGTTTTTTCTTGCTGCGGGTTTGATGACAATGATATTTAGTTGTCACATTGTTTTATCTGATGTTATGCGATGTTAGTTCTTGCATTTCTTGATTTTTGTCATCACATTGCTTGATCTGATGCAATTTCTTGGCTATTTTCATGAGGATTATTTTCGCCTTTGTGTTGATGGGTGTTCTCGGGCTTGTGCATCTATTTGGAAAATTTGAAACTATAAGACATTGAAAAGATATAATTGAGGTGTTGTAAGTTGGAAAAATATGGCTCTACATGCAATTAATTTGTAATAGGATTAATGACAATGATAGGTAGATGACATTTGGTACAAGTCTTTCCAAAGACTCTCATCTTGAGAAGATTTCGATCTACATGCGTCCTTTTAGCAACCTTGTAATAAGCTGTTTTTACAAATGTAAAATCATTCGAAAGTACACACACATAGAACAAAAACAAAAGATCTCTTACGGTACCCATATGTATATACTTTTATATATATAGTAGCGATTACAACAAACAAATTAAGGACAACTAATTATCATATTACGTAATTCAAAACCATTAGCTCTTCTTTTTGTGATATAATTCAACATAGGCTATGTACATGTTTAAGAAGGCATAAGCTGAAGCTATGACTGACACGTTGATTGTGCCTCTTCTAGTAAGGAAACTAATTCTCATTGAACATCCTTGAAAGTTGATTTGCTTCCCGCATTTGCAGGCCCCTCGCTTTTTGTTTTCACCCTTTACGATTGACAAGCAACCATGATTGTGCGTGACTCTATGCAAAATGAGATTGATATAGGTGACATATAAATAAATAACCTCAAAATTGCTTGAAATTTTTTCTTTGTTACCTTCATGGTAGCCACGATAAAATCGGGAATAGTATCATTAATTTACCAAAACTTGCAATATTGTTATGAACCTTTGTTGGAATTTTATATACCCACACATTAGCGTTTAATACATGCATAAGCTTATAGTTAAACCATTAACTATGTTTGCGTGGAGGACATTGGAGGATTTATAGACAGGTATCTTAATAACCAAGAGAAAGGAAAAGAATTGAAGGTGCTTTAATTAGCTCTAACACATGCCATTTATCTTCCACCATATTACAGAATTCAAACCAAAACCAATTATATAAAAAAGCTGTCAAAAATGTTTAAATTAGATCATTTTTATGTGCTTGGCTAATTGTCTTCTAGCAATATTACATATCAGTTCTATGCTTCAACAAATGTATTGGCTTGGCCTAACTGATGCAATGAGCTAACAGTAAGTTGGAACTTTTGGGAAAAATTAATTCTATGGATACATCATGTAGGATGGCCGACAGGTTCCTAGACCATGCCATTTTTATCGAGACACCCGCATTGGTCACCATGGTGACGGTATTTATCATCGTGGTTGGCTCGACGACGATGACACAGCCACTTAGAGCCTTCACCGCTTAGGGATGTCCATAGGAGTGCGCACATGGCCCGGATATTGGATGGAGGCATCCATAAGCGTATCGAAAGTACATGCGGATGAAGAAGGAGACATTGTTCGAGACTATGCTTTGTATTACACTTTAGCGCGACCATCTCATCGATACTATTCACGTATTAATGCGTGGAGGAGCGGTGTCGCTATGTTTTACATATAGTAGGCCACCATGCAAAAACCGATCAATGAAAAATTGATTTCATTAGATCAGTACTCTTTGTGAGCCGCTATTTTAATGTCGTTTCTTTGGGCTATTTGTTCTATCGAGAGATGAATTTGTGAAGCAAACTAAGGCACTTCTATGTCATCCGATATAGAATCCAACCCACTTTTACTATCCTATACTTCAAGGTAATGTCTTCTTAAGATTCTAATTGGCTAATTCGCTTTGTGGATAGGAAATAACATACCATTTATTTTGATTATTCTATAGGATTGTATTGGATTTCTCGTGGGACCCACATACAAGCAAGGGTGCCCATCGAGCTACAAGGTAAATTTCAGCGTCGCAAAGGGCATCACACAAAATGTGCTTCTCGCCTATGCGATCCGTGACTTGAAATTTACTTACGTTCTAGCTAGTTAGGAAGGATCAAGAAATGACTACACGGTTTTGAAGGATCGTTAGCACGCACCTCCACCTTCCCACCTATATGTTCCCACGGCTGTTTCTAAAACATTCTACCTACAAATTAATTATTAGGTTTATACAAATTTCACATATATTGATTACGCTTTTGCACTTTTATGTTCGGTAGAAATACTATCTCGTTGATGCGGGTATACTACAACAACGGGGTTTATATCCCCAGTATCGGAAGGTTAGGTATCACCTCGTAGAGCAACCTAAGTGCATACCCAAGTACTTACGAAGAATTGTTTAACTCAAGGCCCTCTTCCCTTAGATCTCGGATCGAGAGGGCATTTGGGATTCTAAAAAATCAATTTAGGGATTTTTGGACTCAAGGCCATTCTACCCTTTATTGACCCAGGTGGACCTTTGTCCTTGCATGTGTTGTCCTACACAACTTCATCAAAGTTGTTGACCTGCACTGACATACTCGCTGTGCAGCATGTTGTTTCTATTGAGGATGATTCTACACCACAACCGGATTTTTGTATCCCGAGGATCGAGAGAATTTGGCATTCAATGGCGAGAAATCAAAGGGGATATGAAAGCAGGGGATGTGGGTCAGCCTCACACTTCCCAGAAGAGCCACATGAGCCTCTTTGTCCAGGTATCAATACATCTACTATAGTGTCTGTTGTTTGAAAACTTAACAAATTTTTTGTGTTGTTCATTTGGTCAATTAATGTTGTATGTGTATAGAATGATGAGTACATCACTGTCCTGTCATTGAACGCCCCTCTCCTTGTTGTTCCTCCTGAGATCTTCATTAATAGATAGCAGAAGGCTTATTTTGTTGAATCTGAAGCTGGTGGGTCACCAGCATTGAATTTCTGCTATGCATGAATTTAAAATTTTGTTTGAAGGATGTGAGAATTAATATAATTGTAGGAGATTATGAGCAGTAATTTCTATGTTTGAAGATGCATGCATGCTTGTTCTTTCTTTGCATGTACTTAAGAGTAGCTAGCTTACCATTCATGGATATTTCCTGGTTGGCTCCTTGAGATCCACCACTGTTAATTGTTCTTCTCTTCTTTGGAATTAGTTTAAAAATGCTTCCTTGCTCAGTAATTAAAGACATAACTATATATTCCATGAGCAATTTTTGAGGAAAATAAATCAATGCATGTGATTTGTCCCGGCAATATATATATGTCCACTCTTTCCGTGTACAACTTGTACCATATTTCTTTCTCGTGCCTCTATTTTGGTACCTCTCTATAATTCATTTATGGTCCTCATAACATATACCAATTGCAACAACTATCCATGTTCCTCTTGTGTGTGTGTGTTTGTGGCTTGAGATTTTTATACTGACATGTGGAGGAGACATTTCCATGCATTCAGAGTCATTGTAATTACTTGTTCTTTGGAATCAAGGTTATGGTTTGAACTTTGACTTCCTTTCTTATCTTGATATGCTAGTGCTAATGTTGCATATAGAGGGGGAACTTAACCATCTTTACAAGTGACAAGAAGCTCTAAGAAAGACTTCAATAGATAAAAACTATCCATAATTTTTGGGCTCAGTCTAGCACTCTTGAAATGTCATAACCTGTTCACATGTTAGATGATTATTTGTTAATTCCACTCAGTATCCTGTGGTGCAGTTTGTGCATTCTAAATTTTGCTTTGAGTTGGTTTCTCTTATCAACTCAGTACTTCTCTAATTTCTGTTCTAGATTGGGCATAGTGCAAACTTCTTCACAGGATCTTTTTGATTTATGAAAGGCCTTCTGCAGTTTCTACTTAGGACCTTGAGTGCACTAGATCACATTGTTAGGAGACATAGGGTTTTGATTATGCTGTTGTGTGTAAGATTTGAAAATTGCCACAATATGTTTACATGCTAAATTATGATTGAGAAATCCTGTGAGGTCTGAATCATATACATTCCTGAATTAGAAGATATGAAGTTATAGTTCTATATCTGTGTCTAGGTTTTTGTTTCCTTATAATGGCATTGGTGGATGAGGGGATTTCTGATACCTTAAGTGGAGTGAAATTGTACTAGTCCCTTTCTAGACATTCCTTCTAGACATTCCATGAATTTAAAGGAGATGGTCACACAAGCAACTAAACAGACAGTGGAGTCTTCAATTACTCTATGTAGATAGATCTATGTAGCTTTTAATGTTTCTATTAATATTAAATTGATCACACACACACACACACACATCCTAATGATGATGAGAATGTCAAAAGGTCGATGGGTATGAAGATGAAAAACTCGCCTACTTGGCAAGTGTGGTTAAAGGTATAAAAATTTGATTTTGATTTTTTTTAACCATTAACAGAAAAGAATATAGAACCTTACTTGGGAGGTTTGTGAGTATTCAGAACATTTGCATTGGAATTAACTGTGGCAGAAATAATTCATTGGTCATTCCATCTTTAATCTTTGATTAGATTACATCTATTTAGCAGATTGTTTCATGGTGACCTTTTTACCAACATGGGAAAAGAAAAGAACTAGTGAAGTTGGGAGAAGTTGCTGGAGAACTTTTTCTTGAGAAGCTGTAGAACCTGATGTATTGACTCAATATGCAATGCCAAGAATGCTTCAATCCTCAGATATTTCTTTTGCTCTTTGTCTGCTCCTGAAAGTTTCATTATCATGATAATCTTAAAGTAGATATCTAACCTTGATGTGTTTCATTAGATGGGCCAATGTTTTTAATTGCACATGCTATCTCAAGGATCAAGTATTGATTGAAGCCTCTCGGATAACCTCATCCTAAAAACTTGGGAATTCTATTAATTTCTATAAAAATCACGTGATCTTCAAGAAAACACATCTTGAGCACACAATTGGATCTACTTAGTGTATTTAGGTACTTCAGCAACAGTTCATCCGTAACTTCATGCATTAAAGCAGTGCTAAATTTCATACTATAAACTTGCAATACATTAATGCCAGCAGTTGGATTTTACATTGTTGTTAACTAAAAATGAACATGTTTTTATAACTCTTGATTATGTTTCAGCAATTCTTAAATTTGATCTGATTTGAGTTGAACATTGTTGTTTTGACATTTTTTTCTTAAAAACATTTTGAACTGTACTAATCAAAATTCCCCATATATAATATGATAGGAAAATGGCAGGCTTCGGAATCATCTTTTAAGAAGCACAAAGGTACACAGAACAGGAGGTGGACAAAAGATATAGATAATGTCCCATTAATTCCCTCGCCTTTGCGTAGCAAAAGGCTAAAGCCGGAATGAAGGTTGATAAGTCTTCAAGCTGTTGCTTTCGCGGAGGCAAAATGAAGGTAGTGAACTTACAAAAATCACTGTGGTTCAATATGGATGCGACAAATATAGAGAATCGCTTTGCGCACTTGAGATTAAGTACCAAGAGTCAAGAAGGTTATGGCACTCGGTAATTGCCGTGTTATCGGAACGAAAGCATCAAAATGTTAGTGCTCGAGGATGAGTCGTGATCGCATATGTCGAGGTATATGCTTAAACTCTTTCATTTTAATATTTATGTGCATATTACAACTTAATCTCGACTAATCTCCAAATTTATAATGCTCTATGATTTAGCAGTGCACTTAAGGCGTAAGGACTTGTCAACAAAACCGATCCCCCACTATGATGACCTCCGCATCGTATGTGGTGATGATCATGCCACGGGTGAGTTCGCTCGATCGATATTCGACCGGTTTGGATCTGATGAAGCAGACACCGAAGGCAACAATGAACCTCCTACAGAATATGTTGACCCTGACCCTGAGCCTGAGCCTGAGCAACTTGAGCCTAACGACCAACAACGGGAGCTGCCAAGGCATACTTCATCTACTACTACTGCAAGAGGTGGTCGTGCTTCTAGGCTGAGTAACGATAACTTTTTGGTGGAGCACTTTGGAGAGAAGTTTGATCGTTTATCCGCCTCAATTGAAGGGGCCAAACCAAAGCCTTGGAAGTACAGGTTATCTGATGCTTTGTGGAGCATGGAGGGCTATAGTGATGAAGATTTGGATATGGTGTTCGAGCTTTTAAAAGCGAAGAAGAAGCTTGCTGAAAGCCTATATTTGAGGAAACCGGTTTCCTCTGAGGAAAAAGTGGCTTGATAACTTCATTGCCGAGCAAAGAGGTTCTGGGTAGTGACAGGGATATTTCCTAGGACATGTTTGTGTTTTTCTTTGTGTGAAGACTGCTTTATTGATCCATGTAGTGACAGTTTAAATTTTAGTTTTTTTGTATGACTGTCTCAATATTGAAAACATGTTTGTATGCTTTATTTTAATAAAGCTGTTTGCATTTTATGGATTTTAATTAGGTCTTTCTTGAGTTTGATGGGATTTTAATTAGGACATGTTTGTATAACTTTTTGTATGACTGTCTCAATACTGAAAACATGTTGAAACTTTTGAATTATGATATTGCAGGCTATGTATGCACTTCTCTTTCAAAGAGAAATGATACTTATATTCTTTTTCAAAGAGGAATGATACTTATATTAAAATGGGTGTGTTTTAGGGGGTGCAATCTTGTGTCACAGTGTTGTAATTCATATGAGAATTGTGTGTCATGCTGCTTAAATCCATCCAAGGTTTTATTGTGTGTATAGTACTATTTAAATATGCAATCTTTGTTCTAAAAAAAAAACATGGTTTTAACAGACTCTAGAACTAATCGTGAAGGTGAAAATAGCAAAACAAGAAAATTAATAAGTTTAAAAAAATAAAATGTTTAAAAAAATTAATAACTATTAATAACAATATAATGTAATTAAAATCAATTTTTATAAAATCACTTCTGAATTTTTTTACTTCCCCCACTTTCGTGGAAAAAAACACACTACTAAAGTTCAATTCGAACTGATCCCACTTTCGTGGAAAAGAACACCAGAAGTGGAGAAGTGGGCACTTCGGTGCCTCTTCACTTCGGTGGAAATGAACACCAGAAGTGCCCACTTCAGCCCACTTCCCACTTCCGAGCAGTTTCCCCCAAGTAAAAGCCCCTAAGTTGAAAGTATGATGCCTTGGGCACAGGGGTATACAAAATATTGGATGCAACTGCACCCACAAATTGCGGCAGTACTGTACCATGACATGATGTCGCACCCAAAATTTTCCTACAAATTGGGTGCAACCTCACCCAAAGTTATGATACCTTGGAAAACTGGTATGTTAGAATTCACCAAAAGATATATAAAAAACATTTAATAAAGGTGTAATTCCCTAAATTGTCCCTCTATTATGACCATAGTCCCGTATCGGTCCCTCGATCTATTCGAATTTAATCACATCACTCTCTCTATTATTCCAATTAGGAAATCTTAGTCCCGAAGCTTGACGCCCATTTCTTTTGCCGCCTTTGGTTTCTTTGACATGGCATTTTTAATATATTAAAATATTAATATTTTTATCAATATTAATATTTTTTATCACCCATCACTCACCCTCATCCCCTCAGCCCCAAGAAACCCTATGTGGAGGCTGGAGCTCACGAGAAGTACCAATGCACTACCACCGTCTTCAACTCCCTCAACCCCTTATGGTGTCAAACCCTCGCCTTCTCCATTCCCGACCCTCCTTCCTCTCCTGACCTCACCCCTCACCTCTCCCTCTACCACAAACCCCACCCATCCTCCCTCTCCCTCCACCGCCACTCCCTCGATCGTATCCGCCTCTCCGTGGCCTCCTTCTCCCCTTCACCTCCTCCACTTCCCCTTGAAAAGCGGCCTCTTCTCCAAGGCTGGGCCAGTGATATCTTCCTCCTCGATCTACCACCTCCGTGCCGACGACATAAGCCATCGGAGATGCCACCAATGGAGAAACCAATGATAGAGAAGCTGGCAAAGCCACCAGTGAGGCTCTTCTATTCGATCCCCGCCGACCAAGCATTGATCCCATGATCAGTAAAGCTATGGAGACAGGTCCAACTGCAAGGTCTTTAGAACTCCCAACCACTACATACGCTAATGGAGGAACAAAGTTTGAATATGAAACCATGAAACCATGAAACCATGAATTAAAAGCCATTGATAAGTATCATATACAGAGACAATTCATGCATGCATGCATGTAATGCCATGTAAGCTTGAAAGAGCTTACATAAGCCTACAATGGGAGGTAGGTTGGCAAGCTTTGCATAGTGATGCCTTGATTATAACAAGATGAAGAACAAGAGAGTTAGAGAAAGAAAGAAAGAGATCAAGTTAATTGAGATAATTATTGCCTGAGAGATGGCTAAGCTGGCAATGGTGAGGCCAGAGATGAGATCAGACTTGAAGAGGGAGAGGGAGTAGTTGGGAGGCCATAAGAGAATAGGGAAGAGAAACTGAGCAACAAGAAAGCATTTGGAGGAGAGAGGTTGGCCTTTGAACTTCGTGAAAGGATCATCAGGGAAGAAGGTCTCCTTGAACCTTAGCTTGAGCTTGTTCATGGCGCTATTGGATGGAGGAACCTCCACTTTGTGAATAATCTCCATTAC
Organism: Dioscorea zingiberensis; assembly: GCA_026586065.1. Lineage (NCBI taxonomy): Eukaryota > Viridiplantae > Streptophyta > Magnoliopsida > Dioscoreales > Dioscoreaceae > Dioscorea > Dioscorea zingiberensis. Next base: position 4,300,862 of record CM048825.1, on the reverse strand, counting down.
TGCAATATTCTCTACCTCTCTATTACTCCTTACACTACTACCCATGGCTTCTTTTTCTTCTTCTTCTTCTTCTTCTTCTTCTTCATTGGTTTCTCCATCGGCGTGGATCGAATGGAAGAGCCTCACCGGCGGCTTCGACGGCTTCTCCATCATTGGTTTCTCCATCGGTGGCATCTTCAGTGGCTTGTCGTCGGCTTGGATGTGGTAGATGCGGAGGGAGATATCACCGCAGGAGAAGAGTTCGCACTTTTCGAGGGGGAAGCAGAGGACAAGGGCGGAGGAGGAGAAGGGAGAGAAGGAGGCGAAGGAGAGGCGTGATACTCCGAGGGAGTGACTTCCACGGGAGGGGAGGATGGGTGGGGTTTGTGGTAAAGGGAGAGGTTGAGGGTGAGGTCAGAGAGGAAGGGGGGGGGGGGGGGGGTGAGAATGGAGAAGATGAAGGTTTGACGCCATGAGGGGTTGAGGGAGTTGAAGACGGTGGTGGTGCGTTGGTCCTTCCTGGCGAGCTCCACCTCCACATAGGGTTTGCGGAGTGGAGAGGGAATGAGGGTGAGTGATGGGGATGATAAAAAAATATATTAATATTTTAATATATTTTTAAACATAAAAAATGCCACATCAGCCAATGATAAAAAAATATTAATATTTTAATATATTTTCATATATTAAAAGATGCCACATCAGCAACCAAAAATCGCAAAGAAACGAACGTCAGGCTCGGGACTAAGATTTCCCAATTCGAATAATAGGAGTTGACAATGGGGAGGACCAAAGTGACACTCATAATAGAGGGACCATTCAGGGAAATTACACTTTTAATAAATTGCATTCTAAATATTCGTGTCCATCAAGATTCAAGACACTGGTCACTGGCGGCTGTTTCAGACTAAATCTGAACCGTTCAAAAAGTTGCAATCGCGAGGGAAGGGATGAGAACCTGATGGACGGCTGCGATTGATTACAAACGAGAAGTTCGCTGATTACTCGGTAAACAGGAAACGAGAAGCTCCTTCTCGATCTCGAGCCGTCTTCACCTTCGTCTCCGATCTTTAGGGTTTCGCCGCTTCCGATCATGTACCGAGCTGCAGCTTCTCTCAAGGCTCTCAAGGTCAGCGTTCACGGAACCCTAATCCCACCATTTCTTGATCCATTGCAGTCTGTATTTCCAATTTCTCCTTATTTTTGGTATTCTGGAGCTCTGTTTGTCCTGGATCTTTTTTTTTTTTGGTTTATATTGTGAGAATTTTTGCTTGTTTTTGGAATATGGATCGCTTGGTATGGTGCCTTATAACTTTATTTAGCTGGTGATAAAGGTAATGCAGTGGGATGTTTCATTTGATCTGATTATCTTGGATTGATATTCATTTTTTCTTAGCATTGCACTCTTGACTTAGATCCCTTTGTGCTTTGGGAGCCATATTTATGAGAATAGGTTCATATGCATTTGCGATGTGATTATGTATTAGATTAGAAGCAGGTGCTATTTTCTTTATCACTATGTAATGGTCGACGTCTAAAAATGAAAAAATCGACATCCTTGAGTGGATTGGGGAAGAATCAGCAATGCAGTAATGGACAAAACTAGGCTTATCCGTGAAATGCCTCGATGGTGCTGAGTTTGCGTAAAAGGGAATAGGATGTTTCTATATTGAAAATAAGTGACGAAATGCTATGTGAGTGAATGTTGTGTTTTCTTTGTATATTTCTGTCAAAATAGATTGTTTTGACACTTATTTTCAAATTGAGAAGCATAAGGCTTGAGGGTTTATGGAATAGCTTCAAAATCTTGGAGGTAAAGATGTCTTTTTTTTCTGAAACATAAAGTTAAATTAGAGAAGGTTCTTATTTTATGTTTGATGCACATATAACATCAGATAAGCTGTTTATCTGAAGCCTCTTATTGTCGACCATTTGTGATCACAGCGCCATGCAGGTGATACCAGAGTTTGTGGAACTGCTGCCCGATTTGCCAGCACAAGCATTGCCAAAAGGTCTTCTGGGGGTTTCTTCAGCTGGCTCACAGGGGAGAAGTCTAGTCAACTTCCCCACTAGATTTTCTCCTCTTCCAGATGTCACAATCCCTTCTCTTCCTGATTACATAGAGCCAGGAAAGACAAAGATCACTACCCCTTCCAAATGGTGTCAAGATTGCCTCGGAAACATCAGTAGTATGTTTTCATGTTAACATTTTATCTATTAAACATTTGTTCGCCTTTTTATCTGGATGCTTTTTGATTATCATTGTTTGTGATTGGACCTTGGTTAGAACCTTGTTGCATCAATAGGAGTATATGTTGACTCTGGTTCTATATATGAAACTCCTGCTTCATTTGGGGCATCTCATCTGTTGGAGAGAATGGCCTTCAAAAGCACAACAAACAGGAGTCATCTGGGCATGGATTGTGCGTGAAGTAGAAGCTGTTGGAGGAAATGTCACTGCATCTGCCTCCTCGTGAACAGATGGGCTATACTTATGATGCTCTCAAAACATACATGCCTGAAATGGTCGAGGTGCTTATTGATTGTGTGAGGAATCCTGCTTTCCTCGATTGGGAGGTCAATGAGCAGGTAGGTATTTTGTCTCTTGAAGTATCATTTCTAAGTACAGCTGTTGATCGGCAGTTTAATTATTTTGGTATCTTTTTTGTATATTACTATGTTGCAGCTTCAGAAGGTGAAGGCAGAGATCGGAGAAGCTGCAAACAATCCTCAGGGTTTGCTTTTAGAGGCTCTTTTCATTCTGCTGGCTACTCTGGTGCACTGGCAAACCCTCTGATTGCTCCAGAATCTGCAATTAACAGATTAAATAGTAGCATTTTGGAGGAATTTATTGCTGTATGATTTCCTCTTTCCAATAGCAGCCTAATGTCTGTAACTCTTGGTGGTTTATTTTGTTAATACTCTCTTGTTGTTGTTTGTCATATTTGTGAAATTCAGGAGAACTACACTGCTTCTCGTATTGTACTAGCAGCATCAGGTGTGGACCATGATGAGTTAGTTTCAATTGCTGAGCCTCTTTTGTCTGATCTTCCCAAGGTTGCTCGTATTGATGAGCCAAAGTCTGTGTACACTGGAGGTGAATATAGATGCCAGGCAGATTCATCGGTGTGTACAAAATCATTTATGTGTTCTCTTTCTAGTTGTGATTTCTTTTCACATTTCTGAAGTTTCTGATTTTCAACAGAAGACGCATCTCGCTGTTGCTTTTGAGGTTCCTGGTGGCTGGCTTAAGGAGAAGGATGCCATGACTCTTACTGTTCTTCAGGTAAAAGGAAAAAATCTTTATTCAGTGATAAGTGGTTTAAGTAGTGTAGAATCTGGACATTGTGGCATTATTTCTCTTAAAATTTCAATGTTGCTGTTCAGAATGGTGCTCACAATTTTATTTTTTATGCCTCAGATGCTTGTGGGAGGTGGTGGCTCTTTTTCTGCTGGAGGTCCTGGGAAAGGAATGTATTCTCGGCTATGTAAGTTCATCGATAATATACTGACTTAGAGTATGTTCTAAACTTCCTTTGGTTTGTTGATCATATTATTGTAACTTGTGGTTTCAATGTTCATAAGCAGATAGGCGAGTCTTGAATGAGTTCCAACAGATCGAGTCTTTCTCTGCTTTCAATAGTGTCTACAACAATACCGGCATTTTTGGAATACATGCAACCACGGTAAGACAATACTCTTTGCCTCTCTTGGTTTGACATTATGCTTATTTCAAAATTTTAACTACATTTCTGGTTTATCTCTTTATGGAATTTGTTGCATTCCTGGTTTTGTGTGCTAATTGTGGAGTATGTGTTAGCAAGCAATACTCTTCCTGGGTGCTTAAGTCGCTGTGCTTTCTCGTATTGCCCTATAAGCTTGTGATGTTACAGATGTTTCTTATAATTTGTCCACCAATGACCACATTATGTGATTTCCTCTAATTTTCTATTCCTGTCTTTATTTTATGGCTTCTGCCACCTATATTAGCAAATGTTGAGTTGTATTCATGAAATAAAACATCATAGGGTTTTATCAATCTTCATTTTTTGGCATTATTATGATACATCCAGAGAAATGTGAGCTGTCTTGGATTCTATTTATCTATTTTTTATATTTCTTTGAGGTCAGTTTGAAGTTCTGTGAATATATAATTTCTTGGATACATGGTATCAGATGCCAAATGCCATTTTAGTTTCTATTTAGAGATTCAATGCAGACCTATTTCAGGAATGACTTTTTTTTTTGGTAAAATTATTCGGTGTGCCGTTAGAAATGACTTATGTTCATTCCAGTAGAAGCAGGTTCTGTATTTAAGGAATTTCATTTTTTTTAAAAAAAAAAACTTGTGCCAAATGAATTGTCTTTCTACAGTTACAGAGTATGCAAGTAAGTTGAGGCATAACATTGAATCTTAATATGATATGTTTGAATCAGTCAGTAGCGGTTTGCGCCCTGATTACTACTTGCATGTTGTAGCACTTTTCTCACTGGCCAAAGTTTATATAATGATCCAGTTTTGTAGGTGCTAGAGCTTTATGTGATTACCCACCTTCTAAGTTACAGAATGTTTCTGTGCTATGTATGTTTAGCATTTTCATAATACTGGCCTGATGGCATTATATTTGTTTAGATAGTTGCTTTAGGGTGTCCTGCATAATACACTGCAAGACAAAAACTAGGCTAAGTATTCTATGCCGGTTATGAACTACAAATTGGATGTTGGTTCAAGATTTTGTATTTGACTGGTGTGTTTTTATTATGGACTTGTATTGCCGTAATTAAAATAAGATCACTCTTCACATTGCTGGACAACTTTTTCTTAAGCATGTATAGAGGTTTTCAAGATACTAGAAAAATTCTACACCCTAAACCAAGTAATGATGAATTTCCCTCACATGGAAAGTTTATTGCTTAGAAAGTTGCACACAATTCATCATGCACAGGTTCTCTCACACATAATCTATCATGCATATATTTCAAAACAACATATATATTAGGGTTAAAGACATTTTTAGTCCCTGTACTATGGCCTAATGTTCACTTTGGTCCCTGTACACTAAAAATATTCAATATGGTCCCTATACTTTAGGGTTTATGATAATTACGGTCCCTGATGCTGACGTGGAAGCTAGTTGGCATACAGTTTGAATACATATGATTTTTTATTATGACGTGGCAGCTGATGTGGGATTTGAGTAGATTGATTTTTTAATGACAACGTGGCATGATGCTGACGTGACATGCCACATCATCATTAAAAAATTCAAAAAATCACAAAAAATTCCCCAAAAAAAAGACCTTTTTACACAAGGTTTTGTACATTAATCATAGCAATAAACCTGGAAAATTGCATAAAAATGACATGAATTTTTTTTTGGGAAAAGAAAATGGAAATTCTGGTCACATTATTATTGATTTTGTAAGATAACATAATACCATGTCAACAATAGATTAAATCAAAAAATGAAAGGTGTTATGTAATTGCTGACATGGCATTATTTAAAAAAATGAAAGTTTTGCCACATTATTAATGATTTTTTAAAGTATAATAATCATTAATATTGTAAGAAAACTTTCATTTTTCTAAATAATGACATGTCATCAACTACATAAAAACTTTCATTTTTTGATTTAATTTATTGCTGATATGGCATTGTGGTACCTTACAAAATCAATAATTTTGTGATCAGAATTTCCATTTTCTTTCCAAAAAAAAAATCATGTCATTTTTATGTAATTTTCCAGGATTATTGCTATGATTAATGTACAAAATCTTGTGTAAAAAGGCCAGATTTTTTAATGGAATTTTTTGTGATTTTTTAGAATTTTTTGAAATTTTTAATGATGACGTGGCTGATGTGGCATGCTATGTTGTCATTAAAAAATCAATCTACTCAGAGTCCACGTCAGTATATGCAAGCCACGTAGGCTGTCACGTAAGAATAAAAAATAGGATGTATTCAAACTATATGCCAATTGGCCTTCACGTCAGCATCAGGACCGTAATTGCTATAAACCCTAAAGTACAAGGACCATATTGAACATTTTCATTGTATAGGGACCAAAATGAACATTAGACCATAGTATAAGGACCAAAAATGACTTTAACCCTATATATTATGAGTCGAGGAATAGGCTTGTGATATAACTAACCAATTTTTTATTACATGGGAGGATGCTAAAACTTTTGTGAAGCCATGGACCCTTTGGATGAGTCTGTTGTTGCAAAATACGGGGTTTGAGACACTCATCCATAGACTCATTTATTGTATGACTTCTTGTGAGTGAATGTATGTGTATCACATTACCTTTCTTGTGAATGAATGTATGCGTTCATCCAATTCTTTATGTTACAGTAATTTATTTCCGTAGAAGGTGTAGTCTGTTTTCTTACATCTGGTTGTTTAAAAAAACTGAAGTGATCAACTTCATTTTGTTTTGTACATCCATGGGAACTTAAAAAAGCTTTCTTGATACTTTTTACTAGGGTTCAGATTTTGTTAATAAAGCTGTTGATTTGGCGGCCAGAGAACTTCTTGCAGTCACATCTCCCGGACAAGGTTTGCTTGTGACACCACTCTGTTCTTTTTCTTAATCAGCCCCGAGCAATCCTTAATTTTGAGTTCCTACAGTTGACCAGGTAGAACTTGACCGTGCCAAAGCATCAACCAAGTCTGCAGTTCTGATGAACCTTGGAATCAAGAGTACGCTTCTTCACAAACTGCATCCTTTCCTAGTATTCTTATTGGTATTTCTGGTTGCTGATAGTCAATTGTGTTTCCATTTTCCAGATGGTAGTATCAGAAGATATTGGGCGCCAGATCTTGACCTATGGCTAGAGGTTTTCTTACCCCCAGAACACCCTGATCTTATAGTTGTGTCTACTTGATTTAACCGTTCCAAATGATTTTCTCTTCATGCATTCACAATGCAGGAAACCTATCGAACATTTCTTGAAAGTGGTGGATGAAGTGACACTAAAGGATATTACATCACTCACTGAGAAGATCATTTCTTCTCCTCTCACAATGGCTTCTTGGGGAGATGGTATGCGCCCTTACTGTACTGATACTAGATCTTCCATTGATCTTATTAATGTGGCCCTAACACGGTTTGAAACTTATCTTTCTTTTGTAGTTCTTCATGTTCCCAGCTATGAATCTGTTAGCGGAAGTTCATCAAGGTAAATTACCTCGAGGCCTGATGATGTATAATCTTCTGCAATTTTGAAGGCCTTTCTTGGCTATGATACTTGCAGCTGAAAAATAAATTATTTGCTCGAGAAGTAGCTATGTCTCTTGGCATTGAACTTTGATTCATTTCAGTATCATCTTGTATCTCCTTTCTATCCATGGCAATGGTTATGAAACTCTGATGAGTTGTGATATGAGCTTGTGGCAGCATCATGGATAACTCAACTCACATCATTCATGTGTTGCTTGTATTGTTTGTTATTTCTCTAAAAGTTTTCAAAGCTCTAAAAATTTGAATGCATATTACATCATGTATTTGCAATTGGTTTTTCCCTTGTCATGATCATAATTGAAAAGGTTAACCTAGTGCCTTCTGACATGCACGAAATAATTAAAATAAAAAAACAAAAAAGTAACCTCAAGGAACTTTTCAGGAATTCACACTCATTGTCAAGGGGAAAATAATAAGAAAAAGGATACCATATTTTACACATATATTTTGACAACAATTACCTCCCCTGACAAAAATCAAACAAATGTGTTTGCTAACAGTGATAATGAATGCCTAATTACAATGAATTCAGGGGCTAAGACACAACAAAGGAATGTTTGTACAGAACAAGATGGTGTAAAACACACCATATCACACTGGTCAAGTGATGAATTCTCTTGTTTCACCATGCTCATGGAGAACATCACCTATAGCTTTCCTTCACAAAGGTGACATCCACACCGGAAGACCGTGATATAAGACATCTATCCTGATCTGATTCGTCAATTTCAATTTGCTCAGGTGCCGTGGATAATTGAGAAAGATCTAGATACATCTGAGAAAAATCGAAGAAAGAAATTTCATGAGTAATGACCAAGTTAATTTTCCAGTCTAAAAATCCCTACCTTACAGTGTCACCATTGCAAAGGCTACTAACAGTACCCGATGAAACAAATTCAGACAACATTTCACTAACCTGAGCATGCATGGTAGTCTGTTATCTGCTTAACTGCTGGTAATCGAAAAGCTTTCAGGTAGAAGACAATTGCACATTGCACCTGAAAGGGAATTCAAAGCATTAACTTTCATACTGATTGCAATTTAAGAATGGCCTTCCCAAGTAGAAATAATGAATAAAAATGGGCAGCTCGCCCGAGGAATTTGATCAAGACAGAAATGTCACTTCATCTTATTAAGAAAAGGTGATTGTAAACCTCACAGCTGAAGCAAACATGGAATCGCATAAAGTTGCCAACTTCACATTCTACACCAATAGTGGAAAATATAAAGCAGGAATGGACATGATCATACACTGTAAAAAGCTTAGTTGTCAAGTGCTTACCAAGTCGAAGCTAGCCGGTTGACCCATCCAGGAATTTGTTTTCCTATTAATTTCATGCACACATCATCTGTAAAATGGTTGCAGTTTTTGGAGATTAGGTGATATGTGTCTCCGTAATAATCAGAGGCCAAGTGCTCCATGAAGGCTCGGGATTCGGAAGGAGACAAATTAATCCGACCCAATGTGATGGAGCACCTATAGACAAAGCCTGGACAGTTCTTCGGCTCCACCTCAAACACTCCTGTAGTTGGGTAATCATGCGCTCCAAAACCATATTCCAGTCCATGAACTGGACTCAAAGCAAAAAAATTTAAATTAATTAATAATTCCACAGTATGCATCAAAGAGAACTTCCACCTTTTGGAAATATCTAATAAATGAAAAAATAAACAAAGGAGAAGATACATTTCAGTCTTTAATCATTTTGAAAAGAACTTAAACATGGCTGGGAACATTTAAACCTTTTAGCTTGGAGCACCCGAGTGATCCAATACATATGTATTAGTACATTGATAGTGAATACTGCAACTTAAATAGACTAGATTGGAAATCATTGTGTGAAAGTGTGACAATCAACTAGCCGTACTACATAAAACAAACCTTCCTGAACATTAATGCAATAGAAATAGCATGTTTGTTAACCAACTGCTAAAACCCATTACTTGAAAGAAGGTAACAATATTAACTTCCATGAAAAGAAAAATAGATATTAATATTACACATGTATCTCCATATATATCATACAGGAGACAATCAGCTTCTCTGAAAAATCTAATTATTGATCTACACATGTGCCCTTATCTCTTAAGCTTACCTGGTTCACAGTGACAACATGCAGCATGATTAAGCCAAAGCCATGTAAGAAGTTTCTAACTTTCCCAACAAAATACATCAAAACTAAATTTGGAGTTTTGGACAAGTCACTCAGGTGAATCAGCTTTTAATCCACTCATAACTTCACATAACAATTTAGACTTAGGAAACTAGAAGATATAATATTTATCGAGACTACTTCAGGCTCTTTTGGAGGTACTTCAAATAAACAAGTATTTTCTTCTTAGAGGATCCAAGGGTGTTTGGCACAACCATGCAATTCTTTCCCACAAAATTCCATATTGCCATATCTCTTGCATTGCCTCTTCTAGAACCTCAAAAATCTATGAACTATTTGCATATGCAGACACTAATAAAAGGTGATTCTAAGTAGGAATGGTTGGGCACAGCTAGGTCACACTACTAGGGATATCATAGTAGTAGTGCCATTGTGCACATTGGGTTGAAACTAGTCCATGTGCTGTTTAGAAACATGCATAACAAACAAAGCTGAAGTATATTCCCTTGACAAAAACAAGATTCATCTATGTTTAGATTATTTGAGATAAACAGAAATAAATCCAACATTTATTTTCCAATAGATCCTAATTGCCATTCCTATTCCCTCTTCTCGCTTCTGCATTCTAAATCAAGCCATGAAAATTATTAGCACAGCAAGTAAACATAAGCATCCAAATATTAAGACAACATGCTGACACACCACCATATAGATAATTTCTTCGATACAACTATCTTGTTGTATCCTCTGCTTTAGGGGATAAGCATTTCTTGCCGAAAAACCTATCATGATCATTATCATATTATTTACCATTCAAAGCTATGATCAGTAACTTATCTCGTCAAAACTAAAGTTGGCATGAGCAGCTTCAGTCTCTTATTTCACTAATAGTAGCAGGGTTTATGCCGCATTTATCTTTAACGGTTTTGTACTTAATCAAGGTCCATTTTTGTTTAAGAAGTACTTCTTCTTCTGGCACATTTAACTATCTCCTTTAGGAAAACGCACATCCTACCAATCTCCCAAATGATAAGCATGTGGTACACTAAATCTCGGAATACTCTGGTCTCATTAAACTTGATACTCTCATCTGTGTGTGGCAAGACCTTAGAGCTCAAAGAGTTCCTCCCGGAGATCTACTTGTAAAGAAAACAAAAACTTCGTTCTTATGATTTTTTTTTTTTTTTTCAATCGGCTTAAGAATTTCTTCTTGATCCCCGGAAAACCATGCAATAACTAGCTAATAAAATCCAAAAAAAAAAGAAAATAAAAAAGCAATTTTGTACAAGAAGTAACCCGAATGGTTGTTCAAGCTAGAAAGAAACGAGCAAGAAACACGGGATTTCAAATCTAGCAACACCAACAACGATTTCCATCAAAACTCACCTTCGATCCCCGAATGGAAGATGCCGAGGCCGAACCAGTACATGTAGTTGTTCAAGGGCGTGAGATCGTAGACATTGAGCACCAATGGCGTCCCGACCAATGCCTCGTCGGAAGAACGCGAGCTGGAAGAGAAGATGCACCCCATAAACCCTAGAGAAAACCCTAGATTTTACGAATTGGGGATTTAGGACTCTTGAAATGGATCAGAAGAGAAGCGATCAGAGATGGCAGACCACCACCAGCAGCCCAATAATGAGCGTTGTTGCCGCTAGACCACGATAACGCCCGCGAGACACCAGCACTAGGTCAAATAAGACAACCTAACTTCCTTATTTACGTGAAATGACACGTGGCGGTGACGCATACGGATAAAATGTTAGTTTGGACAGATTCGAATAATTAACACACTTTTTTTTGAGAAAGTTTATATATATATAAATATAATATATAGTTTTTTTTTATATATTATAGAATATATATAGAATATCCCATACTATTAAATGTCCTGGAAATATCCTATTAGATGTATCTTAAATATAAATTTATTATTATTTTATATATGTTAGATTTTATTAAATTTAATAATATTTTTATATTTTGAAGATATTAAAGTATTTTTATGATGGGCTATTTTGTAAGTTTGTTGAAAATAATATTATATATTTAATTAAAAATATGGCTACAACAAAACAGGAGAACCTTCCGAGCCAAAGTTGAGTTTACATATAAACTATCCGTAATATTGATTTTATGATACTCTCTTAGTTTCAATGCTAGCTTCATACATAAAAAAGTCAAAGTTGTTACCCATGAGACTTCATCAGAAAGTATGAAGACCAGCAACATCCACGAGACTCAATCTGGATTTCAAGGATGAAACACTATAGGAGTGAGCCACATGACACAAATGGAGATCACTCTTAACCAAAGCACACATATCTTAATCTACGAAACTCCCACTTGTTTGGGTGGGGTCCATGGATAGAATCAATTATGTATTTTATATGCAATCGTTATTATACTTTTAATCTAATGAACGTGGTTTATCCACTTTAAAAAAAAAATTAAAAGTATCATATTTTATCCTTAATATTTTTTGGAAATTTGTATAAAAAATTATTCCTCTATAATTAATTTATTAAAATTAATCAATTTTTTGAACTAATATTTCATTAGATTTATTAAACTCTCATTTCCCTATAATTAATTTATTAAAATACATTAATTCTTTAAATAATATTTTATTAAATTTGTTAAAAAAATTATATTTCAAAATATGTAAAAGTATTTTTATGATAGGCTGTTTTATAAGATTTTTTAAGATAACATTATATACTTAATTTAAAAAATCCTAATTTATCAATAGATTATGTTTTTGAAATTTTCAAAAAATTATACTCCCTATAATTAATTTATTAAAATACATCAATTCTTTAAATTAAATATTTCATTAAAACTACTAGTAATTAATTATAGGTCCTTTGAATAGGCCCAAATTGCCTATAGGTCCTTGGGAGGGGTGTATAGGGGTGTAGTGTAATAGTATTATGGGTGTGTGTTTTGGATGAAAAATAGTGCCAAATAGTGCCAAGACTAATAGAAAATTTGCCCTTAAAACTAAGGCTGTGTTTGATTGCAAGATGGAAAATGGGTGGAAAGGAACGTAGAAAACAAGAAAATGGCTGTTTGATTGTCAGTATTTTTCACCTACATTTTCCATGAAAAAAATCATGTTTTGTTGTTTGATTGCTCTAATTTTCCATGGAAAATCTATCATTTTCCTTGGAAAATGTCAAATTTGTTGTTTGATTGCATCAATTTTCCCCAGAAAAAGCAACATTTTTCATAGAAATTTTTTGACTTTCTCCATGGAAAAAAAACATATTTACCTATTTTTGTCTCTACTTAAATGCTATTTAACCTTTACACAAGAAATTTTGAATATATATATATATATATATATATATATATATATATATATATAACCATATAACCGTGATATGATTAGGCCGGCTGGATCACAGTGCAGATCCGGCCGCCTCCCATTTTGGCACTTGAACCATGTTTGAAGGATTTCTAACCGTACGGATGAAAAGATCATCTAAAAATAAGTTAGCATGTCCATTTTCATACAATTTGGTTACCGTTTGATCCTCCCACTTAACGGTTCTCATTTTATAGAATTCTTAACGGTTCAGAATTTCAACTGTTAAGTGGGAGGACCAAACGGTCACCAAATTGTATGAAAATGGGATCTTGGCTTATTTTTCTATGATCTTTCCATCCCAGATGGTTGAAAATCCTTCAAACATGATCAAAGTGGCCGATCTCAAGACAAAGGATCCTACTGACCATCATATCAGGACTATATATATATATGAAGCATAGTTTTCAAACATAAATTTGAAACAACAATAAAACATAAATAAAAAAACAAAATACATAGATTTCAAACTGAAATTTGAAACAACCCAATAAAAAGCATGTTCACATATTTCACCAATGAGGAAGGTTCACATATAAAAAGTGTGAGTAACTAAGCATGTTAACATAATTCAAAGTACACATTTCTTCCAATAAAGCAAAACCATAATTCAAAGTACACATTTCTTCCAATAAAGCAAAACCATAATTCAAAGTACACATTGCCGAGCTTGCGATTGGCCCAACCACGCAAAAACACTTAATCATTCATCTCAAGGAAAAAATGACCGTCTTCCTTGTAATGCACAAATATTTGCATAGAGATTCATAACATCGTACCCAATCCTTGAAGTTTCTCTAGAATTGCTTCCATATCGACACGACTTTGAGTTGCTTTCTCCTTGAATGCAATGGTCATTTCTTGCAGGATTGAGCCATAATTTTAAGGGACTAGGAAACATCATCCGTTGGTTTCCCACGTTTACGTTTAGCTCTCGGGCCTCTCCCTTGTGCGGCTTCATTGGGGGTATTGGGCGCGTTCGAGTGAGTTGGTTGTGCTTCCTCCAACTCATCTTCATCCCTTAGACCGACTCCCACTGGATTGTTGATTTCATCTTCATTCATTTGTATAAAGTCATTCCCCATGATAGCTCGATCTTTAGTTGCGATGTCATTGCCAAAAATGGTAGCCAAATCATAATAGCGAGGACATGACTTCCCCTTCAAATTTTTTGCATCCAGATTATCCTAAAAAATCATGAGACATAAAACTATAAGAAACAAATAAACAACAAGAAGTGGATCATCATAACCATAAGAAAGTACATTTAAAAAACAAACAAACAAACATGAGGAGCACCAATGCTATACATCAGCATAGAAATCATAAGATTATTAGTCTATAGAAGAAACCAACCCATACATAATGCTATCCATACGCTCATACATTTTTTGCTCTTTACATAATAAAACAACAAGGAAGGAAAATCAACTAGCAATTGTAGGAAATCTATGTTCACAACTAACTATTCCCAATTGTATACAAATTAAGTCTCACTCTTGATCCCATGATCATATCAACATTAACACATCAAATTTGCGCATAAATTACTCTATCCAGAATACTCAACCAAACTATGAAAGATAATACACAAATTTGTTCTTAATCTATTTAAATGTTTCCAGTTGATTAAACATATAGTAGAAGCAAGACATAAAACCATAAAAAATATAGTAGAACCAAACTATGACAATGCACATCTAACCTTTAATCACTTAAATATTAGCACATTTTAACACAGACAAAAGATCATGTAAGGCACCCAACCTCAATCAATCTAAATGTGCAAGTGCAATTAAGGAACAAAAAAAGGATCACAAATTAAGAAGAAAAACCAAAAGGTTTATGAACAAAATAAATAACCTGTTATATTAGAGGTAGTATGTATCCTATAAACACACAAACAAACTCAAAGGAAGGTGTTATGTAGACCAACCCATCAGGAAGGCAGTAAACAAATGCTAATGGTGGGCATAGTAAAATTCTAAACTAACTTGTAAAATGATTCAAAAAAACAAAAAATAATAATTAATAAAATATATAAGATTTTACTTTAGGACTATTTGCAACATTGCAACATAATATATCTTAATATCATTGAATATCATCATAAGAAATGGGAGAAAAGGATATTTACTTGAAGGTGCTTCTACCAAACAAGAGGATCTGCTGTCACTCTGTCGTTTTCATCCAACCCAAACCCGCTCCTCTTGAACAACTCAGTGATCTCCTTATAATCTGTTTTGAGAGTCTTCCACCTAGCCCTGACATGAGCAACTTCTACAACCACTTGTATATTCGTCGGCCTTAAATCCACTTTCTGTTCTTCTTGGCCCCACAAGCACTACCTCCAAAAGAGTATCTATTAGTACTTGATCCATATCGTCTGACTAACGAACTTACCTTTTTTTTGTTTCTACTTGGGAGGAGGCTGGAGTGATTTCTCAACATCATGTACAGAGTCGAGACCAGAAAGGCGCCTAGGAATAGTAAATGAGCCTTGGTTGCCAAATCATCGACTTCCCATTTTCTGTTTCACTTTAAAAATCAATAAAAAAACTAGAAAAATATAGTACATATGTCACGCCCCAAACCCGCTCAGCATCGGGACAGACCGTCAAGACCTCCAAACAGTGGATGTGTCCCTATCCTGCTTGAAGCCCTCGTGAGTTCCTATACAATTATGAACTAGAGAGAACAACAGCGGAATATATATAAATAATAACAAGGGAGTTTATACAACTCCATACAAGTACAAAAGAAGTACAATACCCGGGTTTATACAACCCATACAAGGATCTAGTCAAGTCACCCCTAGTAATCAATACAACATAAATACAATACAAGTCTCATACACACACACACAAATAAAAGGAGGTATACAGACCGCAAGGGAAAACAACAAGCCCGAGGTAGCTACTCGGTATGTCCTGTGGGATCGAAAATACGCGTCTGGCATCGTGTGACACCAAACGATATATCGAAGCACAAATATCATTTTTTGTTTGTTTGTGGGTTCTTTTATTCCTAATAGAGGCAAGCCCCTGTTATTAATTACTCCTGCATAAATGTCAGTGGGAACCCCCATTAAGGGCAAAAGCACAAGTAGAGAGAATGAGAAAGAATAATTTATTTTATTGCAATATAATATGATTCGCTTATATATCGGTATATTATATATATATATATATATATATATATATATATATATATATATATATATATATATTTTATTTATTTATTTATTTTTTTATTTATGATGCCGCCAGCTTCATGGAACTGCGGCTCCCGCCATATATGGGATCCATAAATCCGCCGGTTGCCTTGCACTTGAGGTTTGAAATAGGTTTGTGACCAGGTTCATACTGACTAGGTCGCCAATTAACTTCCCCTTGCATCTTGTATGGTCGGAGAGGTCAGGGAGTATAGCTTCCAATGCCGCAAATTTCATCTTGATTGGAGCTCCCTAGCAAAAATTGCCCGCGTTTAACCGAGAAGTGGTCGAATCGGCAAAACTGCAGAGATTGACTTCTTTTTCATTAAGAACTGCTCTCAACTGGGCCATTGGCAATGATTGTACCATATATGGTTGGAGAGATCCTGAAATCTAGTTTCCGGTGCCGCAGATTTCACTTCGATTGGAGTTTTCTAGCAAAAGTTATTGCTATTTGAATGAAGGGTGGTCGAGCTGGCCAGGCTGCAGGGACTAGCCTTTTTCTTCACCAAAATATGCACTGACCGGGTTGCCGAAAGGGTCTGTGCTGTATATAACTGTTGAAGATCTGGATATCTAGTTTCTAATGCCATAGATTTCACCTCCATTGGAATTTTCAGGCAAGAGTTATGAATTTTTTAAAATGGGTAATCAGTATTGCTGGTGGCAGAATTGCTGGAATTGACCCTTTTATTTATCAAGTTCTGCGCAGATTGGGCTGCCAAAAGGGTTTGCTCTGTATATGACTATTGAAGATCCAGATATCTAATTTCCAACTCCATAGATTTCACCCCAATCAGAGTTTCCAGGCCGGAGTTATGAATTTTTGAAAACAGGTCTTTATAACAGCTATTTCTGCAAGGTAATTCAAGAATTCTTCAAAGAATTTTCGAAATACCATCCTGTACTGCTTCCAAAGAACTACTTTCTCAAAGAATCGCTGAATGACAGCTCCCTTTTTAGAAAATTTTGACATAGTTCCCTCTGTATTTTAGGGCTTTAATTTTATACAAGCACCCACACATTCATGCAACAAATCAACATTATGATAGCAACAATTCTGAATTTTTATTAGTTAGCATTCATTATTATGTCAGCAACAATTAACAACATTCAACGTCGGCTTCTTCAGCGGCATCATCATTATTTGCAACAAATTTCAGTAGCAACATCCCTCTATTTGCAGCAAATTTCAGCGCCTTCTTGCAACAAATTTTAGCAATAGCATTCCTTTATTTCAGCACCTTCCTGCAGCAAATTTCAGCAATAGTATTCCTTTACTTGCAACGAAATTTCAGCACTTTCTTGCAGCAAAATTTCAGCAATAACAGCTTCAATCAGCAACAGATCTTCATTGTGCAGTATCCATCTTTATGAATAGCATCCAAATTCTTGAATCAAAGATCCGCATTCTTTAATTCAAAGATCCATGGCTTGGGACAACATCTAGGTTTTTGAACAACATCCAATCTTGAACAAAGATCCGTGTTTTGAACAAAGATCCGCTTTTTTTGCTTTTTTAACAAAGATCCGTGTTCTTGAGCAGAATCCATGCTTCAATGAATCAGCAACTATGTTAGCATCCAGACAGCATCCAAGTTCTTGAGTCTTGAACAACATCCGCCTTCAAACAAGTCAAAGATCCAATCAAAGATCCAATTTCTTGAGTCTTGAACAAAGATCCAAGTAGCATCAACAATTGGCATCTTCTTTCCCTTCTTGGCGAACTTCATTTCTACAAGAGTTCTTCACAAAGAATAAAGAAGAATAACTTCTAGCGCCTCTATCACAAATTAGCGCAACATCCAAATAAGTTGGGGGCAAAGAAAGGGCGGAGGTGCCGGTAGCCAGCAGAGCAATGCTTGGGCGGATGTTCTCGGCCGGGTGGACAGGTTCAGGCCGGCTCGCTGGGGCGGTGCTAGCCCACAGGGGCGCGGTGCTGGCCTGCAGAGGTGGTGCTCGGGGCGGTGAAGGCGCGGCGAAGCAGATCTAGTCAGCAGGAAACCAGATCTGGGCGGCACGAAGAAGAAGGATACGGCTTATAAGGCGTATCTAGGAGGGGTGGGATAGTGCTGGCCGCGGGCAAGGCTCGCACCTGCGACGCTACCGCCTACGGGCCGCGCTGGGCGCGTGGCGAAAGTGGGCAAAGGCAGTGTGGCATCGGCCTGGAGGAGCAAGCAGGGAGCCGGGCGCTGCTAGGCTAGGCATCAAAGTGGCATGTGAGGCGCCGATAAAAAGGAGGAGGCGGAGGTAGGCCGGGAGGTACCGTGGTGGGCGAGCAATGGCTATGGCGGCGCATGGCGCTTCTACAGCGGGGTGGCAGATGAAGGGCTATGCAACCAATACGCCGCCTTTTTCTTCTTTTTTGGCTCTGCACCTGGGTTTATTTATAAAGAGAGAAAAGAATATATTTATTGTTTTTACCTTTCCTTCTCTCTTCTTTCTTTCTGTCTCTGTCTTCTGTCTTTTTCTTCTTCCGGGTTGTCTCCTTACGAGCTTCCTGTCGTCTCTTCTTCCTTTATTTTGTCTCCCCTTTGTTTGTCTTTTTAAAACTCCTCCCCCACTCCGCGAGATGGTCCGGGGAATCCTCAACCTCCCCGACCATCAAGGATGATGGATGAGATCAAATCCTTCATTCTTATCCTAAAATTAATAATTAATTAATTATTTAATTTACTTAAATTTTAATTTTATATATATATATATATATATATATATATATATATATATATATATATATATATATTTTTGGGATTGGTATTTTATTTATTAATTATTATTATTATTATTTTTTATATTATTATTATTTTCTGGGATTCGTCCCAGGGTATATATTCCTGGATAATCCTTGAGATCTGCCTCGAGATATGTGTTCCCGGATGATCCTGAGATTTGAGATCCGCCTCGAGATATGTGTTCCCGAGTGATCCTGAGTTTTGAGATCTTCCTCGAGATATGTGTTCTCGGGCTATTATGAAATTTATCCCTTTTTTTTTATTTTAGGATATATTTCAACGTCTTATCAAATCCTGATTTGGCCAAGATTATGATAGATTAAATTTCTTAGAATTAGAATTTTAATCCTCATGGAATTGAGACATATATATATTTTTTTTATATAAACATGTCCCTGTCTAAGGCAGATCCTACTCCTCCTTGTCACCTAAGAAAAATATCAATCAAGTGCATGAGCCTAAGGAATAAGCCCAGTAGGATCGCCAATAAAGCAATAAGCATGAATACCAGCCATAAGCAAGGAATCGAAAATAAATCAAGTGCAAACAAGCAAATGAAGCAAAATCATAAGTAACATGTTTCTAGGATGTGAATAAATCACGTATGTACCAATGCGATCTCAAGATATATGATACTACGATGATATCCTTGATATCGTCACGACACCCTCGGTATCGCCTTCGCCTAAGCCGATCGCTTATAGCCTACATGTATACATGGTCAGAATATCTCACTCTCTGACTGAGCCTTCGTCCGATGTATCATGCCTATCAAGAAGAGACTGCCAGTACAGAATACCTAATAACAAGTATTCCTATATATTTCCAAGAAGCACAACATCTCGAATATATAAGAAAAATAATGATCTTCTCGAGATCGGAAGCCAACACATGTTTAAGGAGTAAACTCAACTTAAACATGTATAAGAAAATATAGAAGACAGTGATCTCCTCGAGATCGGAAGCCAATACATATTTAAGGAGTAAACTCGACTCAAATACATATAAAAGGCATCACATAGAATACAAGCTCAAGAATCATAAACGAGATAGGAGAAAGAAATACTCACAATCCCCGTATGAGCCTACCCGGCTAGCGTAGTAATTATCTCGAGCCTCGTCGCATCTCACATGTCGAACCAGGGATCTAGTAGATAGATAATAAATCTCAGTAACTTACAAATCTACTACTTAGATAATTACTATGAATTTCAATATTCATGTATTCACTTAGAATACGGCTAATGTTATCGTATTTTATAGAAATCATTTTCTTTAAATATGGAAGGACCCACAAAGCCCAAATCATCTCTAACAAAGAGATTAACTCAATAAATGATGATTTCCTAAACTTAATCATGCTTGAAAACCATTAACAATCAATTAAGGATGTATAAATTCTAAGTAAATTTCGGCGGCATCTCCCCTATTTATAGGGCCCCGAAATTATACAATCATACACAACCAACACATCCATTACACATGGATTTCATAATACTTAATACAATAACTCATACATCATGCAATTCAATGCCTCAAAATCCATCAAGTAAAACCCTTTCTATCTCCTTAAGCCCCCACTAGTAAGTTCATGTTTTCTACCACAGCCCCTAACCTTCAATTAAGCATTTAATCAAACAATTAGCATGATATATCTCCCAAATTAGTGCTCACAGTTTAGGGGATGAAGGTGGGCAGGAAGAGGGGTCGTTGGAGAAGGAAGAGGGCCAGTTTGAGCTACTGCTCGCCGCAGTGGCGCGGACTTACAACAAGGCGGCAGTGCTTGGCGGCAAGGGAGCCGAGCTGGGCCGCTGGTTGCACCGTGCGAGGCTCATCGGGGTTGGCAAGCGCGCGTGTGCATGAGGGAAGGGCGGAGGCAAACTGGCCTCAGGTCGCCGGAGTTGGGTGGTGTGTGTGCAAGTGGACAGGGGCACGACCGGCGGTAGAGAAGCACTCGGGTAGCTCGGATCCGGGGTGGCGCGGTCGCGTCTTGCCGGTGCGGGCGCCGGAGCTGCGGCGCAGGACAAAGCTGTGGTGGGTGGCTCGCCGGCGCGTGCAGAGGTGACAGTCAGGGCAGCCTGACCGGCGGCGTGGCGGCGTGGGCTCGAGGCTGCGGGGCGGAGTTGGGGCGCATGACAGCCACGTGCAAGCGCGCGCGCGCCTAGGGAGGCCGATGGAGCTGCTCGATGCCAAGGAGGGGTTGCTAGAGCTTTGTCGAGGTGGAGGGGGCTTAATTTGGCCAGGATCTCTTAGATTTTGTCGGAGAAGGGAAGATGGAGAAGAGTAGGGTGGAGCTCGTGGATAAGAAGAAGGGAGAAGGAGATGAAGAATTTTATTATTATTATTATTATTATTATTATTATTATTATTATTATTATTATTATTATTATTATTATTATTTTTAAAACCCTAAGTCCATCATCCATTATTAAAACTTATGATATTTGTCACATGAATACTATTCATTCACGGGTGAATGAATTTATTTAAGCCGGGGTCCACCGTCATAATTCTTCCATCCTCATGCCCCAACCCAGATCCGCGAATCCAGCCCTTAAGTGATTCCTTTAGTTACGGGCTTACTGTGGCATCACGGGGTGGTCTCTATCCCCGACCAGATCCATTTTTCCGGGGACTCGAACATTTGTCAGTTTCCCCTCAATAATTTATCTGGATTAATTAACAGTTAATAATTTTCCCAAAATTCCATCGCTTACCATCTTAAATTTCCCGTTTAAGATTTCTGGGGAAAATATATATTTATTCCGGGGTAGGTTTTACAATATATATATTGCTAAAAAGTGTAATTAAAAGTTCCTAAATTAGTAGTATAAAGTTATGACATTACATAACATAAGTTAGAAAGTTCTTTGCAATTAAAAGTACATATATGTGCAACATAAAGATATGACATAATGATAAGTGTTCAAATGAGCATCATTTATATATGAAATTCATGCATATTACTTTAAGTTTTGGAGGAATGTTGGCCCGCTTGTACTCAAAATAGCTTGGTTTTTGTAAACAAGGAAAAAAAATAGCAATTCCAAGAGAAAGGAAGCATTTTCAAGAGAATGCGGGCCAAAATAAGTGAAACCGAGTAAAAGGACCGTCCATACAGAGTCCCATACGGACCCGTATGGACCTGGAGATTTCTACGGACCCCCGAACGGACTGACAGGACCCTCAGATATTGTGGACTGAGAGGAGTATAATGCACTCCTCGTATGGTAATTGCATGGGAGTCCTGTGAGCACGGGCCGTGACGGGCCGTATGGATCGTGAGCATCGGGTCGCATATCGTAAAAGTTACATACTTGAGATTTCGGCCGAACCGAGGGTAAAGTCAGAAATACACCCAAAACCCTAGTGTGGGGTATAAATACAAAGGCTAATTAGGGTTTTGGGGCATCTTGGAGTGGATTGGAGGCAAAGCATCAAGGTTTGGGGAGAGATATTCATCATCTTCTCCATCACCAAGGAGGAGAGGATTGGAGGAGTTCTCCCATCAAAAGGGCTCAAGAAGGAGAAGAAGGGGCAAGAGAGAAGCAAGGGATCCACCAACGGTCATCATTAGGGGTTTTCTCTCATGAACTCTATGTTTGCTTTCTCTTTTGGCATGGATTGTTGCTCACCGTTGATGGAGAGCTAATCTCTTGATACTTGGGTATTGATGAACCTTTGGATTATGTTTAATTGATATTGTATCTTCTATGTTGATTGCTTGGTTGAATGCATTGTAGTCTATTGAATGTTATGTATGGTGGTAGCATTAATCTCTACGCTATGTAGAGCCGTGAGAGGTTTCTATAGTCCATATGGGGAAGATGCAGTGCCTCCCCATGTGTAGACAAACTTCAATAGAGAGGGCTAGGAGTACACCGGGAGCCCTGGGTACTAAGGCGGCGACTCCTTTAGGATGTCCTATTCCCTTAGTCCTTCCAAGAGATAGGTTCCCTAGAACTTAACTAGTAAGGGCACTAAGTTGAGTAATCACCCTCGAAATGAAGGGGATGAAATCACATTAGGAACCCTTGGCCAATGATTCACCAAGAATTAACATAGAGAGCATTATCCATATCTAAGAGAATCCAAGGGGGATTCAATCACCCAAGTATCCCCTTCATCGATTGATTGTCTTCAAGGTCAATTTTACTTGTTAATTTGCACTGTTACTGTTAGAATTAGGTTTAGTTATCACCAACCAAACTTGATCGACTAGATAATAAACGAATAGCCATTACTAGTACTTCCTTTCTCCCTGAGGATCGACAACCCGACATTTGTCCACTTTATTACTTGATTCGACCCGTTCACTTGCGGATTCAACGCATCAAGTTTTTGGCGCCGTTGCCGGGGAGATTTAGGACTACTAGGAAAACTATGAGTTTATTAATTTAGTCATTTACTTTCAGTTTTTACTTTGTTTTAATAATTGTTTGATCTCTTGAATACTAATCCTTCTCATAATCTTCTGTGCGAGGTATTGTTGCATGACCCGGAAAAATCCTAAGAACCTTGTTGAAGTGGATAGTGAAATTGATAGAACCTTCCACAAGAGGTTAAGAGAAGTGGAGACATCAATTCCAGGACCCTCTTCGGGGTCAGAGAACACCTTGCCCATTGAGCGTAGTGTTGAAGTGTCAGAAGAACCCATCATGGCAGGAAGAAGGCTTACACTTTCTGAGCATGAGAGATCCCATTATACAGGAGAAGAGTTCAGTGTGCACCCCCGAATGTCAATTTGAACAATTTTGAAATCAAAGTAAGCACATTGTCGATGATTTAGAATACAGCTCAGTTTGACGAGAGGCCGGATGAAGACCCGCATGCTCACATTGCTAAGTTTGTCCAGATTTGCAATATGTTCGAGATCAATGGGGCCCCCGATGATGCCATCCGATTGAGATTGTTTCCATTCAGCTTAAGAGAAGGAGCCTATAGATGGTTGAATTCACTTTCGGCGGGATCTATTCGGACTTGGGCTGAAATGCTTAATAAGTTCCTTGGCCGATATTTTCCACCAAGCAAGGCCGCGAAGCTCAGATTGGAAATTTCTTCATTCAAGCAAGGGCATATGGAAACATTCTTTGAAGCTTATGAAAGGTATAAGGATTTGCTTTGGCGATGCCCCCAACATGGTTTGGATCCTTGTGCCAAGGTCCGTACATTCTACAATGGTTTGGATGACTCCACAAGACAATTGGTGGATGCGGCCGCCGAAGGCTCTTTGGAAAACAAATATCCGGATGAGGCCGAAAAGATTTTTGAAGATATGTCAAGCAATGAGGCACATTGGTCCACTAGAGGCAAGCAAGCCAAGGTAGTAGGTTCTTTGGATGGAACCAATTCGACTGATATAGTTCTCACGTAATCGCTAGAGGCTTTGACAAGGAAAATTGATGCTCTAACCACTGGAAGTAGCTCGAGGCCAACCCCGGTGATGGCTTGCAACACATGTGGAGGAGGGCATGATATGAATCTTTGTCCCATTGCTAGTATTGATGCCATGCCTTTGGAGCAACTACAATATTTGGGCAACAATCAAAGGCAACCGGATGGGCAATATAGAGCCTTCACACCGAAGTGGAATCATCCCGCTTTATCTTACGGGAACCCTCAAGGAGGTCAATACCCACCACGCTTCCAACATCCCCCAAAGCCACAAGAACGGAAGCCCAACATGGAGGAGATGATGTTTAAAATGCTACAAAATAATGAGGCATCTATTCGGAATTTGCAAGCCACGGTGCAGAACCTTGAGAAACAAATGGGCAAAATAGCCAAGACCCTTTCCGAGCGAACCCAAGGCAGGCTACCGAGTAACACCGAGGAAAACCCTGATAAACAATACAAGGCAATCCCCCTGACAAGTGGAAAAGAGATTAGTCCTCCGATGCAAAAACCTCAAGAGAAGAAGGTAATTGAAGAAGAAGACTCGGTACCATTGGCGAACTCTAGAGAGGGGACAAAAGAAAGGGAAGAAGTACCATCTCCCTCCATATCAAATCCAAAGATTCCTTACCCCGCTAGATTGAAGAAAGACAAGGAAGATGCTCAATTTGCCAAGTTCTCTAGCATGTTGAAGCAATTGCACATCAACTTGCCATTGGTGGAGGATCTAGCTAAGATGCCGAAGTATGCCAAGTTCATGAAGGACCTCCTCTCTAACAAAAGGAAGCTAGAGGATGCGGCCGCAGTCACTCTCAATGCCCAATGCTCGGCCATTGTACAACAAGAAGTTCCCAAGAATTTGAAAGATCCGGGCAGTTTTATTGTTCCTTACACACTTGGGGAAGGAGTAACAAAGAAGGCATTAGCGGATTCGGGTGCAAGCATCAATGTAATGCCCTACAATTTATACATGAAGCTTGGGCTTGAAGATCCAAAGCCAACCGGAATGACATTGCAATTGGCGGATCGGTCCATAAAAAGGCCAAAGGGGTTAGCTGAAGACGTCCTTATCACAATCAATGATTTCGTGTTTCCGGCAGATTTTGTGCTTTTGGATGTGGACGATAATGTCGAGGTCCCTATCATCTTGGGGCGCCCTTTCCTTGCCACTGCTCAAGCACTTGAAGACCATGCCCAAGGCAAGCTTGCGCTAAGGGTAGGGGATCAAGAAGTTGTGTTCAAAATTCCCGAGGCAATGCGGTACACCATGGCTCAAGATGATACGTCGTACAGTGCGGACGATGTTGATTTGATCACCTCTGCTTGCATAGAGGATCTCTTGATGATAGACCAATTGCATGATGAGTTGAATGAAGTGGAAGACACTCTAGAAGGAACTCAGGAAAATTCAACTATACTCAAGAAGGAAACTCGGGCCAAAGCTGAAAAGACCAAGAGGAGGAGGAGGCCCATCCCGGCCTTGAAGAAGTGCTGGAGGAAGGTGCAAAAAGAAGGGGTAACTGCCACATCATTCTCCTCCACTCCTCCCACCGAGTACTCATGTATGAAAGCAAAAGATCCTTCTATTTATGCACGTTTGGGAGAATGCTTGTTTGGATCATGTTTTAGAGGAAAGGCCGACGGAAGCTTCAAGGTATTTGAGCCTCCAAAAGGTAAATTGAAGGTACGTCAAGCTAATGACGTTAAACAAGCGCTTCTTGGGAGGCAACCCAAGCTCTATTCTTTCTTTTATCGTCTTTAGCAATTTTATTTGTTTTTGATTAGCTAGTGATGCTTGAAATAAGTGGAAGTTGTGTTTTCAGTCCAATTCTTTTTATTCTTGTGCTGGATGTTGTCATTAGGGGTAATATATTGAATTCTATCAGGCCGCGCAAAGAGAAGGGGCATGAATGAACCCTGGAAAGGCTGTGTAAGCCTCTACCCAGGTATATACAGGGTCCCATACGGACTGACAGCAGTCCGTATATGGAGACAGCAGCCTATACGACCCCGTATAGGACTCCGTATAGGAGTCCGTATGGTGTCGGTCGAGGGCACGAGTACAGGGCACTTTAAATAGCGCCCTTTTCACCCCTTCCACTCAATCCTCACCACTCTCTCGTGCCCTAGAGACCCGACACCCTCTCTTTGCGACGCGGCGCCCATTCTTCTTCAAATTAAGGCTTGATCATCCCTAGGTATGTGCTAATTACTCAAATTCTCAAATGTATGAACCCTAGGGTTGTTTGAAATCGATTTTTCTTGTGAATGGAATGAATGAGTGAGATTCTTGTGCTATTTTTGTAATAAAACTTGCATTAGATGGATGTGGTATGTTTTGCAAGTGTTTGGATGCGAGAAATGTAGAAATGGGGCCAAGATTCGTCGCGTCACGTAAGCTGCCGCTGCCGTGTCCATACACGGACTCCCATACGGAGTCCCATACGGACTCGTATAGGGGCCTGTCCCTGTATACGGACTTCGGTCAGTCCGTATGACATCCCATATAGGGGCAATTTAGGTCTTTTATTTGAATATTTTGCCATGCCCCTTTAGCTTCATCGACACTAACATTCCTTGTTTAGTTTCAGAGATGTCGAGGAAGCTGACAACAACAAAGAAGCGCCGAACAGGGGCCGGATCGTCATCTACTGAGCCACACTTAACAGATGAGGTCCACCGCCTCCGATATGTCCATCTTTCCTCCCGCTAATTCGGTCGGACCCGCGTCATAGATTGGGACAATCTTATCCAAATTTTAACATCGCCACCGAGTCCTAAGATGATATCATTCTTTGGGGCCGGGATGTGATGTTCTCTCTTAGCCATGAGGTATTCCGCCGCCCGACCTTGGAGGTACTGAGCTCTTTCGAGGCCGACAGGAGTGTGGTGGGGGAGCAGAACCGCACCGCCATTACCTTCCAGCTCTTCGGGAGACAGAGGGCGATGAGCTACACTCAGTTCGCGCTGTACATGGGACTATATGATCACGATTATACATTCACACGAGAGTACGCCGAAGCCGCCACAAAATTTCCCGAAGCGCATCATTTCTTCTCGAAGCTTCGATTCGGGCTTAAGGCGCCACGACAAGTACAAGGCGTCCGTCATGACGGACCCGGTGCACCGTTACCTACATGCACTCATCACAAGATTCATCGCAGCTCTCGCAGCGACAATTGTGGAGTAGCCATCGCCACCGACGCCTGTTTCTATAGCCTCATCGAGCGAGTTCCGATCCACCTGGGATACGTACTCGCCGACTACTTGGCGCATCAGGGGCAGAACACCCGACTCACCGATATCCACGCCGGACCCTACATCACCCAACTTATCATGGGCATGGGTCTCGAGGCAGAGTTAGAGGGGGAGCAGCACCAGCAGTTAGTCTCCCCACTCAACATGACACTCCTTGCGCAGATTGGACTGGTGCGGCGAGCTGGCGGACGTTACACTCTTGTTGGCCATGTCTTAGATAGTTCAGAGGAGGAGGGATCCGACTCCGATGATTCCGATGCGCCGCACTTCTTCAAAGATTTACTACCCTCGCTTCCAAAGTGGACCCTCGGTACCCAAGTGCCGATACACGAGGCTGGAGGAGCAGATCACCGAGATGAGAGCTGTCCAAGACACTATCTTAGCAGAGCAACGACGGCTCGGGGAGCATTTTTCCGAGCTCTCGCTATTTATTCGTGGACACGCCGCATTTACACCTCCTCCACCTCCAGCACCAGCAGACAATTTGCCAGCACGGGACACTTGACGCACTACTTCTATATTTCATTTCTCTTTATATGGAACTTTGTTATCTGCACTTGTTATTTTATTTACTTTAACGCATCATTCTGCACTTGAGCAAGGGCATCGCCCTGCTACCCTATGTCTTACTTTCGTTATGTGGATTCTCTTGTTTTGCATGTTATTGGAGTTGACTCCTTCTCTATGTTCGCAGAGTTCAACTTTGGATCCACGACCCTCGATAAGCAAGACATTCCTCCGCTCCCACAAACGACTCTCGGCAACTATATTTAGGGGAGTTTCGTTCACCTTTCTCCACTAATTTCTTACGCTGAATTTAATTCTCTTGCATCGAGGACAATGCAAGTGGGGATGGGTTGCTACCTATCTCCTTTTAGGGTTATTGCAAACTTTTAAGTGTGGAGATAGGCAGCTATCATGATCATTTATTGTAGATATTTTTGTGATAATTATGCTTGATATGCATGACAACCTTGTGGATAGATAAATGTGACATGAATTTCTTTTCCAACTACAATTCATGTGTGATTTGAAATGCTTCCAATTGAAATACCATAGGCATATAGAGGTCATCTTTGTGACAATTATAATTGTGAAAGACAATAGATAACCCATTGCCGTGTTCTTTTGACTTGACTAGCTAAGCATTGTTTTCAATGGCTCCAAGAAATTTCGTGGCACTAGTTCAAATTTGTTAACCCCTCATAATACACGTAGTGGACAAGTACAATGAAAATAAAGTAGTTTAGCACATCATTTAAGTTAATAAAGATAGTGTTCCGCTGCTTTTGGTGATGAACTAGTTTGGAGTTCCGGCTCCTAACCAGAGTGTTCTTCATTTCGAAAAATCACTATTTAGCATGAACATCTATGGGTAAAGTTGTAACCACCTAAGTAGCTAAGGATTCGGGTGCCTAATTAGCATGAGTCCTCTGCAAAAAAAAGGGGGAACTACACTCTACCCTGATCTTTAGCATGGGAAAGTCGGATCTAATAGAGATGCCCTACCCAAATAAAATGTTAAAAAAAAAAATTATTGTTGTATTTGTCCACCGTTCATCTAATAGGGAAGTAACTCTTTTGATCTTAGGGCCTCAAGGACTTTCTAGAGTCTATTGAGAGCATACTTGCCTTATTAAGATTTAGAACATGGCATGTGGAGTGAACAAGCTTTGTCTAGGACTTTATCGGAAGTGTTACAAGATCAATCTAAGCCCTAGTGTAGAGATAGGAAAACACAATGAGGTGGTGCTATTGGACTAGAATTCATGTATAGTGTGTAGAGCCCAAGGTTGAACACTTATCTTCTTTTCTTGATTTCGTCTCTTTGCTTGAGGACAAGCAAACCTTTAAGTGTGGAGATATGTGATAAGTGTTCAAATGAGCATCATTTATATATGAAATTCATGCATATTACTTTAAGTTTTGGAGGAATGTTGGCCCGCTTGTACTCAAAATGGCTTTGTTTTTGTAAACAAGGCAGAAAATAGCAATTCCAAGAGAAAGGAAGCGTTTTCAAGAGAATGCGGGCCAAAATAAGCGGAACCGAGCAAAACGACCGTCTATACGGAGTCCCATATGGACCCGTATGGACCTGGAGATTTCTACAGACCCCCAAACGGACTGACAGGACCCTGTATACGGGGATCTGAGGAGTATACGACCCCATATGGTACTCCGTATGGGAGTCCGTATACGGGGCCGTACTGGGCTGTATGGATCGTATACTGGGTCGCATATCGTAAAGCTACAGCTGCGATTTCGGCCGAACCGAGGGTAAAGTCAGAAATACACCCAAAACCCTAGTGTGGGGTATAAATAGAAAGGCTAATGAGGGTTTTGGGGCATCTTGGAGTGGATTAGAACCAAGGCATCAAGAGGGAGGAGGCTATCATCATCTTCTCCATCATCAAGGAGGAGAGGGTTAGAGGAGTTTTCCCATCCAAAGGGCTCAAGAAGGAGAAGAAGGGGCAAGGGAGAAGCAAAGGATCCACCAACGGTCATCATTAAAGGGTTTTCTCTCATGAACTCTATGTTTGCTTTCTCTTTTATTATGGATTGTTATTCTCCATTGATGGAGAGCTAAACTCTTGATACTTGGGTGTTGATGAACCTTTGGATTATGTTTAATTGATATTGTCTCTTCTATGTTCTATGTTGATTGCTTGGTTGAATGCATTGTAGTCTATTGAATGTTATGTATGGTGGTAGCATTAATCTCTCTACGTTGCGAGAGCCCAGAGAGGTTTCTATAGTCCATATGGGGGAAGATGCGAGTGCCTCCCCATGTGTAGACAAACTTCAATAGAGAGGGCTAGGAGTACACCGGGAGCCTGGGTACTAAGGCGAGCGACTCCTTTAGATGTCCTATTCCCTTAGTCCTTCCAAGAGATAGGTTCCCTAGAACTTAACTACTAAGGGCACTAGGTTGAGTAATCACCCTCGAGCGAGGGGATGAAATCACATTAGGAACCCTTGACCAATGATTCACCAAGAATTAACATAGAGAGCATTATCCATATCTAAGAGAATCCAAGGGGGATTCAATCACCCAAGTATCCCCTTCATCGATTGATTGTCTTCAAGGTCAATTTTACTTGTTAATTTGCACTGTTACTGTTAGAATTAGGTTTAGTTATCACCAACCGAACTTTATCGACTAAATAATAAACGAATAGCCATTACTAGTACTTCCTTTCTCCCTGAGGATCGACAGCCCGACATTTGTCCACTTTATTACTTGATTCGACCCGTTCACTTGCGGATTCAACGCATAACCTAACACAAGATGCTGAAATTTATAACATAACATAATAATTAATCCTAGTAGGTCGCATCGTAGCTGTTAGCGTCGAAACCAGCCCACATAATGTTAGATAGTGAATTTCTTTGGTTGGTCCATGCCACTTTAGATATGATTCTGATGTTGGCATTAACATGTGAGTCTTCAAGTACATCGACATGCGGGGGGTTTACTTTATTGTCGCTAACCTCATCATCGCTACAGAGATCATCTAAATCATCAACACGTAAGAAGTTATGCAAGGCACAACATGCAAGGACGATGTTCGCTTGTGTATCTATATCATAAAAGGGCTGATGCCTAAGATAGGCAAACCTCATCTTCAACAAGTCGATGGTCCTCTCAACAACATTACGAAGAGATGAGTGTCGAAAGTTGAATAGCTCCTTGTGGTTTCCAGGAAGTAGACCTTGAATGTCTCTATGATGATTGCGCATACCCCGATAAAGGTACAATTTATTTTAGTGTTAAATATCTAAATCCTAACAAAAATAGAAACAATCTTATTAGTATAAACATCTAACATAAAAGTAATGAAACCAATCTTGGACATTCTCCTTATCATTGGGGGAGTTTTGAGCAATGGCATTGTTGACAACATCTCTATAGAGATTAAGACATACATTTAACACTCTATGGCCATGTTTGGTTAGGGGATATCCCCAGGATAACCCCTTGGTACATGTTCGCACAAAAAAAAGCGGGAAAGCTAAATCAAAATAGAGTGTTTAATGCCATCATCAGCCATGTGTTTATGTATATATTAATGGTTGTTGATAGTATCTACCCACTTTTACAATTGACTAAGTTGCCCTTGTTCTTGCTTTTAATTTGAGTAGCCACATCAGCAAATTTTTATAATATTTAATTATGTTTGCATGTGGATTAGTGTCATTATTTGGTTCAATTACTATTAATTAGCCCTAAAGATGGATGAATGAGGGCCTTCTTGAAGATTAATTGCCATTAAATATTGGTGTTAATATTTTTAATCTAAAATTTGGATTTATAAATATTTATAAACATATTTTAAATATATTTATTCTAAAATATTGGTTTATTCTACCAATATATAAATAGGTTTTAGATATGTTTTTTATAATATTTTTAATAACTTATTTATAAATATGTTATAAATATGTTTATTCTAAGATATTTATTGATAAATATTTATAAATATGTTTATTTAAAATACATATTTAATTTTTTTTATAAATATGTTTTATTTTAAAATATTTATTTATAACATATTTATAAATATATTTTAAATATGTTGATTCTAAAATATTGATTTATAAATATTTTCAAATATGTTTTAGATATGTTTTTTCTAGGATATTTATTTATAAATATTTATAAATATCTTTATTCTAATATATTGGTTTATAAATAATTGTAAATATGTTTACTCTAAAATATTTAGTATCCACATATTTATAAATATGCTATAAATATATTTATATTAAAATATTTAGTTATTTATAATATATATATATATATATATATATATATATATATATATATATATATATATATGTTATAAATATGTATATTTTAAAATATTTCTATATAGCATATTTATAAATATGTTTTAAATATTTTTATTTCAAGCTGACCTAACTTACTAATGTATTTTCTGAACAAAATTAAACGCGGGTTCCATCCAACTGCCACCATCAATCTAAAACCTAACCTTCGTCTTCTTCCCCTTTTCTCCATCGCCCCAAGCTGTGCACGTTCACGCTGCATCCCGAGCCCCCTCTTCTCCACCTTCCCCATCTATGCTAAGATCTGATATCCCGCCTCATTCCCCTTTTATCTTCATTGCCCCATGCTGTGCGAACCTACTGCATCCCGAGCCCCCTCTTCTCCACCTCCCTGATCTGCGTGAAGACTGGTTGTCCCTCCTCCCCTCTTCTCTATCTCCTGAAGCTGCGGGGCCTAGCTTGCTCCCCGTGACCGATCCGTGGACGGGAAGGACGACGTCGATCGGCAAGGCCAAGGACGAGGTATGTTTGTAGCCATCCTCGTAGGAGTACCTAAGAAGCTCATGCTTCCTATTTTGAACAAACATGGCCTGTGATTGAACTTGGGATGGATATATTTTGAAAAAAAAAAATCATTCAATTAGTCTGAAAATACCAAGATTTCTCATTGATAATAAGTTGTTAGATTTATCTAGTTTTCTGTTTGTTTCCCTTCTTTGTCTATAATGGGTTTTTACTGTCTTCTATGATTTCATTATCAATTTTATGGAGTATCTTAAACCCCATGCTTTTGTTTTATGATATACTGGTTTGGTTTCATTTTGTAATACCTGTACAAATTACCTTCTTCTCTGTAACCATTTCATACTATTTCTTGAGCCAGCTCATTCTTATTGTTTTCCTTAGCTCTTATTCATTCCTTTTTATCCTACCAGTGCATCCTACGGAACCCATTTCAATGGGGGAAAGAGGACAGGGAAGTCAGACAATGATTGGAGGGCAGCCCGAAGAAATGTAGTCCCAGCAAGATGTGCGGAGGATGCAGAGAAGGAATAACTGGTTGTCTTCTAGTAATGAAGCACTGGTCGACATGAGCTTGGAGGAATGCTCACAGTACTATACGTGTTCAAGTTCCTTTAGACTAGAAGCATGGGTCCGAATATGGAATGCGTACCAGAAGAATACCAAAGAGAACGTCACGTTGCTCTAGTTGAAGGGTAGGTGGAAGACTTTGAAGAAGTTGTACAAGCTATATTCATCATTGTTGAACAAGAGTGGATGGTCGTGGGATCATGACAATCAACGATCAATCCCTGATTACCCGACCGTGTGAGAGAAGATAATTAAGGTGAGCACCATTTGCATTTACGTGTTGATAGCTGAATTCTAATTTTCATTTAAAATTTAATGCAGCTCAATAAAGAGTACAAGGTTTGCCGAGATAAACGTTTCCCATTATTAACGAAGATCCATGATCTTGTGTCTTCGTCCACCGTAACTGGGGAATATGCCACCCACATAAAGGGGCGGCGCTGGAGACAATCTATATGTTGACGTATGGAGAGCAATCCATTCGTCCTGAGAATCCCGCGGTAAGAGGTTGAAAAGGACACTGTCCAAGCGCAACAAACAGGAAAGAAAGTTTCTTACTGGGTCGAGGCAAAGAGGACACAAACACAGAACCCAAGCCCCAAAGTCTCAAAGAGGAAAAGTTCTGAAACAAATTTGGAAGTGCTTGTGTTACGCCCCGACCCGAATCCCGGGACCTCGAGTATGTGTACAGATCGACCGTACCCAAGTAGAGACGAGCCCCACTCGAATACAAGGCCTAGTAATCATGAACAGATAACATTATTTCCATTAATAACAAAGAGTTACACAACGGAAATTTAAAATTTAATAGTACAGCTATGGGCCCTACAAGGGTCCTAAGAATGCATTGTCTTTCACTAAAAGATTTGAGGTCCTCGAACCTCTAAGCGCAGCTCCTGAATCTGTAATCACTATTCCTTTAATCCTGAAAAGAAAAGGAAGAGAAGAGGAATGAGCTTTCGAAAGGAAAGCTCAGTAAGTTCCCAGCAGGGATCTCAATGCAACCAGTCAATAAACATGATAAGAAATAAGCATTCAATAAATGTAAACAACCGGGACTACGCCCGCACAAACAAGAACCTAGGAGCCAATCAAGAAAAGTAATCACGAAAAGACTCCTAGTCAAATACTGGCCCTCAGGCCCGGAACAAAATTCCAAGAATCGAGACAAAGAACTTTCCCGGACATTTTGACCTCAAATTTTTGGAAAATCGACCTCGTTCGATCATCAGCAGCGCCACCTCTCTTGTACGTGTTGATACGGTCAGTGTATCGTCCCACTAACAAGTTGGACTGCCAGAGTATCCTCCCTCCGACACGGAACTATTAGAACGCCAGGGTGTCCTTAGCCCTGAACGTTCCACTTGAGCGTTTGCTCCACTGAACCGGAAAACGAACCCGTTCGGAGCACGCTTACCCGGCCAGCACAAAAGACCACGTCTCCATAGTCAAGTGTCGGTCACAGGCCAGCATGTCCAACGAGCATAACAATCAATAAAAATTCTATCTCTAGCTCTCAACCATGCACATACAAATGAAGGATAACAAACAATTGTAGGTACGTGCATGCATTCAAAAATAGAAGTTCAACAGAACATGCTAAAAGAAATAGCAATAACATGAGCAAGAAAACCCAAAAATGGGCGAGAATCGAGGCGAAGGTAACTTGCCTCTATTAATGATCTACTTGAGATCCCACTTGGCGTGTCTCCATTCTCTACGCCAAAATCTGATAACAAAACCTATTTGTTTAATAATAGTACAATTATTCATGTCTAGATGCATATGCAACTCTTACTAACTGTCCCTAAACTAAACATACGTCCACACTTATGTAGACAGAGTCCCACTATTTTTCTAAACATGACACTATAGTCTAGTGGTTGGGAGATTCCACTATTATCATGGGGTTCTAATCTCAATGGATAAAAATTTTATCTCTTCTCTTTTTATTCTCTATCACTATTCTGGCCTACTAATAAGGCCCATCAAATTGGACCAAACCCACTTAACTAATGTAATTGAACCCAAACCGGTTGTCTCTAATTGATTTGATCACGTCCTAATTGCAAGCCAAACCTAAAATAGCTTACTTGATTAACCAAGTTAACCAGACCCATTAACTCTTAACTCATCTAACTTGAATCGGACCCAAACCCAATTCACTAGCCCACATGATTTAATCAACTCAAACGGTTTTTTTTTTAAATCAAATTAAACCTAATCAATTTGATTCAATCCTAACCCCAACTCAATTAGGTTTTCGGACCCAGTTCACTTAAATTGATTAGTCCAAACCGCAACTTGACTCAAGTGAATCTTTCTCAACAAATTGAATTAAATCTTGGCTCAATCAACCGAACTCTAACCCAACTGGTTTCTAATCGATTAAACCCAATCTTTCAAATTGACTCATCTTGATCAAATTAACCAACTCCCAAATCAGTCTTGACTCAATCGATTAGAACTAAATCAATTTAATACCCAAAAATAATAAAACCCGGTTTAACTATTAACCCAATCGCTTAATTAATCTAATTAAAGGATCCATCTTCTATCTACGGACTGCGATCTGTTCTCCCCGGAGTTGCTTGGCGCTGGGGCGGTGCTTTCGCCCTCAAGCAATGAACGCGTCGGCGCGCGCCGTGGTAACTCTTCACCTGCTCAAAGGGTGCGCTGTCGGGAGTCATCTCCGAAAGTAGATCGGATGCCCTCATGGCCTCTCTTCAGCGGGACTTCCCTTCACCGTGCAAGTACGTGTACTTTCGACAAAAACCACGAAGGTCTCTCGTAATCTTTCTTTTCTCCCTCAAACCCCTAGACTCTCACGCATACATGCATGCTAATCTAATAGACAGAGAAGAGGAAGAAGAACTCACCGT
The DNA here is from genome assembly GCA_026586065.1 of Dioscorea zingiberensis. Taxonomy (NCBI): domain Eukaryota; kingdom Viridiplantae; phylum Streptophyta; class Magnoliopsida; order Dioscoreales; family Dioscoreaceae; genus Dioscorea; species Dioscorea zingiberensis. Next base: position 4,264,785 of record CM048825.1, on the reverse strand, counting down.
GTCCCGACGAGCTCTCCCCGCACCAAGCTCTACTCCTCCCTCTGCTTGCTTCTCGGTGATGATTTCGGCTCTGCATCGCGTGATTAGCTTCTCCTTTCCTCCCTCGCCTCCTCGCCTCTCGAGATCCTATGCATCGAGATCGCGCTCCGCCGCCGTTCCCAGATCGTTTATGGGGCTCACCGAGCACCTCCTATTTATAGATATTCGCGATTATGTCTGAATTCAATTCGAATTACTCTAGATAAGGTTTATCTTCTTTTTAAACTTTATTTCCCAACCTGTTGGAGAATCCCTTCCTCACACTTCTTAAGGTTGGCATCAACCGCTTTGCTCCCTTTAATGTTTGCAGCACTATCCTTAGATGATTGATGTGTTCCTCTACGCTCCGGGAATATACCAAAATATCATCGATAAACACCACCACGAACTGGTCCAAGTAGGGTGCGAACACCCTGTTCATCATCCCCATGAAAGCTGCTGGATGATTCGTCAATCCAAAGGGCATCACTAAGAACTCAAAATGTCTGTATCTGGTCCGGAAAGCGGTCTTTGGCACATCCTCCTCCTTCACTAGTAGCTGATGGTATCCTGACTTCAAGTCAATCTTTGAGAAGATGCATGCTCCTCGTAGTTGATCGAACAGATCCTCTATGCGTGGTAAGGGATACTGGTTCCGGATAGTGACTTGATTCAACAGGCGATAATCTACACACATCCTCAAGGAACCATCTTTCTTTTTCACGAAGAGTACGGGCGCACCCCAGGGGGAGGTACTAGCCCTGATAAACCCTTTCTATTGTAACTCGTCCAACTGGGCCTTCAACTCATGCCGCTCCACTAGGGTCATTCTGTATGGCGCTCTGGAGATAGGAGTCGCTCCTGGAATCAAGTCAATCGTGAACTCTACGCCTCTATGTGGGGGCAACCCTGGTAACTCCTTAGGAAAAACATCAGGAAATTTGCATGCTACTGCGATCTCCCGTACATCTACCTTGCGGGCTCACACTGCCTACCATATTAGGTGGTGTAAGTTTCTTACTGTCTCCCTCCATCCGCCTGCGTCTCCCGTAGAAGAGAATCTCCTCCTCGCCTGGTCACTGGAATCTCACCATCTTCCTGTAGCAGTCGACGTGGACATGGTGTGTCGCCAACCAACCTATCCCTAGGATGGAATCAAACTCTAAGATCCTCATAGGGATCAGATTGGCTGCTAGCTCCTGATCATCTATTCGTACATAACATCCCACGTATACTACCTTAACAACAATAGAACTACCTATGGATGAAGTTACAACCATAGACTGAGCTAACCTAGTAGCATACACACCATTAGGAATATTAAATGAGGTAGCTACGTAGGAATGTGTGGATCCATGATCAATAAGTGCATGAAGCATCAATCACAGTAAATGCGAGCTGCACTGTGATTATGTCAGGCGTCTCCACAGCCTCCTGCTGTGTCATAGCAAACGCTTGGGTCTGTAGCTGCGATGAAACTCCTTTGCCTCCTCCTTTGGACTTCCCGCCGGAAGACTCTCCTCGGTTGCTCCACATGCGCCTACTAATGAGAAAATTTCTATGGCGCTGCGTACCTTGGCCCCCTCACTGAGAATTGGGAAGGCTGCATCACCCCCATGAGCTTGAGGGGACATTCCTTCATGTAGTGACACGGGCTGTTGGTAATGATAGCAAGTGCACTCCCGGGCCAGCTCCACACTCTCCAAATGGTATCTCTTGCGGGTGGGGCATTGGGGTCTCTTCGATTACGGCTCCTCAGAGAAGAGCGCCCACCGCTGCTTGCAGTGTTGCTCTTCTTGGTTCATGCATGCTTCCCCGCCTCGAGAATCTAGCATGCTTCTCTTCTTAGACTTCTCCAGCGTCGTTTACGTTGGTCCACGCCGACTTTCGACTACGGCGAGGCCTCTACTAACTTCGGTTGAAATCTGAGAGTCCTGCCAATGTGACGATGTTCATGATTTTGTCACGTAGCCCTCGCTCAAACCTTGGCGACTTTGATGTTCATCATCCGCATGTAGCGGGTGCATATCTCCCCAGATCTATAAATTTGGCCTTATAGTCGGCCACAGATAGACTTCCCTGAATCAAACGCAGAAACTCCTCGTGCTTCACATCCCTATAGATCTGAGACATGAATTTTTGATCGAACGCCGTGCGAAATTCGGTCCATGTAAAAACTGTCTGGTTCGGGCGGCGTCGCTTGTATGTCAACCACCACTGTAAGGCTCTCTCTCCTAGTAACAAGGTGACGGTCGCCACCTTCTCTTCATCAAGACACATTAGGGCCTTAAAGATGAGCTCCAACAGTGTGATCCAATTTTCCGCTTCTGTTGGGTCTGTAGTACCCGTGAACTGGGTAATCCCCATCTGTCGGGCCTTGGCAACATGGTCAATCTTCTTGGGCTTCGGTTGCTGATAATTTGGAAAAAGTCAGTAAATGCGTCATCGTCGATCGATACATATGTTGCATCCCCTCGGTTCTGTGGGTCGGCCCCACAGCTGCGCTCACAGTTGGTGCTTTCGAGGTCCAAGTTGTGCTCCCGGTAGCCCGAACCATACTGCATTCCCGAGTTATATGCCAGTCCATATGGTGCTCCCGGCTAGAATCTGGGTCCAAAGTACATCCCCGAGTAATATCCGGGTCCATAGGGTACCCATTTTGGAATCCCAGGGTCCGTAGTACATCCGGATGGAATCCGGGTTCATGGTGCATTCTCGGCTGAAACCCGGGCCCATGGTAAGAGTGAGACCCTTGACTGATGCCAGCCGAGTTCCTGGAACCTCCTCTCGGTTCGGGACTTCCCTGGATTGGTGGATCTCCTGCGGTTCAGTGGTCCAGAGTAGGCGAGGTTGTCACACCCTGATCCCCAATAGGGACAAGTGTCACACCCGACCAGGTGGGAACCAGGCGAGGTCATCCAAATCGATCTAAAAATCACAGGAATAATCGGAGATAGTAATAATAAATCATAATAAATGGAACTCTTCCAAACAAAAGAGACAAATCTGACAGATCCCTACGTGACTAATGTGGGTCTAGTCTCCAAAAGTGGGATATAAAATAAACATATAATCTGGCAGAGTACACAACGGAAAGGAAAATGGCTGCGGGACGCTTGAGCCAACTAAGTCCCTCACATCTCGCCGTGCCTAGCACGTGCACCGAACTACGTACATACGCTACTGCACACGCAGGAATTGTGAGTAAGAAAGGGGATGAGCTTCATGAGGCTCGATGATATCATGACCCCTATCTGTCACGGGGTCAATCTAAGACCCGTGCATCTAAAAAATATAATCTTGTACATGGAAAGTAATCTCTACTCATATACATGTCACGGAAAATATAAGTAAATCAGATACTGATCTATCTTTGTCTTAGCGATTAGGAAGATAGATCATCTGTCTGATGTCCCAGAAGAAAGCAGAAGTCATCAATCACTAACATGCCTGTTTATGTCTCATGAGATGTCTAGATATGTGAGCGCCTATCGATAAGAATGCAACTCTGTAAGATCGACTTTGCTAAGATCTCGAGATAATTAGCTTGGCCATGAGGTATCCCCGATCCGGGCCGTATATGAAGCCATGAGGTTTCCCGACTGCAGGTCTTCACTCGTGGTAGGAAAGCACTCCAGAGAGTCGGAAAAAGGGGTTTTAAGATAAATTCATTTTTAAAACAAGGTTTTGATGCTAGAAATTCATTTTGAAAACAAGAAAACCTTTCCCCTACTTCGGTATCACGTTGGTCTTAGCTCAATGGAGCCGCATCACGCATAGCAAGGATCGTCTAACAGAAGCAAAGATCGATGCTCACGTCCTATATCTATCTCATGTCTATCTCAATGATCTCTGACTAGTCATATCTGAGAAAACATCAATCTACAATAGGCAGAAATAATGGAAAGCATTCTCAAAACCGGGAACAAATCTTAGCCGAGGAACATAAGGAAAACACGGCAAAACCCGATCAAAAACACGAGAATATACAATAGGTCCACTCACCTGTAGTCCTAAGCAAATCAAGCTTGACTCGGTTCACTTGAAGTCTTCGACTTGTCCTTCCCTTTTCCTAGTAAACGCAATCATATCTATGATAAGTGCTAGTCCACAACACTTCACTTTCTATTTAACAATATCTTCTAATCAATCATGGGCCCTAGTCCATAGAGATTAAGGCCCAACACTCAAGCAAGTCATTACATTACCAAGCATGAATATAGCCAAGCAATCCTAAAATATAATACGATAATCTATAAGCCCAAAATACGAATATGCAGAATTCTGGCTGCCCTGCGCGGTTGGAAAGAATCAGTCATAACTTTTGAAGCGTAAGTCCAAATTCTCTCATTTAAAGTTCGTTAGAAAGAAGACCTCGAGATCTTTCCAACGGCGTATTACACAACCCAAACGGACCAGTGAGCAGGGAGCAGCAGCCCCTCGAAGTGGACAGAATTCTGCAGGACAGAATTCTGCAAGACTGTCTACAAATTATCGCCCAAATCCTCAACACTAAACTCCTAAAATACACATGGTTCACCAACCTTCTCATAAATCTGATATTAGAATTGGCTATAACAGGAGATGAAACAACTAAGCAACAAAACCAAGATCCAGTTAACTGCCCATAATTGCACTTAAAGTACTTTACAACTGAACTAATCATTTAGTCGCCCACATTTCATTAAGCCATTTCAATTTAACTTCAATAACAATAGCATCAACAACTCAGCAGAATCAACGACAACCATTCCTTTTATTAACACAGAATATTATCCAACCGAGAGAAACCAAAAGGCTAATCAAAAATTCATATGATCATTACTACAAACAGGTGATGGGCAGCACGAAGTCCTCCCATAATACATAATACTTCCAACTGCATCTCTTTGATTTACAAGCAACTCTACAACCAAGTGATAACTAGTTTCTGATTTCATATAACAGCTACAACAACAGTTTCAACTCCAATCAACATGTTGATAACTAGTTCATCACCCAATAGAGTATATCCTCAAACACCTTCAAGGCCTACACAAACTTCTTTGCAACACTACTTCCCTGAATCCATGAATCCAATTCCAATACAACACCATCTACCGCAGCATCAATAGCTAGAACAACAACAGGAACAACGGTAACAACAACTAACCAAAACAAGGCTTCTTCTAACAATCTCTTCATGGACAAACCATCGAACACCTGTTGGGCATAATTAAATTCAAAAGAACATCTCCCTCGTTGATAACTTATTCCCAACTAAATACGAAGCATGCTACCACTTCAATTCAGCAGCCAAACAGCACCTAATTACAAGAACAATGAGCACAAATAGTACAATACCAACGTCACACACATCAAGCTCTCAATCCTCTTTGTTAAGCATTTCAACAAGCACATGATAGGCAAGATTGAAAGCTTTTATCAACTCTTCTCCTTCTTGACTTATGAATCCCAAATGGATACATGCCAAACAACAAAAGCCATAACAACCGCAAAATACAATGATCACACAAAGTGTTCTTCGATTTAAACTCAGCTAATGTTCAAAACACAATCCAAGCAATCAACTATATAACTGAAGAACTTCTGAAACTCAGCACCTAGTCTATCATAAAGCTACATTCAATCCAAAGACTTAATGTAACCTCTTCTTCTTGGGCAATTCATCGAACAACTGATAAGCAAGAGTAAGGTTTGCTAACAGCTTTATCTCATTGGATCTTGAGTCTCAGTAAAGTACAAACATGCAATAATAAGCACAACAACAGCACTACTGTCAAACAGAGACTAAACAAACTAATCAAAACAAAGCTTCATAGCTCTTCATTGACAAATCAACAAACACCTGTTGGGCATACTAACCAAACTTCAACAGAGTACCTCTTCTATGATTTCGTATTGCCAAATGACTACAAGCAAGCTACCATTCTGGTATAGTAACTAATACAGCATAGACAAGGATCCAAAGACTCAAAATAGGACAATAATAAAGATGATGAAGACCTCTTCTCCCACCAACTGCCGGGAAGAGAACTCGGAGAAGACCCCTTGAGCTACTCACGTGGCCGAGACGCGCAGGCTGTTGGCCATGGGTGGAACCAGGAGGAACAGCACAGCCGTAGTGTAGACAGGGATAACCACTGCTACAAGGTCCCTGAACCAAGATCCAAGAGCTGCCGGAGCTGGTGAAGAAACAGGGCAGAGATCCGGACGTCTCCGGTGTTGATACACTAATCTCCTTGGAACCACGAGCTGGGTTGGCCAGCAGCTCCACGGAGAAATAAACCTCCCCTTCATTCTCCCGGGACAGCTACCCCTCATCCTCGGCTTGCCACCCACCAGAGAGCCACGCGGAGGGCTCTCATTCTCTCTCGCATGCACCGCGACACCGCTCGCCACCTCCAGCTCCCATGGTCCCACCAGCGCCACCTCCTGCTTCCCTCTCTTCATCACTTTCACAGCCCTCTCTCTTTCCCTCTCTCTTTTTTTTTTCTAATCTCTCTTCTGAAGACCACACGAGACCTGCCTTTAATCTCACAGCCACCTATAGCTCCACAGCCCCTCCCTTATCCTTTAATCTATTTGTCACAAGCTTGGGTACCCCCTATTAAGCTATTTCAATTTAATAGGAAATATCAAGCTCCCATTAGTTACTTAATTTGTCACAACCTTTACTAAATATACACCTAGGGCATCTTAATGCTTAATTTGTCACATGCTTGTCTAGCAAAACATTCTCTACAAATATTTTCATCTCATTTGAAGCCATCTCCTAGCAACTCACTCGGGCCCGGCCCATTACCTTGCAACCCTATTGCAAGTTTTAAAGCCCATTAGCCTCAATTTCCATGTTACTACCATTAAGTAGATTAATAACCATCAACTAGCTTAATTGACCATAGATGTCACCTTAGATAATGGCTACCCACTTCCAATAATTCACTAATCATTTACTATAGTCTTTTAAATATATATATATATATATATATATATATATATATATATATATATATATTTATCTTTACAGCAACTTCAGCATATATTTAATATTTTCTAATATTATGGAGAAGAAACCGGGGCGTTACACAGGTTCCTCTCGTGGCACACCGGGTGGCCTTCCAACTCTCCTTGGTGCCATTCTGAAAAAGAGAGTGTGTCAATAGTATTCTCTAACTCTAAGAGCAAGGATTAGACTTTACTCTACTGACACCATACTCTCACCCTAAGGCTCTGACCATAACTAGGTTACCTAGGATTAACCGCTTTGATACCACTAAATGTAACACCCTTATCCTTTTCAGGGACTCCAAAGGCCACACCGCCAGTGTTTAGGAAATCTAACCCTAAACTTAAGGTCAGAAGCTGCTAATTAACTGTAGAATTAACAACATGCGGAATTTAACAAGCAAACTGAATATATTAAAACACCAACTCAATCTGGTTTAATACAACACCAAATAAAATATTGTCTTAAATTTAATGTCACATAAACACTCAAATCAAAATAACATAATACTAGACGCGGAATCAGAGCCAGCTACAGGACATCTCCACTACTCGTGATCAGTCGACCCTCTATATGGTCTCCTGTCTAACGTCTTGCAATCATAATATCAAAGAAGAGGGGTTGAGCTACTGGAGCTCAGTGAGCGGGAACATATCTGTCGGGTGTAAACTGTACCCGTATAATAAGTAAAACTGTAAAAGAAATCTGACGTATAAAAACATGAATAGAAAATATTGAATTAAAATAATCAAAACGGAATCAATGAATCTTGAGCAAATAAAATGTTGATCAATATAATGCATATCCCGATTTTCATTTCTACATCTTGTGAATTATATATGAAAACCACATTCCCCACGGTGTAACTGCACTGCGGCTTCTCTCTCCTCGAGACGAGCTCTATCTCTAGAAAGCGAGGAATACGGCATCATCCTCGATAAACACAAGACTAATCTCCTCGACTACACATCTACTTCAATCTTGTATGGCCAAAGAACCAACAAGTATATCTCGATACACGCATTAATTATAATGATATAATGTATACTCAAGCATCCGGGATGGAAAGTGGGGTTTTAATTTTTATAAAATGGTAGTATTTTTTAAAAGCAGTATAGTTCGGACTTAAATCGTAATTTAAATCACCCTTTCTCCTAACTTCAAGAAACAGACTCTCTGCGGCTCTACACGAGCCACCACCGGTCTATATACAAGTATATCATGTAATGTAATCTATATGTATCTCAGAATCGCTTCTCTTTTCTCATTATTGAATACTAAGCATGAAATGGGTTTATAAAACTCCAAAACTTTCATAAAACTCCTAGATTCATGCTTTTCAAAACCGAAATCAGTATCGTGATATAAAAATAATGCAGAAACACATGAATCAAGGTAGATCCCCACCTTTAGTCCTGTTCGAGCTTAGATCCTGCTGGGTCCTTTCCTAAGTGCTACGGACTTGCCTCTTGTCCTACCGAGCAGTTGAAATGAGAAATCTATAAATGCAGGGTCCGTATTCTTGACTCGTACTCTAATATAAACTAATTAGAATACAATGAGAATACGAAATTAACTTCCCTCACTAACTATTCTCATTTCATCACTAACATAAATTGGTAAACTAAGTATGTATTCATGGAAATTAAAGGGCCTCTAGCATGCTTTCCTTGAGGTAATATCTTGCTAGAATGACATGAATGATCTAAGGAAATCGCCGAAATTTCGGCAGCATCTCCTCTAATTGCAGGGCTCTGAAATTCTACAATCATTCACACACATAACAATATCTTAATTAAACATCAACATACATATGAATTTCTATCATCTCACAGCCCTATACATGCAAATCTTCATCCATCTCCCAACACTGAAACTATGATTTCAATTAGAGCTTTTCCTCAATTAATTCTTCAATTATCTAGTTAATTATAGGGTATTCCATATTAGGGCTGTAAACGGGCCGAGCTTGATCGGCCGAGCCCAAATGAATTCTACTCGAATAGCCTAGCTCGAAATCTAAATTAGCTCGAATAAGTTTGCTCGAAAGCTCGCTCGATTTTAATTTCGAAATCTCGAGCTCGGCTCGAAAGCTCGAAATTAAGAACTTAATTATAATTTTTAAATTTAAGATTTAGTTTTAAATTAAAAACTTATTTATAAATTAATTTTTTTATATTATATATTATATGTCAATACTAAATATTAAATATTTTATTAATATATTATAATATTTATTAGTTTTACTAATTTTATTAAATTTTATTGATTTTTTAATAATATTTACATTATATATTAATATATTAATATTAAATTTCGAAAGCTTCTCGAAATAAGCTCTGATCGAAGCTCGACTCGACGAGCTCGGCTCGAAATTGAAGCTCGAGTTTCGGCTTCAAAGCTCAAATCGAGTCACAAACTCGAAGCTTTACTGAAGTCGATCTCGAAATGCCAGCCAACAAATTTTGATCGCTTTTGACGTTCTATTCTAAATGGAGCTCAAGCAATGGAAGATAAAGGGGCCGGTTTACCTGCTCAGTGCTGAGTCAGGAAGGATACAGGCGCTTCTGACCGGGCTGGTGGCGCCGGGCCGGGTCCGCAGTGTTGCTCCGGTGTAGGGAGAACACCGTGGGCATACACGCTGGAAGTTCTCGAGAGACGCTTTCGCTGCAAGGCGGCTACATCACGCCGGCTCGGGTAGAAGCCGAAGCCGGAGCTCGGCGTTGGTGAGTTGTGCGCACGTGAGGGAGAGACGGACTGGTGGCGGCGCGGGTCAGCTTCCTCACCGGCGGCAGGCGCTTGTCGAGCTCGCTGGGCAAGAGGGAGGCGGACGCCCCTCTGATTGAGAACGAAAGAGGGAAAGAGAGAGAGAGAGTTGAATTCTTTTCTATCTCTCTTTCTCTCATCTGTGACTTATAAAGAGTAATGTTTTAAATTTAATTTATTATTTTTATTAAATCAAATCAATATAATAACTTATCTGATATAAAGTATTTCATTTAATTAACTTATCTTCACAAATATCTTCACTACAAGCCAACCGACTTTTCGCTCGATCCTATCTTTCTTATCAGCCACGAGGGCTTACTCATGATATTCCCCTCGGCTTTTCTCTATCTCGCACTGCATCCGAATCCCGGTCGACGACGCACTCCCGAAGACACCTGTGGCCGATCAGAGGCATCACGTCGCCTCTTCTCCCTGTACCAAGATCCTCGTGGAATTTCCCGGCTTTGACTCTACCGCATCTACTTTTATCTGACTCTAACTTTTGTCCGATATTCCTACTTAATTAATTTGGATTAATTAATATTTAATTAATTTCTGGTTTAATTAATCTAACTCGGCCAACTATCCATTTCCAACTCTCTCGGCCCTATAGTTGCGAGAATGGATTTCGGTCCATTTAATTCTAATTTTCTTTAACTTCGAGGTTAATAATAATTAATATGATTTAAGTTAATTAACCTCATTTAAAATTTCAAAAATTTACTGAATTTTACTTAGGAAATTTTGGGATGTTACAAGAATTCTTAAAGATAGTGCTATAGCAATAAGATGCTCTTCAGGGGCATATATTTAATTATGTGGTTCTGCAAGAGTACATGTGCAAAAATCCCTTTTCTTTCTTATATTTGGTTGCAAATTAATGCCATTGAATGATCTTGAATTCCATATCTAGATAACTAAAAAAAATTAATATCTAAAAGCAAGTTGGGCAAAAACTTGATATAGGACAAACTCATCAGTTTTAGGTTTTTGCCTCAATGTTTCATCTATCAAATGACCCAGAATTTATCACATATAAAAAAATTTAATCTCTTTGATGTCCATTTGTCTTGACTGGCACTGATATCAAGCTCTTCTAGATTCTGAAACTATGGCTTTCTTGTTGGATTCATGGTTTATATATATATATATATATATATACTAGCTCTATATTTGTAAGATGTTTTGCACCTTATAACTTCATTAGTTATTTGTTGAGTACACTCTTATTTTCTTGGATTTACTAACATGATCTTACCCACAATTCAGGGGTAGTTATTGCTTTTGCAACTGACTCCATCGCTTGAGTACTACTATGATGGAGTTGTGCTTAAAAAGTTATCAGATCTTGAGGTGTTTTAGAAGCTGAGAATGTAGTAGTGTTTTCTATGGACATGTACTAATAATCCGTGAGACTACTTATCTGGATAATGGTGGTGGGTGATCTCCCTTTTCTTGAATTTTAAGACTGCAGTTGTTAATGAACTATTCTTTATGTAGTAATCAACTTTGTTTGCAGTAATTAATGAACGTTGTGTACCACCATATTATATGTTAATTTTGATGTCTCCAGCTTTTTCTTGATTTATTTGTTATGGAGGAGGCTACAATGTTTTGGGAATCAATGTCCTGAATATACCCGTAACAACGTGGATGCTACTCTTTCCTATTTCTTTGTTCCCCTCCATCACAGGGCCAACAAACAATGCATCGAATGGTCTTTTGTTATGGGAAGGAGAAAAACATGGCATTGATTAGATGAAATTATGTTAAAAAAATAATTATTTCAACAAAAAGAAGAGGCAAAACTTGGTGGTGTGTCTTTCTCCACTCAGTATTGTGGTTCTCATCATTTGTGTGATGCTCATCTTTTAGCTTTCATACTCTGTGGTAGAATCCCATGCTTGTGTTTGATTATTTAAAAGAGAGAAGAGGCCAAACATGGTGAATATGTTGATAAAGTCAACATCCACTAAGTTTTATCAATCGAACTTTGGAATGTGCCCACATCAAGTAGACATAAAAAAGAAATAATTTTTTGAGAGATTCGGGGGGAATACTTGGCCACAAGTTTAGTCTAACTAACAAGCATTGAGTTTCCTCCAATTTGGCAATGAATGAGTCACTTTAATCAAAGAAAGGAATGACAGATGATGGAATGAAATCAAATTGCATTCTTGTTTTTATCTCATTTCCTAAATCACATTTACTTATTTAATAAAAACCAAGTTTAAGATGTATCGCTTCCGCTCGAGCTTAATTGATGTATCAACTTTTAAATCTTATTTTCTGATAGCATTTTTAATAGTTAGCTAAGTGACATCGATTAATTTGAATTCAACTATTTAATGAACATGTCACCATGAGTGTGATCGGTTTCATTAGAGCTTAACTAGTTTTTATTTGATTAATTAAGGTGCATGTCACTTGGATGGAATTGGATTCTCTAATTGGTGGGCCTGAGTTGAGAAATGAGAACCCATTTCCATAGCAAATGAACAAGTGGATCAGGTGGCGAAGATGCTCACTCCTTTTCATGGAGTCTAACATTGTGTTCTCTACTTAATTCCTTGTTCTAACTCCGTGGTCCTCAACATTTGTGTGATGCTTTCCATTGTCCCATTTTGTGAGAGAAGATGCCAAATGTGGCGTGTCTTTCTCCACGTAATAATTTGTTCCAACTCCGTGATAGCTAGCCTAAAAAACTTTGAGATGCTCATCTCTAGCTTTCGTTGTGATAGAATCTGATGCTTGTGTTTCATTATTTAAGAGACACATACCAAAGCTTTCTCCACTTCGTCTAAAACATATCCTCCGCAACAACTCTAGCAAAGTGCAGCATAGGTATGGAGAGGCCGGGGAGGAGGATTTTGAAGAGGAGGTGGAGGACTTGGCCACAATAATTCAATTGTTATAGGATAATATCGTGGAGAGCCACACAAGGACGCAGGCAACCAAAGCGCTACACAATTCACCATTCATGTGTCATGCATTGGTTAGAGACATTCTAGAGGGACACCTGAGACCGGCGCATAATGTATTCCGAATGGAGCCACATGTGTTTAGGGGATTCGCGTCATTACTTGAGTCACACAACCTATTACTCAGTAGCCAAACTGTATCCGTTGAGGAACAACTACCAATTTTCATGATTGTTATGGGACACGCATCAACAAATTGAGTGGCATGCGAGCAGTTCCAACATAGCTCTGAGACCATAAGCCGTTATTTCTACACAGGACTTAGTGCCATCAACAGTTTGTCCCAAGAGATGATCCAACTGTCGGGTGGAGATGAACCAAATTTCACCCACCTGCAAGTTAGCAAATGTACCGCTTAAGGTAACAAGAGTGCTTGTTATGAAATTAAATATGTGTGTGTTGACACTGAAACTAATTTAAATTCTCACAGGATGCTCTTGGGGCGATAGATGGAACCCATATGCCGATGATTGTTCCGAGAGCAATACAACCAAGATTTCGTAACAGGCACAAAACGATCAGTCAGAATATAATGGTCGTTGTGTCCTTTGATATGCACTTCTAGTTTGTTTGTGCAGGCTGAGAGGGTTCGGCTGTAGATATGCGAGTAATTCAATACTGCTTGGATGATGGAAGTTTCACAATCCCAGAGATGATGTCATGAACGATCCCAATCATGCATAATACACGCATAGATAGTTGACCATGCTGAACTCAAAACTTGTATGTACTTTGTAGGGAAGTATTATCTTGAAGATGCGGGCTACACCAATACTCGAGGCCTTCTCGCACCATACAGGAGGGAGAGATACCACCTTGGTCAGTTTACTGGCGGCTCGGAACAATACCACAATAGGAAGGATAAATTTAACCATAGTCATGTGCGTCTAAGAAAAGTTGTTGAGAGGGCTTTTGGCATACTTAAGCCGCCATTTCAAGATCTTGGCGTGGTTATAGCACCTTTCTTAGTGGAAACACAGCGCGACATTGTATACGCATGCGCTGTCATCCACAACTATGTATGCAAGCACGCCATCCACGATTCCAACATGGATAAAGAGGTGAATTGTCACGTCGATGAAGAAGTAGACCTGGACGTTGAATGGGCACATGGGAGCAGTGGTGGTGAACGTGGCGAGATGCAGTTCCTCCGGGATAGTATAGCTCGCGCCTTGTGGTGGACGGACGAGTGAGCAATAAAGATTGTAGAAATTAACATTGTGATATTTACTAAGCAATGCAGGAATGGCTTATTGGTGGACATGTGTAAATAGTTTGTCTCAAATGTTTTATTATACAACATAAAATAATACTAATGCAATTATTAGTATTTTCAAATTATCCCTAAATATGTTATTTTTTATAATTTTGAAGAACATAATATTGTATAATATTAAAACATACTATTTATTATTTTTAATAATAAATATCACCTAATTTGAGAAAAGAATAATATCATCTATATCTATTTATAAAAATTTAAGTTGAAAACGAATTTTTAAAGAATACTAGTTATTTTCAAAAAAAAAAAACTTGCATGGATTTTAAGCAATAATACTTATTTTACAATGGTGTAAATTTTTAAATTCAGTTATTGATTCCTCTCGGAAAAGGGGCGTAAAATTGTAAAAAATACGATATAATTTTAGGCTTAGGCTATTATTATTATTATTGTTTTGAAGTAAGTGGATAAACCACTTTCATTTATTGATTTAAAAAAAAATTGGGTTGTTACAAAGATCCTTAGATGGATTCAGTGGGTACAATCAAGCTATTCCAATGTGTTTGGCCTCTAAGAGTGGGGGTGCTATTTAAATATGATAATTGGATTTAAACATAGTACTTAAAATTTCATATTTTAAGTTAAATTATTATGCAATTTAAGGTATTTTTTCTTAATTACAAACATTAGTTTCCACATATTAAAGTACTCATTTTTAAATATATTTAACACAATCTATTGGTTACATATAACATTAATTTTTAGAATATAAAAAAAAATTAGGTGGGGATTATGAGCGTATAAATTTGGATTTTTTTAATTTTATAAAAATATCTTTATCCTAATATACAAAGTATTCAAATGTTTTAAAAGGTTTCATTTCATTATTAAGGAGGTGTAGTAATTATTTTTTAAAATTATGATTTTTGTTCTTTTTTAGATTAGGGATTAATAATGAAGGTAACAAATAGTTTGTGTTATTTTATTATTGTTATCTTAAACCCCATGCTAGGTATCAAATTCAAAGAAAGGGTACTACATACTATTTTCTATACAATATCATTACCCTTTCACTAATAATGCATTAGGGTAAGCAAGCATAGCACAGTGTTCTTCCCTCCAAAACATATTTGAAAATTTTTGAAATTTAACCCCATGTGGGGATATCCCCCAACCAAACATGGCCTATGGAAATAATAGCTAACAGTTCTGCGAGACCTAAAAATGTAAAACTTCCAACTCTATTACGATGGTCATGGCCAACTGTGTATAGGAAAATAGCTACTTGCTCTCCAACACACATAAATCGGCTATGAGCTAAGCCGTAAGCACGTAAGTGATTGCACAAATTGTGGAATGCACCCATTTTTATCCTGAGTAGCTCATGGCAAATCCTATCACTGGTGTTGAACATTCGGTTCAATACTAACTCTCTCTCAGCTCTCCAATTCCTATGAGGAGCTTTATGGAGAATTTTGTTATAATAGTGTTGCCTCATATAATCATAGATCGTTGAAGCTTGCATGACCATCATGAAAAACATTAACACAAGTTGCTTTTGAATCGGTGCTCTCGCCATTCAATAACCTATTTAAATTATTATTTAAAGATAAATAAATAATATCATTATTAGATAAAGATAAATAAATAATGTGTAACACCCATCTCGCTAATGAGACAAATGTCACATCACTGGTCGGAGTGCACCCACCCATAAGTCGTAATTTAAACCCGATAATGATCATGTATTCTAAATAAAATTCATATGATATAACATAACCGGTTATACACCGGAGCCATATTCAAACCAAAGTTATAAATAAGTACAACACCTCAGAGTCATGGGAAACTACTTCACCTCAAATACAACGGAAAGAAAAACATAATTAAAGTCTAGTACAACCTCGACAAACATTAAACATAAGATAGGTATGTTATAAGCCTAGACTTCATCCCGATCCAAGTCTAGGTCCCAGAATGTAAAAACATAAGATCGAAAGGGACTGAGCTATACAAGCTCAGTGAGTAAGACAGCTCCGCCATGTATTATACATACCTGTCAATTGTACTAAAATACTAGTACAAAAGCAATGCCAGTATAAATCATGAAGGTGAGCACAGTTATCTTAAATCCTGATAAGCATGCTAACTCGATCAGAAATCCAAAGAAAACATACAAGCAATCTCATATCATATCAAGCATATAATAAACATATATATATATATATATATATATATATATATATGCGATGGCCTCGTATCATACAAGTGTGCACCCCTAGTTAAAAAGTCTCCGTATGACCTAAACTACCATCAGAACAAAAGGCATACATCTACATGATCCCGATGCCCCGGGAACAGAGGCATATATCTACATGAACCCCAAGATCTAACGCACTGTGAGGCATACATCTACATGTGTATCGCCATGAGCATCTCGTATTCAATACGAAGCCTCACAAGAGATGTGAAGGGGTTTTAATAAAAAGAACGACTTTCGCAAACATTTTTTGTTTTAAGAAAAATGATTGAAAACAAATCCCCTTCCTTCACCCGGTCTTATCTACTTAAATATTAAATATTTGGGCTCTATCCTGAGGGCCTGCTGGGTCCCCCATACATAACTAACTAAGGTGCAGTCTATGATACATGAAATAATCTTTATCTACCCCTTAGGGTTTCCTTAATCATATCTCATGCTCCTTAAAGTTTAATTAATTAAACAAGCATGAAAATACTATGCATTTATAGCGATAAATCCATCAGCATCCACAAACCGATATAAAACACATAAGAATACGAGAAAGCTAAAATCACGATAAATACATGAATTAAATCTAAATTTACGGTGAAGTCCCCTCACCTTAAGTCCTTCGCAACTTCACTAAGTCTCGGCTCTGTCCTCACAAGCCTCAAGTGGATCCTTTCCTTTCCTAGAAGTAATAATAATAACTAAGTAAATACGAAGTTCGTATTTTCCATAACTTAGTTCTATAGCTTTAGAATACGAAGATCTAAGAATACGGAAATCATATTCTTACTTAAACTCTTATTTAAGCTCGAAGGAGCATATTAAAGACATTAAGCTCACTAAAACATGCTTTCTCACTTGACATGAATTTCATGTCTTTAAGATCCTTAAAATGCCCCTAAGCATGTTTAATTAGCCAAGATTCATTAATCTAAAGCATGAAACCATTAAGCATGTTAATCATGCAACTAATCACACTTAAGCATATTAACACCTAACACTCAATAGGCATTTATACTTTAAAAATTTTAATGAAAATTCGGCGTCACCTTCCCTATTTATAGGGCCCCGAAAATTATACAAACAATCACATTTCATTAACATGAATTAACCTAATCATTCACAAGTCCCTACTCATGATTAAACACTTCAATATCCCCTTAATCCTCCTCATTTCACAGCCCTACTAACACCACCAACATCAAGTTCGTGTCCACCTCCATTCATCAAGAATCCTCTCCATCCTTCAAGTAATTCATCCCCAAAATACTCCATGCCTTAAATTAAGAGATAATTAGAAGGTTTTCCCCCAAATCTCCAACTCACAAAGTGGCAAGAGTTTGCCTGGAGGGGGAAGAGGCCAATCGAGGCCGGAGCTCTGCTGGTTGGTCAAGTGTGGTGGCCGCGGCCGTACGACGGAGAAGGTGGCGCGTGTGAAGGGCGGGACGCCTCGAGGACGTATGGATGCCGCAGCCGGCCGGGTCGCTGCCAGTTTCTGAGCCGCCACGGATGGAGGCGCTGGCTTAGGGCGGCGGCTTAGCTAGCGGCTCGTCGAAGAGGCCAAGGGGAAGGGAGCACCGGTCCTAGGGCACAGCTCTGTCTGAATCGAGAGAGAGAGAGATAGAGGAAATGAGAATGATATATCTCTCTCCTCTCTTCTCATCTTATAACCATTAAAGTCAATTATTTAACTTAACCCCTAAGTTGTCACATGCCCAATTATTTCCATGACCTTCTAACTTTAAGTCACATGCTCCTTTTAATCACTTAATCCCTTCCATGATTGCTAGCATGATAACTTAGATAATTAAATTCTATTAAAATATAGATATATTCCTCCATTAAATTATCTTATCTTTAAAGTCCAATTATTATATCTTATTCCATCCGATCTAAATCCCTAATCCCGAGTCAATGATTCCAATCATCACGGGCATCAGGACATCATCACGGCCCTGCCTCTCACGCACTGCATCCAATATCAGCCTTTTGACTCGCACGCATCTACTTTTATCTAAACTCCTAACATTTGTCCGGTTTGCCTACTTAATTAATATTGATTAATTAACACTTACTAATTCTCCCAATTAATTAATTGAGGTTATCTTTATCAGCCCACCTCCAACTATTCTAGAAGGTAAGCCCTCGGTACAATAAGGCCTTTCCTAGGAAATTAGTTAAGTAGGCCGGATTTAAATTTATTATTCCTCGATTTTCCTTTTAATTGAGCTGCTAAAATAATTTATTTATTTTTCATGCTAATTAATCTCATTAATTGTTGAAAATTTTCTTATTTATTTACTTAGAAAATTCGGGGCTTTACATAATGTCTCATTAAGAAATGAGGTTATGTACAAAGAAGTTTGATTACAAGGACTGACCATATTAAGAAGATTGACAAGGATGATATCCCCCTTTCATTTCATCTACATGCATTAACAAACCCAAATCACTCATTATGCATCAAGAACAATAGAGATGCCACCACACTTGTAGACACAGAATTGAGACTCATGATAAGTGTTCAAATAAGCATCATTTATATATGAAATTCATGCATATTACTTTAAGTTTTGGAGGAATGTTGGCCCGCTTGTACTCAAAATGGCTTTGTTTTTGTGAACAGGGCAGAAAATAGAAATTCCAAGAGAAAGGAAACGCCAAGAGAATGCGGGCCAAAATAAGCGGAACTCTATCAAAGGGATCGCTCCATACGGAGTCCTATACCGACTGTCAGATGGACTCAAAATTTCTACTTTAATTCTTGAATCTAATCGACAGACCCCGTGATACCAGGACTGAGAGTATACTTCACCCCGCATGGCTCTCCTCGCACGGGAGTCCATATACGGGCCGCACGGGTCGTGATGGATCATATAATCGGGTCGTATATCGTGAAATCGCACCGCTGATTTCCCCGCCTAACCCTCAAAGTCAGAAAATACACCCAAAACCCTAGTGTGGGGTATAAATAGAAAGGCTAATTAGGGTTTTGGGTCATCTTGGAGTGGATTGGAGCCAAAGCATCAAGGTTTGGGGGAGAGATTTCCATCATCTTCTCCATCACCAAGGAGGAGAGGATTGGAGGAGTTCTCCCATCAAAAGGGCTCAAGAAGGAGAAGAAGGGGCAAGAGAGAAGCAAGGAATCCACCAACGGTCATCATTAAGGGGTTTTCTCTCATGAACTCCATGTTTGCTTTCTCTTTTAGCATGGATTGTTACTCTCCATTGATGGAGAGTTAAACTCTTGATACTTGGGTATTGATGAACCTTTGGATTATGTTTAATTGATATTGTCTCTTCTATGTTGATTGCTTGGTTGAATGCATTGTAGTCTATTAAATGTTATGTATGGTGATAGTATTAACCTCTCTACATTGCGAGAGCCCAGAGAGGTTTCTATAGTCCATATGGGGGAAGATGCGAGCGCCTCCCCGTGTGTAGACGAACTTCAATAGAAAGGGCTAGGAGTACACCGGGAGCCCGGGTACTAAGGCGAGCAACTCTTTTAGATGTCCTATTCCCTTAGCCCTTCCAAGAGATAGGTTCTCTAGAACTTAACTAGTAAGGGCACTAGGTTGAATAATCACCCTTTGTTTAGGGATGAAATCACATTAGGAACCCTTGGCCAATGATTTACCAAGAGTCAACATAGAGAGCATTATCCATATCTAAGGAAATCCAAGGGGGATTCAATCACCCAAGTATCCCCTTCATCAATTGATTGTCTTCAAGGTCGATTTTACTTGTTAATTTGCATTGTTAGCTTTAGAATTAGGTTTAGTTATCATCAATCCAACTTGATTGACTAGATAATAGACGAATAGCCACTACTAGTATTTCCTTTCTCCCTGAGGATCGACAACCCGACATTTGTCCATTTTATTACTTGATTCGACCCGTTCACTTACGGATTCAACGCATCAAGTTTTTGGCGCCGTTGCCGGGGAGAACTAGGACTACTAGGAAAACTAAGAGTTTATTAATTTAGTCATTTACTTTCAGTTTTTATTCTATTTTAATAATTGTTTGATTTCTTGAATACTAACCCCTCTCATAATCTTTGGTGCGAGGGATCACATGGCGAATCTCAAGGACATAATGTTACGCAAATTAGATCTTCTTTGAAAGTGCTGGATCGAGGAGAGGCTAACAGACGCTTGAGAGCTTCAAGAATAAGAATTGTTTTTTAGTGAAGAAGAGTATACTCACATGTCATGGGAAGCATCTCTAAAAAGTGTTTGTGATGAAATACAATACCACTATCCCGATCATCCAAGTGAAGTTGACTTTACTCTATTTGACACCAAAACATATAAGGAAGAAACTACTTTATCAAGTCCAGGTACATTGATTGAAGATCAACAATGGGAGGACTATCAAGTTTTTCAGATAAAGGAGAAAAGTGAGGAACCAACTGAGCGCATGAGTAAACTAAACGCTTCAATAGAAGAACCCCCGAGGCTTGAGTTGAAAGAGCTCCCCGATCACCTTGAATATGCATTTCTGGATGAGGGTTCACAGCTACCAGTCATTATTGCTTCAGGATTAGCAAGTTCACAAAAAGGGAAATTGTTACAGGTGCTCAAGAAGCATAAGAGAGCTATTGCATGGAAAGTTTCAGACATCAAAAGCATTAACCCATCCTTTTGCACCCACAAAATCTTGATGGAAGATAACCACCGACCATCAATGCAACACCAAAGGAGGTTGAATCCGAATATACAAGAGGTTGTAAAGGCAGAGGTCATCAAACTTCTAGATGCAGGGATTATCTATCCTATTTCGGACAAAGGTATGGGTCAGCCCTGCATGTGTAGTTCCAAAGAAAGGAGGGATGACCGTAGTAACGAATGAAAAGAATGAACTAATTCCCACGAGAACCGTCACCGGATGGAGGGTATGCATCGATTATAGAAAACTGAACGATGCTACAAGGAAGGATCACTTTCCACTACCATTCATCGATCAAATGTTGGAAAGGTTGGCCGGACACTCGCACTATTGTTTCCTTGATAGTTTTTCGGGATATTTTCAAATTCCCATCGCCCCGGAAGACCAAGAAAAGACTACATTTACTTGCCCATATGGTACGTTCGCCTATCGGCGTATGCCCTTTGGGCTTTGCAATGCCCCAGCCACTTTTCAAAGATGCATGTTGGCCATCTTCGAAGATTTTGTGGAGGACATCATGGAGGTATTTATGGATGACTTTTCAGTTTTTGGGGACTCATTTGATCAGTGTCTTGAAAACCTAGACAAAGTATTGGGAAGATGTGAAGAAACCAACTTGGTTCTGAGTTGGGAGAAATGTCACTTCATGGTTCAGGACGGAATTGTATTGGGGCATAAGATCTCAAACAAGGGGATTGAGGTGGATAAAGCAAAAGTCGATACTATTGGAAAGCTACCACCACCAAATTCTGTGAAAGCTATCTGGAGTTTTTTGGGACACGCCGGGTTCTATAGGCGATTCATTAAGGATTTCTCCAAAATAGCCAAACCTCTCACCAAGTTATTGGAAAAGGACGCTCCGTTCGAGTTTGACAAAGAATGCTTAAATGCCTTTAATGCTTTGAAGGACAAACTTGTTCAAGCGCCAATCATGACAGTTCCAGATTGGGGGCTACCTTTTGAACTCATGTGCGATGCAAGTGATCATGCTGTAGGTGCCGTTTTGGGGCAGCAGAAGAACAAACATTTCCAACCAATTCATTATGCCAGCAAGACTTTGACAGATGCTCAAGCAAACTACACCACTGAGAAAGAACTACTTGCAATAGTATTCGCTTTTGACAAATTCCGTCCCTATCTAATATTATCTAAAGTAGTGGTCTACATCGATCATTCGGCGCTACGCTACCTACTAGCCAAACCGGATGCCAAACCGAGGTTGATTCGCTGGATACTCCTCCTTCAAGAGTTTGACCTAGAGATTAAAGACAAGAAGGTTGCTGAAAACTTGGCAGCCGACCATCTATCTCGGTTGGTGAATCCTGAAGGGGAAAGTTTGAATGAAGAGGAAATCAATGATAACTTCCCGGATAAACACCTGTGCAGTCTTCAAGTAATCCGGGAGGAGTCGAACACTGCCAATGAAGAGAAGGAAAATCCATGGTTTGCCGACATTGCTAATTACCTTGTGGCCGGAATCCTCCCTTCTTCCTATGATTATTCAGAAAAAAAGAAGTTCTTTGCGGAGTTGAAGTACTATACATGGGACGATCCGTATCTATTCCGAGTCTGTGCAGATCAAGTGGTAAGAAGATGTGTCTCAAGGGAGGAAGGATTGCAAATTCTAGAGCATTGTCACGCAGGACCCACAGGGGGGCATTACAGTCCAAATAAATCAGCTCGGAAGGTCCTCGATTCAGATTTTTATTGGCCAACGCTTTTCCAAGATGCGCTGAAATACTCTCAATCTTGCGACAAGTTTCAGCGATCTGGGAATATATCACAGCGCGATGAAATGCCACAAAGTTCAATGCAAGTATATGAAGTATTTGATGTGTGGGGAATAGATTTCATGGGACCATTCCCTAATTCTCGTAGCAATAGATTCATCCTCGTGGCGGTCGACTACGTTTCTAAATTGGTAGAAGCACAAGCCATGCCCACCAATGACCCCAGAGGAGTGGTTAAATTTCTGAAAAAATTATTCTCCCGGTTTGGAACACCTAGAGCCATCATAAGTGACCGAGGGATGCACTTTTGCGATACTCAGTTTGCTAAGATACTTAAGAGGTATGGTGTTGTACATCGCACATCTACACCCTATCATCCTCAAACGAGCGGCCAAGTGGTGGTGTCGAACCGCGAATTGAAGAAGATACTTGAGAGAACAGTTTCGCATAGCAGGAAGGATTGGGCCGATAAATTGGATGACGCACTATGGGCCTATCGCACAGCCTACAAAGCACCAATAGGCAATACCCCCTACCGGCTGGTCTATGGTAAATCATGCCACCTATCGGTTGAGCTCGAGCACAAAGCTTATTGGGTGACGAAGTTTCTCAATTTTGACACAACCCTTGTTGGAGAGAAAAGGAAATCTCAATTAAATGAGCTTGAAGGGTGGCGTCTATCAGCATACGAGAATTCAAGGCTGTATAAGGAGCAAATCAGAAGACGACATGATCAAAAATTGAAGCACCCGAAGCAATTCACCAAGGGAGATAGAGTATTACTATTCAATTCAAGACTCAAGTTATTTCCCGGGAAACTGCGATCAAGGTGGTCCGGACCTTTTGAAGTGATAAATGTTTCCCCTCAAGGGGCAGTGGAGATCCTCCATCCGGATAGAGGACCATTTAAGGTAAACGGTCATCGCCTCAAACCATACCATGATGGATGCTTTAGAGAAAAAGCCGATGGAAGCTTCAAGGTATTTGAGCCTCCATAAGGTAAGTTGAAGGTACGTCAAGCTAGTGACGTTAAACAAGCGCTTCTTGGGAGGCAACCCAAGCTCTAAAACTTTCTTTCCTAGTCTTTAGCAATTTTTGTTTCTTTTTGATTAGCTAGTGATGCTTGAAATAAGTGGAAGTTGTGTTTTCGTCCAATTCTTTTTGTTCTTATGCTGGATGTTGTCATTTAGAGGGAATATCTTGATTTCTATCAAGCCGCGCAAAGAGAAGGGCATGAATGACCCTGGAAGGGCTGTGTAAGCCTCTACCCAGGTATATACGGGGTCCCATACGGACTGATAGCAGTTCGTATATGGAGACAAAGAACCTATAATGACTCGCATGTGACTCAGATAGGAGTTCGTATAGAGTCTGTCGAGGGCACGAGTGCAAGGCACTTTAAATAGCCCCTTTAATCCCTTTTCACTCAATCCTCACCTCCCTCTCGTGCCCTAGAGACCCCACACCCTCTCTTTGCGACGCGGCGCCCATTCTTCCTCAAAGTAAGGCTTGATCATCCCTAGGTATGCGCTAATCACTCAATTTCTCAATTGTATGCACCTTCGACATGATTTGGGACACTAGGGTTGTTTGAAATCGATTTTTCTTGTGAATGGAATGAATGAGTTAGATTCTTGTGCTATTTTGTGATAAAACTTGCATTGGGTGAATGTTATATGTTTTAGAAGTGTTTTGGATGCGAGAGATGTAGAAATGGGGCCAAGATTCGTCGCGGCCGCCGGCAAGCCCGCGGCCAGGTCCATACGGACTCCCATACGGAGTCCCATACGGACTCGTATAGGGGCCTGTCCCCGTATACGGACTTCGGTCAGTCCGTATGACACCCCGTATAGGGGCAATTTAGGTCTTTTATTTGAAAATTTTGCCATGCCCCTTTAGCTTCATCGACACTAACATTCCTTGTTTAGTTTCAGATATGCCGAGGAAGCTCACAGCAACAAAGAAGCGCCGAACAGGGGCCGGATCGTCATCCACTGAGCCACACTTCACAGATGAGGCCCACCGCCTCCGACATGTCCGTCTTTCCTCTCGCCGATTCGGTCGGACCCGCGCCATAGATTGAGACACTCTTATCCAACTTAACATCGTCGACCGAGTCCGGGAGATGATATCATTCGGCTGCTGGGAGAGGATCTTCTCTCTTAGCCATGAGGTATTCCGCCGCCCAACCTTGGAGGTACTGAGCTCTTTCGAGGCCGACAGGAGTGCGGTGGGGGAGCAAAACCGCACCGCCATTACCTTCCAGCTCTTCGGGAGACAGAGGGCGATGAGCTACACTCAGTTCGCGCTGTACATGGGACTATATGATCGCGATTACACATTCACACGAGAGTACGCCGAGCTGCTCACAGCCTTCCCCGAGCGCACCATTTCTTTCCGCGAAGCTTCGGATTCGGGGCCACCGGGCGCCATGATAGTCACAAGGCGTCCTTCATGACGGACCCGGTGCATCGTTACCTACATGCACTCATCAGCCGCACCATCGCAGCTCGCAGTGACAATTGTGGAGTAGTCATCGTCACTGATCGCCTGTTTTTCTATAGCCTCATCGAGCGAAGTTCCGTCTACTTGGGATAATGCATCGCCGACTATTTGGCGCATCAGGGGCAGAACACCCGACTCACCGATATCCACGCCGGACCCTACATCACACGACTTATCATGGGGATGGGTCTCGAGGCAGAGTTGGAGGGGAAGCAGCACCAGCAGTTGGTCTCCCCACTGGACATAACACTCCTAGCACAGAATGGATTGGTGCGGCAAGCTGGCGGACGTTACACTCTTGTTGGCCATGTCTCAGATGGCTCAGAGGAGGAGGGATCCGACTCCGATGATTCCGATGCGCGTCAATTCCCTTCAAAGACGGGCTACCCATTGATCCGGTGGACCCTCTCGCATCCGTGAGCCATACGCAAGGTCGGGAGGAGCAAATCACCGGGATGAGCCGCCCAGACACTATCTTAGCAGAGCAACGACGCTCGGGGAGCAGCTTTTCGAAGCTCTCGCTATTTATTCGGCACGCGCCGCATTTGCACCTCCTCCTTCCAACGCCGCCAGAGATCGCATGAGCCAAAGACGGGACACTTGACGACTACTTCTATATTTCATTTCTCTTTTATGGACCTTTGTTATCCGTGACTTGTTATTTTATTTACTTTTACGCATCATGATACATTGAGCAAGGGCATCGCCCTGCTACCCTATGCCTTACTTTCGTTATATAGATTCTCTTGTTTTGCATGTTATTGGAGTTGATTCCTTCTCTATGTTCGCAGAGTTCAACTTTGGATCCACGACCCTCGATAAGCAAGACATTCCTCCACTCCCACAAAATGACTCTCAAGAACTATATATTTAGGGAGTTTCTGCTTCACCTTTCTCCACTAATTTCATATGTTGAATTTTATTTTCTTGTATTGAGGACAATGCAAAATTCTAGGGTGGGGGTAGGTGACTACCTACCTCCTTTTAGAGTTATTGCAAACCATTAAGTGTGGAGATAGGTAGCTATTGTGATCATTCATTTTCCATATTTTTGTGTTAATTATACTTGATATGCATGACAACCTTGTGGATAGGTAAATGTGACATGAATTTCTTCTCCAACTACATCATTTGTGATTTGAAATGCTTTCAATTAAAACACCATGGGCATATAGAGGTCATCTTTGTGACAATTATGATTGTGAAAGACAATAGATAACCCATTGCCATGTTCTTTTGACTTGACTAGCTAAGCATTGTTCTTCAATGGCTCCAAGAAATTTCGTGGCACTAGTTCAAATTTGTTAACCCCTCATAATACACGTAGTGGACAAGTACAATGAAAATAAAGTAGTTTAGCATATCAATTAAGTTAATAAAGATAGTGTTCCGCTGCTTTTGGTGATGAACTAGTTTGGAGTTCCGGCTCCTAACCAGAGTGTTCTTCATTTCAAAAAATCACTATTTAGCATGAACATCTACGGGTAGAGTTGTAACCACCTAAGTAGCAAAGGATTCCGGTGCCTAATCAGCATGATTCCTCTGCAAAAAAGGGGGACTACACTCTACCCTGATCTTTAGCTTGGGAAAGTCGGATCTAATAGAGATGCCCTACCCAAAAAAAAAGACATTATTGTTGTATTTGTCCACCGTTCATCTGATAGGGAAGTAACTCTTTTGACCTTAGGGCCTCAAGGACTTTCTAGAGTCCACTGAGAGCATGCTTGCCTTATTAAGACTTTAGAACATGGCATGTGGAGTGAACAAGTTTTGTCTAGGACTTTATCAGAAGAGTTACAGGATCAATCTAAACCCTAGTGTGGAGATAGGAAAACACAATGAGGTGGTGCTATTGGACTAGAATTCATGTATAGTGTGTAGAGCCCAAGGTTGAACACTTATCTTCTTTTCTTGATTTCTTTTTGTTGCTTGAGGACAAGCAAACCTTTAAGTGTAGAGATATGCGATAAGTGTTCAAATAAGCATCATTTATATATGAAATTCATGCATATTACTTTAAGTTTTGGAGGAATATTGGCCCGCTTGTACTCAAAATGGCTTTGTTTTTGTGAACAGGGCAGAAAATAGAAATTCCAAGAGAAAGGAAACATTTTCAAGAGAATGCGGGCCAAAATAAGCGGAACCGATCAAAAGGACCGTCCATACGGAGTCCCATACGGACCCGTATGGACCTGGAGATTTCTACGGACCCCTCATCAGACCGGGACAGGACCCCGTGATAATGCAGGACACGAGAAGTATACGACCCCGTATGGCTCTCCGTATGGGAGTCCATATACAGGGTCGTACGGGGTCGTATGGATCATATACTGGGTCATATATCATAAAACTGCAGCTGCGATTTCGGCCGAACCAAGGGTAAAGTCGGAAAATACACCCAAAACCCTAGTGTGTGGTATAAATAGAAAGGCTAATTAGGGTTTTGGGTCATCTTGGAGTGGATTGGAGCCAAAGCATCAAGGTTTGGGGGAGAGATTTCCATCATCTTCTCCATCAAAAAGGAGGAGAGGATTTTAGGAGTTCTCCCATCAAAAGGGCTCAAGAAGGAAAAGAAGGGGCAAGAGAGAAGCAAGGGATCCACCAACGGTCATCATTAGGGGGTTTTCTCTCATGAACTCCATGTTTGCTTTCTCTTTTAGCATGGATTGTTACTCTCCATTGATTTAGAGCTAAACTCTTGATACTTGGGTGTTGATGAACCTTTGGATTATGTTTAATTGATATTGTCTCTTCTATGTTGATTGCTTGGTTGAATGCATTGTAGTCTATTAAATGTTATGTATGGTGATAGTATTAACCTCTCTACATTGCGAGAGCCCAGAGAGGTTTCTATAGTCCATATGGGGGAAGATGCGAGCGCCTCCCCGTGTGTAGACGAACTTCAATAGAAAGGGCTAGGAGTACACCGGGAGCCCGGGTACTAAGGCGAGCAACTCTTTTAGATGTCCTATTCCCTTAGCCCTTCCAAGAGATAGGTTCTCTAGAACTTAACTAGTAAGGGCACTAGGTTGAGTAATCACCCTCGAGCGAGGGGATGAAATCACATTAGGAACCCTTGGCCAATGATTCACCAAGAGTCAACATAGAGAGCATTATCCATATCTAAGGAAATCCAAGGGGGATTCAATCACCCAAGTATCCCCTTCATCAATTGATTGTCTTCAAGGTCGATTTTACTTGTTAATTTGCATTGTTAGCTTTAGAATTAGGTTTAGTTATCATCAACCCAACTTGATTGACTAGATAATAGACGAATAGCCACTACTAGTATTTCCTTTCTCCCTGAGGATCGACAACCCGACATTTGTCCACTTTATTACTTGATTCGACCCATTCACTTGCTGATTCAACGCATCAACTCACTTTTAAAAGTAAAGCACACATTAGATAAATATATATATATTTAATGAACAGAATAAACCAATCCAATTAACAAAGAATTCATATCATAGAAGAAGAAAAATAAACAATAGAAAATGATCTTCATAAAGAGATCAAATAAATCCCATAATCAACTTTGGACTATAGAGCTTAATCAATGACAAAAGCAACAAAGAAGAGAACATTACAAATATTGTGACTGCCTCTTTACAAGATGGAATAGAAGAGTATCACTTCAAGTCAAAGGATGGTCTCGGCTATATTACAAATCAAAGAAAAAAAACCCAGAATTATATCCTCCCATTCATTAATTAAAGAAAAAATTGAGTAAAGAAAAAACACACAAGAGGATTGGTGGATGGGATTAATGTGTATGCTAAACAAGTCAAAGTATGCACATTAATCAAAGAAAAAATTGAGTATGCAACATGTTAATAACTATTATATATTCACCAACACCCCTATAATATATCATGCCCACATATATATAATAATTATATATTCACCAATTATTTCTCCATTTATTAATTTCTTCACAATGAATCAAATCGACATCATTTAAGATCATCAAAATTCAGTCCTCAACTCACTTGAGAATAAGCTAGTACAACTCAGAAAACATCAAAGAAAAGAACCAAAAAAAGAAAGCTTTCCAAAATCAATAAAGTCAAAAGTTCTAATAATAAAACAACAGTCATTCACTTGAAGACCAACAAATGAAACAAATACTTGCAATTAAGTAACATAAGACTAGCACATTAATCAAAATCAGAAAAGTATTCAACTCAATTGAAGACTAACATATTGTTCATTTCTTGGCAATTTTGCAATCTTGTGTTGTAGCATCATAAATTTCCCTTCAAGACAATCAAACTGTGTTATGGTTTCGATCTTGTAAGTCTAAATTTTGGTTACAGTTGCTTTTTTTCTTTTTTTAATCTTGTACGTATGTACATTTCTACAAGTACTGAAATTATCACAGAATGTTTGATAAAATTTTCTGAATTTTGTATAATTTCAATAACAATCTTGACATTTATGATATTTCTCATCTTGAGATGTTAGGTTGGATTCTATGACTCAAGTTGCTTGTATAAGTTTTCATCACCAAGGAATAATATTATTTTCTAAATTTTTATAATTTCTGAAATGGTCTTTTGAGATAGGCTTTTATGGTATTTCTCACACAAAAATTGCAAGCAAAGAATGAGTTACAATGGAGACAAACCCATAACGCTACAATACGCTCGTAACAAGTGCAATTAATCCAGATCCGGATTTCTCGGGTCTAGTTGGAAAAGGGAAAACAACTCGTGAAGCAACAGTAATGTACTTTGATTTTTATATTATTAAAAAGGATTTTAATAAAAAGGGATAAGGGGTGAGACAGAAAAAGAGAAAAGCCTTTCTCTTCCCCGTGCCCTCACTTGAGCCCCAAATCGCCAACCCCCTCATTCCCCTTTTCTCGACGAGCTTCGGCACCTGCCAACGAGCGCCCGACCGAGTCACCGCCTCACCTCCCCTTATCTCACGCTCGCGCCTGCGCAACCAAGCTACCAGCTGCTCCTCTTCTCCCCGCTGACGACCGGTTGCAACCGACTGCATCCGCCTCCCTCCGGTCAAATCCCGACGATCTCTACATCCCCCTCTCTCTCCCCGTGTGTAGTGACGAGCTGAGCTCCGACCACGACCAAGGGTTGTTTCGGCGGCGATCTTTGGCCACCTTCTATCTCCGACGAGGACTGAGCACTAGCCTCATTTCTCCCCTACTCTGGCGAGCTTCCCTTTGACGAGATTTGGCGGTCGTCTATCTTCAGCCAAGAAGCGGACGCGAAAGCGTACTTTGTCTCCCTCGTTCCCTCTTTCAACTCCTGACTAAGCTTCAGCCGAAATATAGTACTGTGGAACTCAATTGGTTGGACGAAAGGCGGTTGTGCTCCTTAGGGAGATCAGGGAAAGGAAAAGGCCCCGCAGGAGTGGCCGACGGACCGAGCCAAGCTTAAACTAACAAGGACATCATGTGAGTGGACTTAATGGACATGTTTTCCCATTTGATCGGTTTTTACCGTGAGTGGTTTTACCGAATTGTTTATGGATTTCAATTCTGGTTTGTGATTGCCGATGAATTCCCCCTACTATGATTTAGTAGTGTCCATCTGTTTTTGTTATTGCTATGTGTGATAAATAGCATGATTAAGTAAGAGATATAATCTTAAGCATTTGGAAATTTTATTGATTATCGTAAGGTTGCACCCTACCTAGACATACTTGCTTGATTGTCAGTGATGGCATAGAGATAGGGCCTATTTATGCCCGTATATGATATCGGGTTAGGGAAGGGATTTGTTTTTATACTGGTTTTTAGTAACCAATGTTTTCAAAGTTGTTTTCAAATGATAAAAACCCTTCCCGACTCCTGAAGGACTCGATAGCGGATACAAATATATTTACCCTTATTTCCTGCTTGATGCTGGCTATAGTGACTGATGATGTCGCCTGTTTATATCTAGGATTATTCATGAGTATTGAACTAGGGGTACATGCTAGAGCGATATGAGGTTGATATCTCTTGTTTTTATCTTGTGCTTGATGCATGTGCTATTGCATCATACGTTTTTCGGGTTTTCTGATTCGTGGG
Source organism: Dioscorea zingiberensis (assembly GCA_026586065.1). Taxonomy (NCBI): domain Eukaryota; kingdom Viridiplantae; phylum Streptophyta; class Magnoliopsida; order Dioscoreales; family Dioscoreaceae; genus Dioscorea; species Dioscorea zingiberensis. The sequence goes on along the minus strand of CM048825.1, from coordinate 4,233,586 downwards.
TATGTTTAACACGATTAAAGATAATTATGCAGACATACATATATTTAGTTTTGATTATACATATACTATTATTTTATTAGTACAGATTTTTCGTCGAGATACGGGTATGTATAATACCCGACAAAAGTAGTGTCTCAGACTCCAGAAAGCTCGCCAGTAGCCTCATATCCCTTCTATTATGTTTTTACCTTGCAGGATCTAGATAGTAATCGAGCGAGGGTTGAGGTCTAGTATGGCTCTGGTGTACCTTAGTTTGTGTTTGTATTAAATAAAAGACTTGGTATGATTAAGTCTTCCTCTGTATTTGGGGTCGTGTTGTCCAGGCTTTATGTGTGATGTACCCTATTATGATTTCAGTATGTTTAGACTACATGTTGTGAATAGGTTATATTTATGTTTATCTATGTATTTGGTGTACATCCACTGTCCTCAGATTTTAATTTGTACAATCTTAGGCCCGGGAGACCCTCCCAGCCTGGCTGGTGTGACATCTGTCTCATTAGAGAGATGAGTGTTACAAATACGATGTAATTAATCTAATCTCAATGCTCTTGAAAGAGGAAAAACTCATAATAGAGGTCCTTTCAAACACAATTCTTTAGCAACTAACACAATTCATCTTCAGCATCAAAATCAAATAAAAGTACAATATTTCCCCCTAGTCAACTTTTTCAAACAATTCATCTTCAACTCAGCTTCAAACAAAATAGTGGTCATAAGTTCATTTTCAGCTTCAAATCCTATTCAACTTCAACATCGAACATAAATGAAAGTGTAGTCCCCTTCCGAAGATACTTTGTCCCCTCCCGAAGAGATTAGGGCTTCGAATTGCATCACTGCCTCTCTGGATCAGAACGTAGAAAATTAGGGCATCACTCGTGATTCAGAAAGAAAGAAAGGGGAAGAGAGTAAGAGGCCACTGACGTGGCTTTTGGATAAAATAATAAGCTGAGTCAGCTTCTTCGGCGGCCACATCAATAATTTAATAGAATTGGGGATCGAAATTTACATGAGTGACTTGCCGGTGAAATGAAACTAAAGCTGAGTGATCATTTTCATTAAATTAAAGTTTTGTGATTGAATTGATAAAAGTCAATAACTTAGTGACTAAAAAAAAAATTGACCCTGTTATTAATATTAAAGAAAGTTTGAAAAATGATGAAATTATAAGTACATTAGTTTCAAAAATCGTATTCCAAATCGGAAAGTGTCTGATTTGTCTTACAGCTACGTGGACGGTCAAGATCGATCCCTTTCCTAATATCACCCTCCCCTCTATTCCAAATTCCACTGCCGCTCTCCCAACCAAGCTACGCTCCGGCGGCGACCCATGAGGCACCATGGTTTTCGGCGAAGGCTCCTCGCCATCGCTTCCCATTACCAGCTCGGTGCTCTTCGGCGCCTCGCCACGAGCTACAGCGGTAGGATCGTTCGCGCGGACCCCGCTGGCCTCTCCCTAGCCGTCGAGGTCGATCCGCCGGACCTCACCACCGACGCTCGTGGCTACGACCTCCCTCGCCGCGACCTCATCTGCCGGGTCTCCAAGATCCTCCTCTCCTCATCCCCCACCTCCGACCCGCTACTCGAACTCTCAGACTACCTCCAAACCCTAAAAATAACGCTCTCCTCCCTCGAGGTCTCCGAGATCCTCAAGTCCCTCCGATCCCCCTCCAAGGCCCTCGACTTCTTTCGCTACGTCGCCGCTCTCCCGGGGTTCCGCCACGATTGCTTCACCTACAACCGGATTCTCTCCATCCTCTCAAAGTCCGGTGCGGAGATGGATCTTGTGCAGAAGATCATTGATGAAATGGAAAGGAATGGGGTGCGGGGGAGCATCTCGACGGTGAATATATTGATTGGTATGGTCGGGGCTGCAGAGATTGAGAGGTGCTTGAGCTTGCAAAGAAGTGGGATCTCAGATTCAATGGTTATACCTACAAGTGCTTGTTGCAGGCTTATTTACGGTACCGGGATGTTGAGGGTGCGGCCAAGCTTTACCAAGTGATGAGGAGGAAGGGACACAAATTGGATATTTTTGCTTACAATATGCTTCTTGATGCTCTAGCGAAAGCTGATAAGGTATAATCTCTGTTCTCCACATAGAATTGTTACATCTTGATTTCATGAAGCATGTATTCATTTTGCTCTTTTGGGTTTTCCTAAAGTTACTCTTTTTATTGCTTCGATCTTATAATGCTTTGATATGTTCTATTTATTCATTGGATTATAGAGAGCCTGCCAGCATGCCTTAAAGAAGTTGACATTAGTAAGAATGGAATCAGCGGTTTTAGTACTTCAATTAGAGCTGAAACCATCTTAGGGATAGCTGAATTGATATCTTCCAGCTTGGTAATTTCATAACTTTTGGTACTGTTCTGTCTTGAAAGATGTCTAGAGTTGGTACACTTTTACTTTGAATGACATTTCTCACCAAGAACTTTGAGTGATATTATGTAAATGCTATAAACAATTGTCCGTTCTGATTTTCTATGGTTCTGTCTGAGATTATGACTCCAATTTGTTCTTTGGTTCCCAATAGTATCTTTTCCTCCTCTTGAGATATCTGTTACCAATCTCCACTCATACTTCTTCTATAACTTACCTTGCCATCGTACTACTGGTCCATGACATTGATCTTATTTTATTAATTCCGAAATTCCCCAAAATATACAAGTGAGCTAAAAAGGTTTTCCTGAATTTGTAAAATCTTTAGAATATAAACAGATTCTCTCCTTCAACTTTGCTCAGTGTAATAAGTAGATATACCACTTCTTAAACCCCATACCTTTTTGCATGAAGTTCTTCATTTTCTGATATTGATGAATGTTAGAAAACAAGAATAAACAGGAAATAAATCGTAGTTCTGTTTTCAGATTTTATCTTCTGTAACAGATTACACTGTTTGAAAACGTGTTATCATCTCATAATGACATATAACTAAAAAGCTAAGTTATGTTCTTCATTGTATATTTACTGTCAAATCCACCTTTCATCTTTCATTTGCAGCTGATTTGTGTTACTGTAACAGATTGATGAAGCCTACACAGTTTTCAGAGATATGAAGCGCAAGCATTGTGAGCCTGATGTCTATACATATACAATTCTTGTGAGGATGGCAGGCAAGATAGGGAAAACAGATGAATTCCTCTCATATTTTGACGAAATGTTGACAAAAGGCTGCAATGTTAACTTGATTGCTTATAATACTATGGATTCAAGCACTTGCAAAGAACCGGATGGTGGATATGGCAATATCTGTATTCCGTAAAATGATTGATGTTGGTTGCCGACCAAAATGAGTTCACTTACAGTGTTATTTTAGATGTTTTAGCTGCAGAAGGTCAACTGAATAGGCTATCTGAGGTCATGGAGATATCTAATAAATTTATGAATAAGTCAATCTATGCATATTTAGTGAAAACATTGAATAAATTAGGTCACGTCAGTGAGGCCCATAGTTTATTTTGTAATATGTGGAACTTTCATAATGTAGGAGATAGGGATGCCTATATATCTATGCTTGAGACTCTGTGTGATGCTGGAAAGACATCAGAGGCAATGGATCTGCTTTATAGAATCCATGAAAAGGGATTGCTACAGATACTGCCATGTATCATATAATATTCACTGCTCTAGGCAAGTTGAAACAGATATCATATGTCCATGCTCTTTATGAGCATATGAAACAAAATGGTCCGCCAGTTAACATATTTACTTACAACATTCTTATTTCTTGTTTTGGTAGATCTGGTCTAACTGATAAAGCACTTGAGCTATTTGAAGAAATGGAGAACAGTGAATGTAAACCTGATGTAATTACATACAATTCTTTGATAAATTGTCTTGGAAAGAGTGGTGATCTTGATGAAGCTCACATGCGTTTCAAGGAGATGCAAGAAAAGGGATTGAATCCAGATGTTGTCACATATAGTACCCTCATAGAATGTTTTGGTAAATCAAATAAAGTGGATATGGCTTGCAGATTGTTTGATGATATGCTTGCTGCAGGATGCTACCCCAACATTGTGACTTACAACATTTTACTTGATTGTCTTGAAAAGTATGGCAGAACTGCAGAAGCATTCAAGCTTTATGATACACTGAGACAACAGGGTCTGACCCCAGATTCGATAACTTATGCTGTACTAGAACGACTGGAAAGTGGGTCCCATGTAACAGTAAGAGTCCGCAAGCCGAGTCATGTTACTGGTTGGGTTGTTAGCCCTTTAAGGTGATAACTACATGGTATGGATTTCTGTGTGCAACATTACTTCTTTGAGTCAACATTGGATTTTGTTGAAAATGACTTAAATGTTCATTGTTGGTGCCTTATGTGTGGCATTCTTCTTTGCCACTATTTCCACTCACTCAAGCATGAGAAAACTTTAGTGGCTATGTGGTAATCAGCTGCAGAGAACCACTAGATGAAGTTCGGTCAACTTTCTGAAAATAAGCTGATGGATACAGTTTTTATTTATTTCATGGATTTGTTTATTTGTTCACCTTGTTAGACAAGTTCAATTGCAGAGTGTCCCTTTTTCTGAGTTGAGAGGCTGAAGCAATAATGCTGATTGCCATGGAATGAAGGTAACTTTCATGTCTATTGCATTTCACAATTCTTTCCAAGAAAGCAAAGTTTCCTTGCCATGTAATGAAGGCCACAATTCATGTTTGATTTAGTGATATTCATATAGTATGCCAAAATGGCAACATTTACTTTAGTTTCACAGCCCTCCAATTTTTGTACTCTTGCCTCTCTGTAACTTTTAGTTAGGCAGTACTTTATTTTGGTTCCAGGTGGTAGGCTTTATGGTTAAATATCTTTTGTACTGCATGTTGAGTCAGTCATTTATTTGCACCATAGATATTGATTTCAAAGCTTAACTGTAAATGCTGCATTGAACTTCAATGATTAAAGTTCAGATGAGGGCACAAGTTTTAAGTACTTTTGAACTATAAATTTTCTGTTTTTATTGAAACATCCACTACTTTGCATTCTTTTAGCCATTCATGTTCTCTATCAATAGTAAATTATCTGACAAAATATATTGGAATGTATACTTACATGTTAAATGCAAAAGACTAGAACAGACTTCTTATTATATTAAGCATGAAAATTTGAAAACATGGCAATAATAGCTTGATATAGGCTCCCTTATCATCCGCAAATGAACGTTTTGTCTCCACCTTCACTGGATTATGTTGCTTTTCTTGAAGATCATCCTGCTATGGAATAACCTGCAGAGGCCACTATGGCCTTTCCCCAATTTTGGACATTGTTTATTATCCCAATATCTCTTATGACTACATCCAATTTTCACTGCTTTGTCATGGTATTATATGATTCTAATTGTAATCCAAAGGATCAATGGTAAAATAAGGCAGACTTTTTATTCAATTTTTTGTTGGATAAAAATTATAAAAATTCAACCTTTTGGAATAATACCAATTGTCAAAAGTGCCTATTGTGAACACTCAAGCTTTTGTAGGGATAAACTTTCTGAAGTTAGGATTGGTTGGTGTAAGAGCGGGTACATTTTGATATTCTGGCTTTAACCAGTAAGGATGATGGGAAGCTTGGCTGAAGGATTTGGTTGGAAACGCAATAACCAAACTTGGTGAGAATTTAAGGTTTTCAAAGTTGTTGTGCTGCTAAATGTTACTTTGATTATTGTTGAGTCTTTTATGTGATATTTTATGGTTAAAACCTTACATTGTTGCTTTTGTAGGGGCTAATAGTAAGATTAACACATTTGCTTGAATGATCTTATAGCTGAATTAAATTCCCAATTTCATCCTGATTTGTTGATTAGAAGGGCATTAACTTCTTAAACAAATCAGCACCTTGTTCCTAAACAGCTGCTGTACTACAAAAAACACATGGTTGTTTCCAAATAATCTAGCTGGTTTAATGAGTCTGCTATACACATGAAATTTAAAGTTTGAACTAGTTATGCCAACTTCTGTCACTAATTTTTCTAAAGGAGTAGTCTGGATTTTCAGTTTTCCTACAGGAGCTTGAACTTTTGGTGTTGAGGTGCAGTTTTCTCATCTTGTTTCATTTTTTCCTTTTTGCGTTCATCAGGTGCTCAATAAATTACTATGATCTCCTGTGTATCTGATGGAAGCATTTGCAAGTTGACAATTTCATGAATAGGCAGACAATACACAGGCATTTATCTTTTCTTGGCTTCCATCTGATTTGTTTCAGGAAATGATCAGGTCCAGATTGGCTTCCATCTATTCTGTTTCAGCAAGTGATCAGGTCCATAGACCAAAATAAAGAATAAGGTTCTGGTATGTAGTTTTTGCATCCCATGGTATGTGGATCTAGTCATGGAGACATCTACTAGTGGCATCTATAAGTTGACTAATGGCAGTATGGCTGCATATGACAATAAATGGGACTTGAGGAGTAGGAAATCTGAATCCTGCTGCTACAAGCCCTCATGGGTATTCTTTGAGATTTTGACATGTGCTATTTTTTCTTTACGAGTTTTACTTAAAGGGAATTTTAATGTAGTCTTCTGAGTCTTCTGAATATGAATGAGAGTGTAAGCCTGTACCGGTTACGTCCTTTTGGTATTGTTATTTTATCATGTCTTTCAAGTGTTCTCTCAGTTTTAATACCAAGCTCTGTAAACTTAGTGGATTCTGGTTTGCAAGTTTTACCTCATGAAAATGAAGATGTAAGAAAGAGTAGCTACATGAAGGAATGGATATGGGTTTCTTATAGGGAATACAGAATATGTTCAACAATATCAGCAATTTTGTTTGTATGTCTTAGAATTTGACTATTGTTTTTTCCTCTTCAAGAATGTGGAATTGATCCTTTGAAAATGTTCCTTCAGATGCCTCTAGGGAATGTGGAATAGGATGCTTTGGTCTTCTTCGAGTTCGTGGTAGGATCCGCAACCTTGTAACTTGATGTTGTGTTGGACTACTAGTTGCTATTCCTCCTACCTTATTCCCATCCGGCACATTAAAGCTGCTTTCCTTTTCATCATCTTTGTCTTTATCTAATGGAGATTCTGAAGTACATGGCTTCTTTCCCTCAACTGCTATTATTGTAGATGAAATTCTCTCGTAATTTTCAAACTAAGCTCTGCCAATTTCAATAACATGTTTAGTATTGAAAGCTAGTATTAATTGATTTGCAGGTCTTCTGTTTTCACATGTATAGCTCTATAAAATTCTATTTTACATTCTCTTCTGAATTCTTTATCTTTAAGGTATATACTCCTGCTATTGGCCCTAGTTTAAAAATATCATGCGAATTAGTATATAGCATGTTAATTGAAGGCAAAAATATGGAGTTTAGACATTTGTTGTAAAAAATGGATTTATTATTGGGACACTCAAATGTATAAAACATTTACTCTGTTTATTGTGTGATAGGGAATTTGAGATGAAACACTTTAAGAGACACAAACTATGTAAATCCTGTGTAGAAAGATAACAGTAAAGAGGGAGCTGAATATATCTCGAATATGTACAAGCTGGAACCAAAATATTCCGGTACAACTATAGCCACAATATGTAGTTTAATGGCATCATCCGGATTATGCAATATAAAATAAAAGAATGTCACACTTTAGCTTGAATGTGAAAGTTTTATTTGGAATAATACAGTTTCATCAGGGGATGAAGTTTATTTAGTTCTCTCTCTCTCAACAATCCAAGCATGCTCCAGAGAGAACTCCAATATTTTGGTACCATTACCTTTCATACATTCAGATAATGTCATCATAGATCTTAGCCTAATTTGGGCCGGATCATGTTTGATGACGTGAAAACCAAATATTAGAAAAGAAAATGTACCTTGTAGAATGTACAAGATGATTAAGTTATGAACCAGAATGTACTCTGATTCTTTGCAGTGAAATAATAAAGGTGAAAGCAATGATAAAAAAAAAAAAATTTGATGCTGTTCTTTTTAACTGTAGTTTGCTTGCAAAATGAGCAATGATCCAGAATTTTGAGAATTTCAAAGAGAAAGTAGGGACTGAAAGTTGCCAAGGTCTCAAACATGATAATGCCTTGAAGAGAACATTTTGGGAATTTGGAGCATGCTTAAGAGAAGGCTAAATTGAGAATATTCTCCCCTATGAAGAAAAGGAAATGGAATGTTGCAATCTAAAATTGAAATGTTAGCCATATTCCATTGCAATTGTGTGTTTATAGTTTCAATGAAAATTAGTTGTTTGGTTGATCAGTTTATAGCCAGTGAAATTGCATATACTACTCTCAGTGGCTGGTAGAGATGCGAATTAAGTGGGGACACTCATCCTCCAACTACGGTTTGTGTTGCTGATATCCTAACAAATAAGACCTTCTAGCTTCAACTTGTGATAAAAGTTGCAGCATATGCTCTCCTTCATTTGCAAACCCATTTTGCAGATCGATGAAGTATATATATTTATGTGGCATGAGAGCATCTGAACATTCAATAATCCTAAGGTTCAGGCAATGGCATTGAACAGATCACAAGTATGGAGTCCTTGCTGCTATTCCTCTTCTCCAGTTACAAAGACTCTATTGATATGGCGTCTCGGTTTCAGTCGCATAAGGCAGGTTAGAACCATTGACAAAGCCTCTAATGTCCTCAGATTTAATTTGACTGTCTAAGTGCACAATTGCCATACTTTTTACTGTATGAAAATAATGAACTGATTTTTATGAATGCACCACTTAATTCTTTTTTAGAGGTTTCTGCTCTTTGAAACTAGGACACATTTCCTTATTCTGGTGGATGAGAATCGTTCTTGTTTAACATGAGTAGAACTTGGTGAAAATAATCCCTAGAAGTCTGTTAGAGGTAAACAAAGGTTAATGCTTTTCATGATCTATACCATGCTTATACAATTCATTGAAATAGAATTCCTTATGTTCACATCGATCTTTTGGTACATGCACTGCTTACAATTGATAGAAACTATGGAGTTGGAGTTTTGTCTAGGTTAGGTTGACAAGACAATACATAAATTTTGCTTGCTTCTGCTTGGGTAGTCCTGATAGCTGTCATATTTTGTGTCTAAAACCACATGTAAAGCCTACGTCAACTAACTCGATTAAATTAATTATTGTCTATCTAGCAATAATCATGTTCTTGTACCAGTCTGATCTCTTACCAACTTTTAATTCAGTATTAAGTTCTACAAGAAAGTTCATGACTTGTCACTGAAAAGTTTTGTATCTCAAATTCTGACACATTGCAGGTTTAAGATTCAAGGCACCAAGTTTGAAAATTTCAAATGACAGACAAAATTCCTTCTCGCTGAATTATGAGAAGTTATTCACTACTGGCTTGGAATCCAAGAGGAAAGGGATCAATGTTGTCACTCCAAACACACCACTGAGCAGAAAGCTTGAATTACTTGATGCCTATGAAGATGAATATGATGGAGCCATAATTGATGCAGAGTGCTTGCCAGCCAGTGCAAATGCATTTGCAGCAATTCTTCAATCTTCACTCTCATACTGGAAGCAAAAGGTTAGATCTATCTATCTATCTAATCTCAGAGTATAGTTGAGTAAGTGCATGTAGATACTGATGTAAATCTATTGGCTCTCTTCCTGTTACAAGGGAAAGAAAGGGATTTGGCTAAAGATACTAGAAGGGCAAGCTGATCTTGTTCCAATTGCAATAAAGGTCTTCTTTTTAATCACCAGATGATTCCCCTTATCTGATTGTTGTGTTTCACTAGATCTGCTAACACATCCAAACAAATCTAACCACTTTCAATAGTATATAGTTAAGATTAGAGATTCTGGAAGATCTTGTTTATAAACCATGAAGAGAGATGCATTTAAAGCTTGAGTACTTGTTACTCTTGTTTTGAATTTGTTCTCAACCTAGTTTTTTCCTATCATCTTTCAGTCAGGTTTCATCTATCACCATGCAGAGCCAGGATATGTAATGCTAACATGTTGGCTTCCTGATGAACCTTGCATGCTACCATTTACTGCTACACATCAAGTTGGTGTAGGAGCATTTGTCATCAACGAAAACAAGGAGGTGATTTGTAATTGTTTTTAATTAATCATTTTTGAGATTTGATATCAACAGTCAGTCGGATATAATTCTTTTGTTGTTTCATTCCAATAGGTTCTTGTTGTTAAAGAAAAGAAATGTCCTTTGAGATGCTTAGGAATATGGAAATTGCCCACAGGTCTCATCAATAAAGTATGTCTCATCTGATACATTATATATGCAATAGTTTTGAACCATATCCCACCAATGATGAATGTCTTGTCTGACAAGTTTATTACTTTATGCCATAAATCTGTAGAATTAAATGCAAGTATGAGCTTGATCCATTTTCATCGTATTTGAGTGCTCGTCTTTTCCCTTATAGAGTAAATGAAGAACCCTAAGATAATCATGTATTATGGCTGTAAATGGTAAAAAGTTGAGTTTTCTTGAATTTTAATTTTTGATGTCTTCTCTTTCATGAAATCATATAGTTCTTTTTTGTTAATGTTTTTTGATATGAACTATAGTTGAACATCAAGGAAGACATTGTCAATCTTCTTATTTCCTTGATATATCAAAAATAAATTACAAACCACTATGACTGACAGTTTCTTTGTTAATGCTCCTCAGTCTGAAGAAATATTCTCTGGGGCCATAAGAGAAGTGAAAGAAGAAACAGGGGTAACAAGAACTTTTATGTTATTCCTTCTCTTCAGAAAGATCATTTGTCTTTTTCTAATACATGCTAATCTTATACAAAATGTTTCCCCACTGATTTATCCTTTCAGATTGAAACAGCATTTCTCGAAGTGGTTGCTTTCAGGTAAGTCTCCAATTTGTATTCAACTGATGATTTACGAAAAAATCTCATGTATTTCTATGATTCAACTTCTTTTCCACAGACATGCCCACAATGTTACTTTTGAGAAGTCAGACCTGTTCTTCATATGCATGCTCAAGCCATTGTCAGCCGACATCAACATCGATGAGTCTGAGATCGAGGCCGCCATGGTATTGAACAACAATCTCTATTGTATCAAATATGAACTTCTTAGTGCAGATTATGTATGTGTTGCTCTCTTCCAGTGGATGCCTCTCGACCAACTTATAGACCAACCATTCCACAGAGAAGACAGCATGACAAAGAATATGATCGATATATGCGTCGCAAGATATGAAAACCGATACCGTGGACTCAATCCTCATCGAATAATGTCCAAGTTTGATGACAGATTAGCAACACTCTACTATGGATATCTGGAGATGCCAGCTGACAATGGAGTTCTCAATGAACCTGAGGACATTACTGCTTTGTAACTTGCTACAACATTGAACTACAATATGATAAGTAACTAAAAAGGATGGAATAAATTTATATTTCTCATTAAGGTATGCAAGAAGTTGTCAACAATGGCAGTTGAAAAGTTTGCATTTATAAGTTGACTTTAAACTAATTATTAGTTATTTATTTGGTTGTTCAAACAGCTGCATGCAAATAATTAAATGATATTAAATATGTGGATAAATCATCAAGAGCAGCATGATAAACAAACTATATATATATATATATATATATATATATATATATATACATATATATGTATCTATCAAAGAGAGGGTTAATTACACCCATGGCCACAAAAGTTATGGGGTTATAACGCTATGGCCACAAAACATTTTTTCTTAACGGGAAGGCCATAAAACTTCTCTCCGGTAGCAACTATAGCCAAAACCAGTGTTTCCGATGGAATCTCCGGCCTGTATGCATACGTGGCGCTGACGTGTCATATCCACGTGGATTTATTTGATTATTTAATGCCACGTCATAAAAAAATCTTCAATTTTTTGGTTATTTAATGCCACATCATCAAACAAAATACTTTCAATCTAACCCTAGATTCCAAAATTCATTCTCTCCTTCCTCCCCGATCTCCCCCGCCGTCCACTCCCCCTCCTTACTCCATCTCTCCAACTCCTCCATCTCTCCACCCACTCCCCCACCGTCCCTACTCCATCTCTCCGGTGCCCGGTTCTTCTTCAAGGGCTACGAGGCATTCACCATCAACCACCCATCAACGAATCCAGTGAATCTAAGTTTGGGTTAATGGATTCCGAGAGTGCTTCAAGCCGTGCGAGATCAAGTGGGAGGACATTCGAGTTTGGCTCTTGCTACTCTTGTACGTATTGTATTCAAGTTTGGTTCTCCTTCCTCTGCTTTGCTTCTTTTGGGTTCTTGCGTACTCTTCTGCCCATCCATCTCACTCACTCACTCACTCACTCACTCACTCATCAACATTGTTTCACCTCTCTCTTCTTGTTTGCAAACTAAAATTTCATACAAGTTTGAGCCTTGTTCTCAGGCATTCTACTACTCAGTACTCATGGCTTGTGTTTGAGATGTTTGTTTTATATTTTTATTTTTGCATGGGTTTCTTTCTTTCTCAAGTGGGAGGACTTCAGAAAGGAGCTGAAAATGTTGATGAACCTCCAGCTGAAGAAGAGTTCATTGAGTCAGATTATGACCTCCCTGCTGGTGATGAAGACTATCAGCAGGTCATAAATGAGCAGAGAGGCAAGAAGAAAGGAGACAGACCAGCTACTGCTCCACTTATGAAACCAGTTACCTATCCAGCAAAAGATGTTGATGTTGGAGAGGATAGTGAATCAGATTATGATAGTTATGATGACCTATTCACAGAGCCAGAATCAGAAGGTGAAGGTGAAATTAGGTTCGTAGAGTTCAATGAAGAGAGGGACTTGTATAACCCAAGGTTAAGGCTCGGGTTAGTGTTTAGGGATTTTGATCAATTCAAGAAGGCATGCAGAAACTGGGGAATTAAGAATAGGTTCCAATTGTGGTTCCCACAAAATGTGAGAAGAGGGTGATTTGTGCATGCTACAACAAAACACCTCTCATTTCGGATTTATCTTTGCTCATATGAGTAAAGATAACCCATCGATTGCAAATAAAGGCGCCAATTTTGACCACGGTTGTGGCATGGTCTTTAGCAATTTCCATGCAACTTCAAGATGGCTTGCCATTAAATATTTTGATAAATTTAGTCTTGATCCAATTGGAGTTGCAATGGGATAATCAAGCAAGTTAAAGATGACCATGGTTACACAATTTACGCTATGAAAGCATGGAGAACAAAAAATTTGGCAATGAAGTGGGTCAATGGAGATGAGGTGAAGCGGCATACACCAAGCTTCCCAGGATATGCGGTGAGCTTATGGAAAGTAATCCACAGGCGAGTCATCTTGTGGAGAGATCAAGGGGTTTTTAAAGGATTTTATGTTTGTTTGAAGCCTTTAAAAGATGCATTTTGGTCAGGATGTAGGCCCTTTATAGGCTTTGATGGATGTTTTTTGAAAGGGCTCTATGATGGCCAAGTGTTGTCAGCAGTAAGTATTGACCCAGACGACTGTATATTCCCCGTTGCTTATGCAGTAGTCCTGATTGAGAATAGAGAAGCTTGGACATGGTTTATGGAACTCTTGAGGGATGATTTGGAGATATGGAACAGCAGATGCATCACCATAATGAGTGATCGACAGAAGGTAATTTCTCTCAACATTGTCAGGAATTTCTATTACATATATGCATGAGTATTATATTGCCATTGATCTACTTATACTTTTAACTGTTATTTTTATTGATGAGATGAGTTATATATGCATGATAACTGTTATCTTTTTACTAGGTTTTTACTTGATAAAGCTAATGAACTTTTCAATTTACCTTTCACTATCTTTAATTTGGCTTTTAATTTGACTTTTACTTCGGCTTTTACTTTGGTTTTTGAAATGGTTTTTGACTGTTTAAAACTAATGAGATAACTTCATGTTTTTTAAATTGAAATGGTTTTAAATTCTGAATGATTATAACTTCAATTTACCTTTCAATACCATTCACCATAATGTTTCAATTTTTTGCTTGTTAAAGGTGTATTCCTACTATTGGTTTTATTTTAAATTTTTTTTTTTGTTATAATTGATAGGTGAATATCCTATTTCAAGAATTACTATTACATATATATGTGAGTTATATATTGCCAAATACAATCTCTCTAAATGCTTTACATTTAATTGTTCTTTGTAGGGTTTAAAAAGGAACATTTCAAGACATATTTCCAAATGCTGAACATAGAAATTGTGTTAGGCACATTTATACAAACTTTAGACAGAAGTTCAGGGGGAAAGCCCTAAAAGATTTGCTTTGGAATGCTGCAAGGGCAACATATGTGCAGAGATTTAATTATTGGCTTGAAGCAATTGAGAAAGAGAGCCCAGAAGCCAGAAAATGGCTTAACCATGAAGACAGGCCCTATGCTAGCTGGACAAGGGCATTGTTTTCTGACACAAGTAAATGTGACATGCTTCTGAACAATATTTGTGAGTGTTTTAATAGATATATACTTGATGCAAGGGATAAAGGAATAATTACAATGCTTGAGATGATCAAAGTAAAACTGATGAGGAGAATGAAAAAGAATAAGTAACAAATGATGAAGTATAAGCGACTTATAAGCCCAAAGATCCAGAAGAAGCTTGATAAGATTAAGGAAGAGTGACTACGCTTATACGTTGAGAATTTTCAGGTGGGCCAAAGGTGCAGATCACAGGTGTTGGAGGGCCATTTGTTGTGGATATGGTTGAGTATACTTGCACATGTAGAAAATGGCAACTAACAGGGCTACCTTGCCCTCATGCAATATGTGCAATATATGGGAACAATCAGCAGCCAGAAGAATTTGTGCATCCTTGCTACTTGGTGTCAACATACATGAAGATTTATAACCACTACATAAACCCCACAAACAATGAAGAGCAATGGGCAGAAGTAAATGATGGTTCCAAAGTGATCCCACCTCCAATTGGGAAAAGAAAGAGGGGAAGGAAAGCAACAGCAAGGAGGAAGGAGCCTGAGGAGATTGAAAATGCAACAAATGCATCACAGTGTACAACTTCCAGGAAAGGCAAACAAAAGTTGAGTAGAAAAGGGTTGAGTACAGTGACATGTTCCATATGTCATGCAACAGGGCACAACAAAAGATACCATACAAAGGAGAAAGTAAGTCCTGTGCTAAATGATTTAACTTTTCAATTTACACCTCTTACATTTACATTCATTTGCAATGGATATGTTTATATGAAATATGTTGTTTTTTGCTTTCTTTGTCTAGTCTACAAGCTCTACTATACATGGAGAGACTGGAGAAACTACTGGTGGGAATATTGAAGAAGAAGTGCAGGTATAATTAATTCTTAGATTTAATTTAATTGACATGGAAAGAAAGTAATATCTCATGATTTTTTTTTTATAATCATAGGGGAATACACATGCAAATGTTGGTGCAAGGAGACAGAAATACACCCCACTGCGGAGAAAAGTAGCACAAAGTCAAGTTACCAACCATGGGCCAATATTCAATGTCAACATAAGCAGATCCAGTGATGTTAGTGTGTCGAACTTGGGGAACGTGACACACTTCAGAACAGGGCAATCTTGAAGTGTTAACTTCTTGTTTTCTCTGTTGAAGAAGAACTGGAAAAATGTGAGTTATCTATTTCTTTTATTGGGAAAGTTTTTGTAAACTATATGGTTACTTTCTTTTAGTTGTTCTTCCTAATTCTAAACACCAAGTCTTTGTAAACTATATGGTTACTTTCTCATTATCTTAATCATATTTATGACTAGAGGACCTTCTTCTCTGCCTTTGCATTTGCATTGAATTGAATTCATTTGAATTCTTGTCCAATTTTTCTTCTTTTCTGTGGGTTGATCTTTCTTTCTTTTAATCTGAAAAGATGAGGTAGATTTTGCTCACTTTAGATTAGTTTTGTTTCTTTCTGTCGTTCTGGTTCTGATCTTTTTTTCTTTCTCTTTATTAAATTTCAGAAGTTGCTTTGGGTTTGTATTCTCTAACCACTCCTCTGTCCTCTTTGTTTCCTCTGTTGGATCTGGAACCATCTCCTTTTTCTGTCTCTTTATTAAATTTCAGAAGTTCCAAACTGTTCCCTATATATGTCTTTCTTTGTTTCCTCTGTTGGATCTGGACCTTCTTCTCTGCCTTTGCATTTGCATTTGCATTGAATTCAATTCAATTGAATTCCTGTCCAATTTTTATTCTTTTCTGTGGGTTATGTTTACTCTCAGGTTATATCAATTCAATTCAATTCTGTGGGTTATGTTTATTCTCAGGTTATATCAATTCAATTCAATTCTGTGGGTTATGTCAATTCAATTCAATTCAATTCAATTGAAGTTCCAAACTGTTCATTTTTTTCATTTGTATTCTTTCTTTTTTAAAGGTTATGTTTATTCTCAGGTCAGTGATTGAATTTCTGATAACATTGGGTTTGTTATTAACAGGTTCGGTGCTTGTACTTGAAGAGCACAATGGGGAAGCCATGCCGAGTCTTTACTGCTGTTTGGATCTTGATTTACAGCTCCTAGTGGGAATTGCCTCCTTTTGTTGTAATTGTGACAATGTAGATGATTTGCCTCCTTTTTGTTCTGGTGGTAAGAGATGGGAATCCATCCTCTAGTTTGATACTGATGGTGTATTTTTTTAGTTGAAATGTGGAAAAAGAACCAGCTTTGATTGACACTGGTGATGGTTCTGTAGTATCACCGAGTATTGGTTGTCGCTCAAACTTAGAAACGGTTGCTTGAGAAACTCTAATCTTGTGGGATGTTTTATGACATTTTTTGGTGAGAAGTTATGATTTTTATGGTTTTGCTGCAATTGCATCAGTGTAGATGGTTAGCTCCTCTTTTATTTTTTAGTTTTTTGGCAGCATAGGTTGGGATTACTTCTTGTGTTGGAGATGGAATTTTCAGCTAATTAGTTAAAAAAGACCATTCAATTTGATTTGCACTTATGGCCACAAAACTATAATATTTATAACGCTATGGCCTTAAAAAAAAAATTTGTTTGATGATGTGGCATTAAATAATCAAAAAAATCCACATGGATACGACACGTCAGCGCCACACATGCATCATTAAATAACCAAAAAATTGAAGAATTTTTTTTTTTGATGATGTGGCATTAAATAATCAAATAAATCCACGTGGATATGACACGCCTAATGCGATATGCATACGGTAGGAGATTCCATCGGAAACACTGGTTTTGGCTATAGTTGCTACCGGAGAGAAGTTTTATGGCCTTCCCGTTAAGAAAAAATGTTTTGTGGCCATAGCGTTATGACCCCATAACTTTTGTGGCCATGGGTGTAATTAACCCATCAAAGAGAGCTCAGAGATAAACCAATACATTGGCTTGAAATGGTTCCACAAAAAAAGTCTCTTTTTCTTAAATTATGGATTCCAACTCACAACTTTTCTAATTTCAGGGAATCAGGAACAGAGTTAAAAAGCAGTGCCATGTGAAAGAATCAGGATGCTCTCTTGACCATCTTCTACTACTTTCTGTGGGCAAATGTTATCACTGTTACCACCACTTTGGTAGATCAATGGTTTTTTTCATAGCAGTTTTTAACAAATGGGTTCTTTTTATACATATACACCCTTCAAAATGTTGAAATTAAATATCTATTCTCGTAAAGTTTTTTTTTTCTTTCTTTCTTTAACAACCTTTATTATTATGAAATATAAGCTTTGAAATAGTTACTATAACATACTAACTATGTAGGTTATTTAACATTTTACATGCCTTTTATATTTTATTACAATCATTTATATTATTTGTTAGCAGTATATTTTTATATATAATTATTATATTTATATTCCCAAAAAAAATATTAAAAATACTGAAAGAATGAAATACCAAAGTATTTAAGTGAGAGGTAAAAAGATTTTTTTTTAATTAGCTGAATAACTGATTTAGTGTATTAATTATAAGAAGTATATATATATTGATTCTAAGATATGTCCATATTGGGGATCTGGACTGATCAAGGTCAACAGATGAGAGGTGTTAAGATCGAGCCATGAGGTGATATATATACATATACTTCCTACCCAATTTATATGGAGTTTCATGTCTTAACCGTGATCATTAAGAATATTTTGGGCTATTGACTTGATTCGAAATATAAAAAAAAGATTTGATTAGACTACACCACATGAGTTGTTGCCATGAAAGATGCTTAAACATCAAAATTACTCGGGCTAGCCCTTAGATTCTCTGCTTATTACTAGTATTTTCATAAATTCATCTCAATAAAACGTTATTATTAATCACAAAATGTGATCATTAATCAAAATAACCCAAAAAACCATGTCTATTTCCAAAGTCACCAAGAAATCAAGTGTATTTAATGCAAATATTGAACATTCCAGGGACATATGCAAATAATACCATATATATATATATGAAAATAAATCACCAGTGGCAGTATCGTAAATAACCCGAAAACCATGTTCATTTCCAAACGGCATCAACGCCCGGAAACATCGCTCGCATTCTAGTTCTAGAACACCATTCCATTCACCATCACCTTCCACTCTCTTCGGCGTTTCGTCAAATACCACAGCGCCACAAAAACCCTCGCCCCTCGATTTCCATAGATATGGCTTATCTAATGGAACCCTATCCCTATCGATCTCCTTCGCTTTCTCTTCTCTCCAGTGGGATCCTTCTGTAATTCGAAGCTCCGATCCCCGAGTTTGATTTCTTCTGCTAATACTTCGGAGAAGGACCGTGACTGCATTGGATCTGGGGGCGTGATGGCGCTCGATGGGAGGCCTAACACGAAGATCGTTCATGGAGAGGCTGGTTATGTTCTTGAGGACGTCCCGCATTTAACGGATTACATCCCCGATCTGCCTGTGAGTTTGGGTTCATATTCTTTTGGAGCTCTTGATCCAGGTTTCTTGGGGCGTTGTCGAGTGATTCATGGCTTTATTGCTGATTTCTGATCAATGGTTTCCTGATTTTTATTTTTATTTTTTGTAGTCTTTGAGATACTTTGTCATTTTAGATATTCAGTGAGTGTTTTGAATTCATGATTTTCTTTTCTTTCTTTGTGAACTTATTTGTCTTCTCCTTTTAATATTTAATGAAAAACTCTGATTTGTTATCAATATTTTGTGGTTTTGAGCTAAAAATGAGCTTATTTGCGTATCGTGAATGAATTAATGGTAGTCAATGATGATCGTCTCATTGTGGATTTATCTTTCCATTTTCTTGTTTTATTACAATGATATTTTGGTGATATTTTTCTTGTATATTCATCCAGACTTATCCGAATCCCTTGCAAGATAATCCAGCGTATTCAGTTGTCAAGTATGTATGCTTACCTGTTTTTATGTGATTTAGTGACAGAGTTAATACTAATGATCTTGATTAACTTCCATTTTGTATTACAGGCAGTATTTTGTTAATCTTGATGACACAGTCGCTCAAAAGGTGAGCTTTTAATGGTTCTCATGTTGCCCAGATGCTTGCAATCTGTTGATCTGTGTAATTTTAGTTTGTTAAAATATTTAGCTAAATCTGTTAAATGTTATAATGTTGTTGCTGTGTTGTTCAGATTGTTGTTCACAAGAGCAGCCCAAGAGGGACCCACTTCCGACGGGCTGGGCCCCGGCAGAAGGTATGATGGTGTCATTAATTCATCAGAATCTGTGAAGAACATTGATGAAACTGTTTTTTTTTTCCCTGCAGGTATATTTTGAGTCAGACGAAGTACATGCATGCATTGTAACATGCGGAGGTCTGTGCCCTGGGCTTAATACAGTAATCAGGGAAATTGTCTGTGGCTTAGCTCATATGTATGGTGTCACTAAGATTCTTGGGATACAGGTGAGTGGTTGGTACTGTCAAGATTTTTGAGGAGACAATGTTTGGTGTACTACTCTTGATATTAAGAAAATTTTGAGATAACTATAGTTTCCATCAATATGGCCGGGGAGCTTTTGGTGCAACTGTGAGTAAAGTTGTCGCCTTTGTGACCGGGAGGTCCGCGAGTTCGAGTCATAAAACCTCTTGCAAAAAACAAGATAAGATAATAGACTCCTACCCAGCATAACGGGAGCTTTGTAGCACCGTGATGCCTTTTTTTTATAGTTTCCATCAATATCACTTCTTTTCACTAAATGAACTTCCAAGTTTTTTTAAGAACTTTCAAATCTTTTTTTAAGAGCTTCCAATTTTTTATTTTAAACTTTGGGTAAAAAACATTTGAATATATCTATATATTTTTTATATTTAAAGATGTTATGATGCTTGGACCAAGTCTATATAATCAGGACATCATAATTTCACCTTAAATTCTGCTCATAATGCTTGTTAGTTTCATTTTGTAAAGTTTAGGAATTAATCATAATTTTTTTCTTCATGATTGATATGGTATGCTTGTTCTATTGAAAAATTTTCTGTCTGACATCTGAGTTGGTAAACTTGTAGAGAAAGTGGATGGTGCTTACTGTTTTAGTGCAGTGCACAACATGTTATGTAACCAATATGAGTTTGCAGAATCATAACATTATATAAGCTATAAGGTGATGCTGTGAAACTTTCCAATGAAATAATGTGAATGACAATGCATAGATTACCTTGGTAAACTATAGTACTTTGACATGATAACTTTTTACCAATAATTCTTGTAGTAATTCAAAAGAATATGCTTCAGATAGGCATGCAGTTTTTAATGATTGGTGATTAATTGCATTTTATCTCGTTCTTTTATATATAGTAATTGTGACAACTATATTTTACACTGGAATCTGTAGGATGGATACAAGGGATTTTATGCTCGCAATACAATTCCTTTGAGCCCTAAGAGTGTCAATGATATCCACAAACGTGGCGGTACCATTCTTGGCTCATCCCGTGGTGGTCATGACACTTCCAAGATTGTTGATAGCATTCAAGACCGTGGGATTAATCAGGTAATTGATCGCTTATCTAGCACTTCTACAGTCCTTTTCTGGATTCATTCTCATGACTTCCCATCAATCAATTACTTATAATATCATATATAGATTATTAAAATATTCATGTTTGCAGGTATATATAATTGGAGGAGATGGGACTCAAAAGGGTGCCTCTGTTATTTTTGAGGTAACTAACTATAAGCTAAAAATTGACAAAGCATACTACTCTTGCATGGAGAATTAGCACATTATTTTTCCTATGTATATCACAGAATTTGTTTTTTCCTTATGCCCTACTAGCAGGCTATAGATAATCAACCTTGGTAGTACTTAAAAGCGAC
This sequence comes from Dioscorea zingiberensis, assembly GCA_026586065.1. NCBI lineage: Eukaryota > Viridiplantae > Streptophyta > Magnoliopsida > Dioscoreales > Dioscoreaceae > Dioscorea > Dioscorea zingiberensis. The sequence continues at coordinate 4,212,417 of CM048825.1, read as the reverse complement.
TGTTGTCATGTTGTGGAGGATAAGATTATTTCTTTCAAATATGTTTGTGAATGGTAAGCTATGTTATGTCTATGCAACAAATGAAATTCTCTTTTTGCAGGAAATTCAAAGGCGTGGCCTCCAAAGTAAAGCTGTGGCTGGAATACCCAAGACAATTGATAATGACATTCGCGGTACTTTCTTTTGGTCTTGCCATTTTTCTGATTTAATTTCCTGCTTTATGATTTGTACCTGCTTGTTTTCATTGAGTACAGCTGGAGTATAATAAGTGTCTATAATCTGTTTTCTTGTTTAACCAGGTCATTGACAAGTCCTTTGGTTTTGATACTGCTGTTGAGGAGGCTCAACGGGCTATTAATGCGGCACATGTGGAATCTGAAAGTGTTGAGAATGGTATAGGCATGGTGAAGCTAATGGGTCGCTACAGTGGTTAGTTTTTTCTTATCCATGGTCTTATTGGCTGCTATTTATTAAAGCATTCCACTTTCCAAAGGTTTTTAAAATAAATATTAGTGACTTCTGTTCATGATTTTCTCAAATTATGTCAACTGATTTCATGAAATATAATGAGGTATTTTGTTCGCATGAGCTGAAGTGTCTTCGATGGAACTTCTGCTTGTTATTATGGCAAATGGTTTTGCTTGTTCCCTTGAAACCTGAATATTAATAACTTGACTTAATATTCCAGTTAGGATGTGAGAGTGTTTCTTTTGAGATTCCATTTAAAGTTTTTTCGAACAATGCTTGAAAACCCAGATTTGCATTGTTTAACCATTGGAAATTTTGCATGGATTTGGATGGACATAGAGTATAATAGGAGGTGAACATGGTATGCAATCCAATGTTAAAGTTCTGTTTTCTTTTATGTTAGTTTATCAAAACCATTTGTAGGCTGTGTATAAGTTTTACTTGATAGAAGCAAGCAAGTTATGTGAATCCACATGACTACCTTGAGACATGGTTTTGTTCATCCCAATGACTACCTTGACTTCCATTCCTTTTAACCTTTTAACATCTTAGAGTAGATTCAGATTTAATCACTAATATCAGAAGTTTAGAGCATGTGCCGAATATGCAAATGTTTTTTCACTTATGATCTTTTAGCATATAGTATTGCTAGCCGATGTGATCCAACTATACATGATTTTGTCTTTCTTAACACACAGTAGAGTTAAAAAGGGTTTTACTCTTGCCCCTTGTGGATGTATCCTCCTGCAACATGTTTTACACTTCCTACTCTTCTATCTAACAAAGTATTGGAATGCAGGCTTCATTGCAATGTATGCTACCCTTGCAAGTCGAGATGTGGTATGATTTTCCTACCTTTCTCTTGATTTGACTTTGTTTTGTTCTTGATTATGTAATATTAGTTCAGGGATGTATTCCATTTCAGTTTGAAATAATGGAAGGTAATTTATTTTTCAGAGTTGATGATCTTTCTACTTCTTTTTAATTTTTTAATTTTGTAGGACTGTTGTTTGATTCCTGAATCGCCATTTTATCTGGAAGGGAAAGGTGGTCTTTTTGAATATATAGAAAAGCGCCTTTAAAGAGAATGGCCACATGGTTATTGTTTATGCGCCCGAGGGTGCAGGGCAAGAACTTCTTGCTGAAATCCTGAGATCCATGAACCAACAAGATGCCTCTGGAAATAAGCTACTTCTAGATGTTGGGCTATGGCTGTCACAGAAGATAAAGGTAAAATTCAAATACAAAATAATATAGAAATAGAAAGTTACACAAGATTTTTTAAAAAAAATAAAAAAATTAATGAGTGAGATTCTCAATCTGTTGTCCATTTTGACTATTAAGTTCACCATGAAGTTATATTTTTCTTCAAGCTATGTTGTTTTCAGTAATTACTTTCAGATCCATTTCTGCAAGTATGATTATAATGTTAATTATTTAGTGGACCAACCTTTCCAAAATTGGTTTCGGACCCACTTCTGCGAGGATGATTATGATGTAAATTATCTACCATGCCAAGCTTCCCAAGTTTGGGCCGGGGAATTTCATCACATGCCAAATAATTGAACTTTCTCTGAAAATATTGGGAGTAGCTGCCTTCTGTTGAGGTATTTATACATGACACTCGTACATTTTGTAGGATCATTTCACAGGCAAAGGGAGGATATCAATAAATCTCAAGTATATAGGTAAGTGGATATTATCGCCTTTAGTTCCATTTTTCAGTCAAATCATGTTACTTGACTAACAAAATACAATATTCTGCAATATCTATGTACTTAGATCCAACGTACATGATTCGTGCAATTCCAGCTAATGCATCGGATAATGTTTACTGCACTTTGCTGGCGCATAGTGCCATTCATGGGGCAATGGCAGGATACACTGGTTTTACTGTTGGGCCTGTCAATGGAAGGCATGCTTATATACCTTTTCATGTAAGTGCAAAATTTCACTGTACTATTCTTTTAGTTGTACGAAATGATTTCACTTCAATGCATTTTCCATCAAAAATTTCATTGGAAGTGTTTTCTATCACCTGATCAATTAATCGAAGTAGCTTCCTTTATGAGAATGACGTCCTAGAACATACATGTTCTTCACTTGCTCTAGAGAATTCCTATATCGGTGTAGCTGTATCTTTGTCTATTCAGATCAAATATCCTGGTCATATAGCTTCTACCCAGGCCTGATGGTCTTCGATTAAGTATGATAGTATAATGTACTATAAGATCACTACTATAAAGAGCCTGAGAACCCACTTGTAACGACTTGCTATTGAGATCATTTAACAGCATGTTTCTCAAAACCAATGCTGTAAGTGAAAATGTCTTAAGTAAATGTGAATGTTCTTTTTAGGGTTAGAGAAAACAATATGAAGAGAAATCATGGTTCAGTATCTTGGTTTTCTTGTCATTCTTCATTTATTTTTATTTCCAAATGTGAGCCTCTTAATTCATGGTTTGATATGTTTTTGCAGCGGGTGACAGAAACACAGAACAAGGTTGTGATAACCGACCGTATGTGGGCTAGGTTGCTGTCGTCAACCAATCAGCCGAGCTTTCTAAGCCCAGAAGACATCGAGCTAGCAAAGAAGGAAGATGAACCAACAAATCAGTTGCTCGATTCAAACAACCAAGTAGATGGCCATCATGAGAAGAGTACTGAAGACAATAATTGCTCAATCCAACAAACCAGTTGCTGAGATGTTTTTCAAGGCAAAATTGAGTTGTGTGATGTGTTTGCTCGGAGTAACTTTTATTCCTATGTTCATTATTATTATCCTATGAAAAGAAAAAAACTAGGACTATTTTAAATGCCTATGGTGAGACTTGTTCCCAATAAGCCTTGCTGTCAATTTTGTGACTCGGTTTTTAAAGCTGTTTCCTACTTTTTTAAGCATTTTTCTCTTATAAGCATGTGTTACCCCGTTCCTCAGATGGATAATCCTCAGGTTTCAAGATTTACGTCTTGTTGCCCTATGCTATGCAATGTTTGTGATAAAATTATTGCCAAAATATAGGTGGGTTTTGTGAATAAAATTTAAAAGAAGCTCCAATTGATTGGTAGGCACCATCCCTTGTCTACGCTCCAAATTGCAAAATATAATAAGGGTAGTGAGAGCCCAACTCTTGGAAAAGAGTAATAATGGAGCAAGAGTAGAACAGTCGAACAGTAATACTCCCTGCGGATGGACAGAGTTTGATGGACAGTGTGTTTTCAAGGGGTTATAGGACTTGGGCTCTCACTACACCTCCCTGGATGAGATCAGTTGAAGGGAGTAGAGCTTGTTGGAACTGGAGATTGAAGATAATCAACTAGGAATCAGTGATGCACAAAATCACACATTGACAACATTCTTATTAATTTGGATTGTGCAACTTTGGCGGCAAGGATTCTCACTACTAGGGAGGAAGGTTGATGTAACCCGCCGACAACCGATAGCTATTTCAAGCATCAACCAAAAAATGATTAAACAATAACCCATTTAAAATGCACAAGATAATAAAAAGTAAGAAGGCATCAATACAAAGATAAAAGAAATATTGAGAGCTAATTACATACAATTTCTGAAGACAAAGGATGTAACAATATAAGATGGCGCCAATACAAAGGTGAGGAATATTGAGAGCTCAAACAATTGAGCACCAACATTACAATGTAATGCAAAGTCTCATCAGACAGATATGCACTTTTTGTTATTAGTACAAGGTGATAACTGATAGAGGGTAGGTGGCCATAAAGTAAAAACATCAGTACGAAAAAATAAACGAAATATTGAGAGCGCACCATACCCCTACAATTTCTTGGGACCAATAATGCAGCAAGATCTCAACTAAAGATAACACTGATACAAAGATGAGAGGAATATTGAGAGCTCATCAGAAATCCAGTGTCATCAGCTTAGTTGCACGGAGCAATAAAGCACAACAGCATACAAACTCCTTGGCAAATAGCTCTTGATGTGGATTGATGTGCTAGAACTATAAACAAAAGAATGGAATTTGACCTGATATCAGCTTCTATAAATGCCCGAGGGATCGGCATTTTGAATTATCCATGGATGCTCTAGCAACTTGTGGAGTGGAAGCCGTTGGGAGGAATCTTTGACAAGCATCTGGTCATGACATAAAGTAGATTCTTCTAAGTATAAAAATTACTAGGGTAATTTAAAGCTTACTAACTGAGAAGGAATGTCTTGTACCTGGCTAATAACATCTTTTGCCGCAGCAGAAACTATCGGTTTGGGAGGAAACTTAAGGTCCACTTTTACAATCCTACATTCCCCATCAAAAAATAATAAGATTCAAAGTCACAATTGGATATCCCTTAATGGTAAAAAAGAATCATGAGAAAAGGTTTGACACATTAAAAAATTCCAATTGAAATGCAGTGCAAATGAAGCTCCCACTTAAATGGGAGGGAAATCAACTACTTCAGCAATAAACTAGGTTAGAATAAAGGAAGATTTTCTTCAAAAAAATGTTTAACAACCTGCATGCAACAAGTTTATCTAATCATGATCATTTCCTTCAACAATTTTTGTTTGTTTACTTTTTTTATCTATTTGATCAGTCCTCTTCTTTTTTTCTTTTTTTTTTATCTTAACTCATATTTTCAAATTTCACAAGTAACTTTTAGTTTTAATAAATAAAATATTTTCCGAAAATAAAAACTAAACATGTTTTTTCTCTCTCTCTAATCTAGAACAAAAAATAAGTTCTCAATTTACAGTCAAATCATGCAGAAACAGAAAACTTCAGAAGTACCTTCTGTAAGTATCTGAGTGCTCCTTTGCCTCAAATGGTGGCACTCCATAAAGAAACTCATAGCACAAAACCCCCAAGCTCCAGATGTCTACACTGGCATCATGCTCAACACTTTCCACTGAAAGGGCATTCAGCTCTTTAATAGTAGTACTTGGCTAAATAAACACAATAAATCAGGAATAAATGAATGTTCACATTACCCATTTCTGGTGGAAGATAATCCAGTGTCCCACACATGGTTCGTCTGCGATTGAATGTGTGCACAGACCACCCAAAATCTGCAATTTTGAGCTCCCCCTGGACCAAAAAAAACCAGCTACATAAGCATCTGAACTTTAACAGGAGTGCAGAGAGACAAAATAGATAAGTGGTACCTGAACACCAATCAAAAGGTTCCTTCAGGTTTTTATATCTCTATGTATCACATGTTTCCCATGAAGATAGATTAAAGCCTGAGCTAGGGATGCAATGTACTGGAAAAGAAAAAAGTGAAGCCACATTAACAATAGAAAAGAAAAAAGAATAAAAGAAAGTAAATATGTATTTTGCACATGAAATCTAGAACCTATGGCAGTATTCATCAAATGAGTCCATAAGAGAATCGGCAGTGTGAATTAAATTATATAATATTGCATATGACATCCAAATACTCACAGTAGCAGCTCTCCTTTCACTGAAGTAATTGCACTTCTGCAGTTCCTTATAAAGTTCACCTTTTGCAGCATACTCTAGTATTAGATATACACGAGTCTGCAGTACAAATTACAGGCAATGCAATTAGGCCACCATAAAGTGATCCCATTGGTAACAAAAGAGATGAGGTTAAGAAAATATCAGCCAAATAGAGAAGATTGAACCTGATCATAGAAGTAGCCATACAACCGCAGTATGTTGGGATGCCGTAGGTGAGACTGTATTTCAACCTCACGGCGCAGCTGGTGCTCTACTTGTGATTGCTTCAACTGGCTCTTGAAGAGAACCTTCAAGGCCACAATATGGTTGCTCTGCTTTCAATCAATGGGTCACAATAAGGGCACTAAAAAATATTACTCATAATGGAAAATAACTAAAGCTGTAGACACACTGCAAAAGACCACACAAAGAGTGAGCTAGTAAGAAAATAGCAGGCCATATAGTTCTTTCAATTATAACAGTGGTTCTCATATAAAATTTCTCCTTAAAAAAACAAATTGAATAAAGACATATAGAAGATGATGATCAATACCCTCTTTTCTCTGGCCAAATAAACATGGCCAAACTTTCCTCTTCCTAGAGGCTTTCCTATGTCAAAATCACTGAGAGTCCAGCGCTTCTCCACCTTCTCCACCTTCTCCACCATAGAAACCTTTGAAGGAGACTGATAAGAGTAAGACATAAAGAATATCAGCCCTTAATGTCAAGTTTCTTCAGTTATTAATATGGTCATTAGAAAAGTTGAAATTTTAAATATGAATAAACATTGTTCACTTTCCATTAACAGTAACCTAATAGAGTCCAATGCTAGCAAGCTGCTGGCTTGCACAAAGACACACAAAACAAACAACAAAATTTCTCTAGATTTCTCAGCTTAGTTAGAATAAAGCAATGAAAAATCAAATCTTTTTCCCAGAGAAACATGAAATCAAACCACAAATAATCATCTCAAATGAATCTCGAATCAAAGACAAATGTAAAAACATAGCTGACTAAAAAGAAAAGAATGCACGATAGTTACACTTAGAAATTCCAAGCAATTCTAACCTTGAATCCTTATTAGCTCTGGATTTCATACAAGTTCCGAAAATAAGGTAAGAATTGAACGAGATAACTCTCACAGAACCCTAGAATCAAGACTCATTAAAGAAAACAATCAAAATCATAAACAAACAACCATCAGGCATAATCCGGATATACAACAAACATCGAGAAAGAAACAAGAGAACATCAAACCCAGCAATAAAAACGAGAGCAAAACCCTAAAACCAAATCACGTTATTAAGGAAAGAACAACGAAATCAATGCAACCCAAAGGGAACCCTAAAAGCTATCAAGAAGCATAGAAGATCGGGATCTTGTCACGATGTACCTTCACTTCTTGCGGAGCTTCGGCGGCGATCGCCATTAGAGAGCGCTGCAGAGAGTTTCAGTGGTTTGGCGAGAGAGAAGGAGAGGGAGGTCCAACGGTCGGAACGGCGAAGGAATGGAGAAGAGGAGTTCTTTAATCGAAGGGGTCCGGGGTTTCAACGGTCGGATTTCCTGATGGGTCCACGTGGACACATGCGTCTCGGTCCGGACTTATTAATGCAAGAAAGAAATTTTGAATCTTGAGGAGGAGCGCCAACTTGAGATTTTCTTTTGTAATATATATATATATATATATATATATATATATATATATATATATATATATATATTGAAATTACAAATAAAAGTCTTAAAACCAAATTGGTTTTTTTTTTGAGAGAGATTTACATTTTCTTATTTTTATGAATAATTTTTAGGGAAACATGCATGTATATCCCTTAAAACTATCCTAATTATATATATTTTTCTTAAAAAATCATAATTCCAAGTATACCACCAATTTTTTTATTTCATTATGTATGTTGGTTGAGATTTGTTAACTGCTTTTAACCCAAAAACCTTAATTATACATTTTTGACGATCTACAAGTTATAGCCTGACCCCTGGTCTCGGAACTTCCCAAGTGATTCAACTAGGGACTCTAAACCAAAAAAGAATGTTTCAATGCCATGACATGTTTTTGAAGACAAATCATCATCTGGTCTAACCACAAAGAAATCTGTCGCGTAAGGCACATGAGTCTAATTTAATGTAATAGTCGCAGTTGTATCAGCTATAATAAATGGTCTACCCAATTTGCATCTTTCACAATATAATCTGGTCTCAGGTAATCTCTCAATGTACTATACCATTAAACAAGATTCCTATCTCATGGGTGGAATTTTTTTTTATGAAGATTGAAGTAGTCGATCAACGTATGTTTCTGCTTCAATCACGTCCTGAACAGAAGAAAGAATGCATTAAATGGCTAAAGAGCATAGAGATGTCTCTTATGGTTTGTGTGCAGTTGCCTTACACATACCTCCTTTTGGCAGAAGCCTCCTCTATCTCCATTGCAATCTTGGCCTCCAAAGTGGAGTATTCCACGTCATCATTGTCCTATAAAATGAGAAAATTCTTACATGGCAAGAAAAGAGTCATTGTCGGACTGGACCAAAAAAAGGGAGCTAGTCTTCAGAGGGAAGACAAAGCTCATTAATAGTACACGAGGAAGCCAAAGCCAATCATAATTACAATCCTCCCTCTTTAAAAGAATTTCGTACCCGAAATTTACTCCTTAGTTGCCTTAGTCAAATATGTTGAACTGAGTGTTGGATTGGGTAGATAAATTCGTGGGAACACTAGACTAACGATTTGCTTTAATACAAAGCGAAGATGTCTGGAGGTGGGTACCGTGGACGTAGGTACTTTCAAGTATCGTCGTCAGAGGAGGTGGAGTCGGTGCGAGAGAACACTCTACCGCTACGAGCTGATGATTCCCCGGTACCTGAGGGTTCCTAGCAGAGCTGAGGATAGCTGTTGAAGCTACCAACCGGCGAATTGATAGGCTTCAAACCATTATGGAACTACTCGTCCAACGACAGATAAGGGAGAGCCAGAGGGTCCACAGATGTGTGAGCAGAGCTCGTAACTACCGTAGGAGTCTTGCTGCCCCATACGGCGCTAGAGAAGGAGGCCTAGTGACCGGGGAGACAAGCAAAGTGAGGTGCCTCCGCTATGGAGGTTATGGGCACGAGTACATTGTGTGCCAGTGCTCTCCATGCAGATGCCTTAGCTGTGGGAGTGGCTTTTACCTCACTGTCGACTGCCATAGGGACCTCCCTGGGCCGAGCAGAGGATCTACGGGTAAGGATGGGTTTCTACCACTGGAGGATGAACCGTAGGACACTTATAGCCTGTTGTCACATTAGGGGCTAGTTTTAGTCAACACATGTTGGTATTTTCCTAGAATGATGTAGTAGTTCTACGAATTATGTGAGTTGTATGAACTACTGTTGCTATTTGACATCTTTGGAATGATAAAGTGGTTTTAATATCATTTATTCTAGTATTTGTTTTATGGTTAACCCTGTTAAATGCTGGCAGAGAGACTATGATTCGAGGACGAGAAAGACGCGGGGGAGGTCAACGTGGGCGACCTCGCCGTGGTGAGATACCACAGTCCCTGGTCGAGCAGGTGCCCCAACCCCAGGTGGAGGAGGTTCCACCACCACCGGTGGACATGGAGGTTGAGCAGGAGCTGCATGCTTTCGGTCAGGAAGTCAGGAAATGCGGCCAGGCCTAGGTCCAAGGGGGGAGGTACCCCCATTAGCATGATGGACACGTCACGGGGAGATGATGGGATTGATTGGGAGGCGAGGCGTGAGCGAGTGCACCACCTCCACCCACAGCACGCCACGCCTACCAGCGGAAGGACTGATTGGGGAGATCTGGAGGCCTTCTCCCCGCCCTTTTGATGGTACTGCCGTCCCACAGGAGACTGAGTTGTCGGTCTGGGAATTAGAGAGGACCTTTGAGATGTATCAGGCTGAAGATTTGGACAGAGTCAGGACGGCTGCCTATCTGATGCAGGGCAACACAGAGGATTGGTACCTTGGGGAGGTACGACAGAGGAAGGGGGTAAGTTCAAGACGGCCTTCTTTGCGAAATATTTTTCTCGGGGAAAGCTTCTTCTAATGGAACAACTGTTCACCCATCTCACTCAGGGAGGGATGGGAGTAGAGTAGTATCTGATTGAGTTAGACAGACTGGCTCGTTTCCTACTAGACACTCCTACAGAGGACAGCAAAGTTCGCAAGTTTGAGACCGGTCATATGTCATGATACTATCTTCTTCAAAGATGGTCGCAGGCCGGTCACAAACCTGCGGACTTTGCTATCCTCTGTGGGAACCATGTATGGTAAGAAACAAGCCAGTTTGTCGAACTCAATCTCATATTGCTCTACTGTCATCCCTCCCTGAGTGAGATGGGTGAACTGTTGTTCCATCAGAAGAAGCCTTCCTCGAGAAAAATATTTCGCAAAGAAGGCCGTCTTGAACTCACCCTAAGTCTCGAAGGGCACCCCTTCCTAAGTCGTACCTCCCCAAGGTACCAATCCTCTGCGTTGCCCTGCATCAAATAGGCAGCCATCCTGACTCTGTCTAGATCCTCAACCTAATACATCTCGAAGGTCGTCTCTAATTCTCGAATCTACAACTTAGCCTCATATGGGGCTGCAGTACCATCAAAAGGGCCGGGGGAAGGTCTCCAGATCTCCCCAATCAGTCCTCTGCTAGTAGCTGGCTTGGCGGGCAAGGGGTGGAGATGATGCCTGCTACTACCTCTGCTCCTGAATCAATCCCATCATCTCCCGCATCAGGTCCATCATGCTAATGGGGGTACCTCTCCCCTCGGACCTGGGACCGCTGACTGTGGTCCTGCAGCCTCTAATTGAGTAGGCAGCTCCTGCTCAACCTCCATGTCCACCGGTGGTGGTGGAACCTCCTCTACCAGGGTTTGGGGTACCTGCTGGACCAGGGGCTATGGTATCTCCCCACAGTGAGGTCGCCCACGTCGGCCTCCCCCACGTCCTTCTCGTTCTTGAATCATAGTCTCTCTGCCAGCATTTAAAATATAATGAGAAAAAAAAATTTAAATTGAAAACAATAAAATTCATTATTCAAATATTAAGAAAACCAAAAAAATGTATAAAATAAAAAAAGAACATATAAATGACAAGCTACTTAAAAATAAGGAAATAACCATAAAAAACCTTCATTATTGACAACTAGAGAATGCAAAACTCTCTCTCGAAGGAAAAAAAAATCAATCTATAAAATTCATTATCCTACACTAATTATTCAAACATTAAGAAAATAAAAAATATATAATAAAAAAAGAGCATAATAGCAAGTTACTTAAAAATAAGGAAATAACCATAAAAAGCCTTCATTATTGACAATCAAAGAATGCAAAAATCTCTCAGAAAAGGAAAAAAAAATTCAATCTATAAAATTCTCTATCCTACATTAATTATTCAAACATTAAGAAAATCAAAAAATAATAAAATCACAAAAGAGTATATAAATGACAAGCTGCTTAAAATTAAGGAAATAACCATAAAAAGCCTTCATTATTAATCAAAGAATGCAAAAATCTCTCATTAAAGAAAAAAAAATTCAATCTATAAAATTCACTATCCTACATTAATTATTCAAACATTAAGAAAATCAAAAAAATTATAAAATCACAAAAGAGTATATAAATTGCAAGCTATTTAAAAATAAGAAATGACCATAAAAAGTCTTCATTATTGAAGATCAGAGAATACAAAAATCTTTATCCTACACTAATTATTCAAACATTATAAAAACCAAAAAAATTATAAAGTCACAAAATATATAAATAGCAAGCTATTTAAAATAAAGAAATAACAATGAAAAACCTTCATTATTGGTAATTCTCGAAAAAAAAGTTCAAATCGATAAAATTTATTATCCTTTCCTAATTATTCAAACATTAAAAAAATTAATTAAAAAATATGTGATATTTACATGAGTTTAAAAAATTGAAAATAAAAATAAAAAACCCAATCCTACGGGTTGACCCGGGTCAACCTGTCGGGTTGAACCGGCGGGTCACGGGATGGGTTTATGATGAACCGTAGAATCGCTGAACCGGCCGAATTGTGGAGGTTTTACGGTAGGTTACAGAGTAGGGTTAAAAACTCCTGCGTGCCCCTCTACACTTGAGACCACTCAACCAATCGTCAAATCAAAGATACAACCCAACCATCTCTATTTAGTATCGTCTCTCTCCTCTGAATATAGTTCCATATAAACAAAGTTCCAAGCCTCAAATACAGCCTCATCAAGCCTACAACCCAACCTCAACCCACTCTCATGAACACACTGAATCATCACCACCTGTAAATGCATGAGTTTAATTATCTCCCCAACATCCAAACCGGGTCCGGTTTATGTACCCAAACCTACACATGCTCTCTCTGAATACACCTATACCTGAGACGAACCAGAACCAGAGAAGAACCCATATACTCATTAAACCAATACATTATACATCCAACCCCACAGAAGCAGCTGATCCCTTCTTCATAACAATCACACCAGATCCCTCAACCACCAGCCCTATCAAACCTTGCTCATGAAGAACCCATGAACCATCACTGAACCACTCTACCCTCCTTCATTCAAGGACACAGGACTATTCCTCTGAATACTTCACCGAGACATTAACATCACACGAAGACCATCCTTATAGAAACAGACTAGCATTCACAGTAGATTCATCATCCATACTAAAAACTAAACCCTCATGCCCCTCTGAACTTACAATGAATCAGGGACCATAAAACAACCAAATAAGTATACAACCCAATCTTGCTTGACCTCTAAACACTAGCATTTCAGCGAGCCCAGTTGGTTTGAAAATCAAGTATGAATGAAGTTCAAAAACACTAAACCATCACCTGCAGTTGAAGAAGCTTGAACTAAGAGGCGGCTGCTCCACTTCAATAATAATCACAAGCTTAAAACATTTACAAACGCTAAATGTATGTACATATACAACTCTTATAACATGGACCCGTTAACCCGGATCCGATATGGATCCGCTATGACTCACACTGACACTCCCCCTCAAGTTGGAGCATACATATCAATCATGCCCAACTTGCTTAGTGAGTCATAAAATGCCTTCTTGGAGACTCCCTTTGTAAGTATGTCTGCAAATTGCTCTTCAGTAGGAACAAAGGGAAAGCTGATAATCTTGGCATCTAATTTCTCTTTTATAAAATGACGATCAACTTCCACATGATTGGTACGGTCATGTTGCACTGGATTTTGTGATATATCAATAGCAGCTTTATTGTCACAATACAATTGCATAGTATCTTGGAGTTCAAAACCTAAATCACATAACAAATTCCTCAGCCACAATAATTCACACACTCCATGAGCCATGCCTCCATACTCAGCCTCAACACTTGATCGTGCTACAACCTTCTGTTTCTTGCTCTTCCATGTAACCAAGTTGCCTCCCAAAAAAGTAAAGTAACTTGACGTCGACCTCCTGTTGGTAATACTTCCAGCCCAGTCTGCATCTGTGAAGCCACAAACTTCAAGAATTTTGTTATGTTTAGAAAAAAAGATTCCTCTTCCTGGAGCTGACTTCAAGTATCTTAAAATTCGTACAACAACATCTATGTGACTTGAACTTGTGTTATGCACGAACTGACTTGCCACACTTACTGCATATGCAACATCTGGTCTAGTATGAGCCAAATAAATCAAGCGTCCAACTAACCGTTGATAGCGAGCTCGGTTAGTAGGTACTTGATTCGGATACTCAGCCAATGAATGGTTCTGCTCAATAGGAGTATCAATAGGTTTGCAATCCAACATACATGTCTCAGTCAGCAAGTCAAGAACATACTTTCTCTGGCACAGGTAGATCCCTTCTCTCCCCCTGGCTACCTCAATTCCTAGGAAGTACTTGAGTTCACCCAAGTCCTTCATCTCAAACTCAGAGGCTAGTTGTCTTTGCAGTCTCTCTATCTCAATATGATTATTCCCTGTAATTACCATATCATCTACATAGATGATTAGAGCTGTGACCTTTCGTTGTTGGTGCTGGAGAAACAAAGTATGATATGAGTTGCTTTGTTTGTAACCAATCCGGTGCATGAACTGGGAGAACCTCCCAAACCAAGGACGTGGCAACTGTTTGAGACCATATAAGGATTTCTTCAATCTGCATACAATTCTCCAGCAGAAGTAGCTACATACCTAGGTGGAAGACTCATGTACACCTCCTCAGCTAATTCTCCATGAAGGAATGCATTCTTGACATCAAACTGCCGGAGTGGCCAGTTCAGACTCGCAGCAAATGAGAGCAGTACTCGAATGGTGTTCATCTTAGCTACAGGTGTGAAAGTTTCATCATAATCAATACCATATAGGTCTGGGTAAAAACTTTTGCAACGAGTCGTGCCTTATACCGATTCATTGAACCATCAACATTATATTTCACTGGAAACACCCAACAACAACCTACAACTTTCTTGCCTTGTGGTAGAGGTACCAGCTGCCAAGTACCATTCTTCTGCAAGGTCCCCATTTCTTCCTCCATTGCCTTCCTCCACTTTTGATCTTCCAATGCCTCATGTACTTTGTTAGGTACTGATATAACAGATATATGATTCACAAAAGATACATATGACTTAGATAACCTCCTAGTGGACATATAATTGGCTACTAGGTACTTTGACTTTGCATGGACAGAGGGTTCATACCTTTTGGGGGGTTAACCACGAGTAGACCTATTTGACAAAACATATTGATCATTACTACTAGTACTAGAAGGTGGACATACCTCGGATAAGTGATCTTCTTCAGTACTAGGGAGCTGCAAGTCGGGGGTATGAGTTATAACTGAGGGAGGAGTAGATGGATCTTCAGCTCCTTTAACTGCATTTTCACCAACTATAGCTTCAGGTTCTCCAACTGGGCTTGGTGAAGTGGGAGGACTGAGAATCTCAACAGAATCTGTCTCTTTCTCACCATAATACAAATCTTCAAAATAAGTATTCTCCCCCTGAAGAGCAGTATCGGGGGAGGTGAAATAGCTCATATCTTCGAAGAATGTAATGTCCATGGTAACATAGTATTTCCGAGTAGGGGGATGGAAGTACTTACACCCTTTCTGAGATCCTCCATAGCCAACAAACATACACTTAATAGCCCGGGTATCCAACTTAGTCCTCTGATTCTTAGGAACATGAACAAAAGCAACACACCCAAAAACACGTGCAGGAAGATTATTAAATGACGAGATAGAGACATGAGATGCAAGAACCTCAAAGGGAATTTTTCCTTGAAGAACACTGGATGGGAGACGATTGATAAGGTGAGCGGAAGCTTCTACCGCATCACCCCAAAGATACTTAGGCATATGGGCACTAAAGAGAATGGAGCGAGCCATATCAAGTAGGTGGTGATTTTTCCTTTCGGATACACCGTTCTGTTCAGGTGTCTGTGGACACGTAGTTTGGTGAATGATCCCATGTGTTGTGAAAATTCCTGAAAGACATGACTAACGTATTCTCCCCCATTGTCAGAGCGCAAAACCCTAATGGGGCTATTATATTGTATTTGAACAAGAGTATGAAATACTTGAAAATCCGGGAAAACTTCATCTTTAGTCTTAAGAAGCACTACCCATGAAAATCTTGTACAATCATCAATGAATATGGCAAAATATCGCATACCCGATACAGTGGGCTCGCAAGAAAGACCCCAAACATCAGAATGAATAAGTTCAAAAGGAATGCTACTTCTATTTGAAATACTTGGAGAATAAGTAGCACGATGGCTTTTGGCCAAAACGCAAGTTTCACAATATAAAGTAGACTCATCCACCCCAATGAACAAGGTAGGCATGTTTTTTTTCATAAGACTAAAGGCTGGATGCCCTAAACGACGATGCCACAACCAAACATCACTCAGCTGATCAGAACTCGAAGTCAAAGTGGCTTGGGACGGTGCTCTTGGTTTCTAGCCAGCGTATATCAGATCCAGATAGAACAGTCGGCTCCTCAGGTACTCCCGACCAATTATCTCCCTGGTGAAAAGATCCTAAAAAATTACATACACAGGGAAAAAGGTTACAGAACACTTAGACTCAGTATTCAGTTGTGGAACAGATATCAAGTGGTGAGACAGGTCAGGCACATATAACACATTATGGAGTTCTAAAGATGGTGTAATACGAATTGACCCTATTCCTAACACAGGGAAAGCTTCACCATTGACATTTGTAACATAAGACACAGGTGGAGGAGATAGTTTAGTAAAAAAGGTTTTATCATAAGTCATATGATCAGATGCACCTGAATCGATGATCCAACTGTCAGAACCAACAAAATTTGAAACTTTTAAGGCCATACCAATTTTACCGCGACCAACAATAGAAGTTATGGGAGTAGTCCCTCCTGGTGTAGAATGATCTTGTGCACTAACGCCAAAGAAATCTGGTTCCTGAACTAGCTGAACCGCTGCTGCTTTTGCCTTATGACGATACCATTGCTTCTTGGGCCTGAGATGTGGGTGCAATGTTCAACATGTCTCTCGAGTATGCCCAACATCATGGCAGTGAGAACACTGAGGACAAGGACGACGAGGAACACCATATGAAGGCCCTTGCAGTTGAAGAGAAGGTGCGGGTGTCTTTGCTTGGATCGCCAGGCATGAAACTTCAACTTGTGCTTGATGAAGACTTTCTTGTTGTGACTCATCCTTACGAATATAAGTAAAGGCCATAGCTAAGCTAGGAGGTTTCGGCATGCGAAGCAGCTCACCTTTAGCACTATTATGCTTGGTATCAAGCCCCCTCTAGAATATATGAACCCGCTCAAGCTCCTTCTCTTTCTGGTACCATATGAGTGCCTTTTGATCCTCAATCATGCATGGGCGCTTCTGGTCAATCTCAGCCCATATATTCTTTAATTTGGTGTAGAACACGGACACTGATTGCCCATTTTGTTTCAGTTCAGCAGCCTTGCACATTAACTCATCAACCTGTATAAAATCAAACTCATTTGCATAAAGATCCTCTAATGTCTTCCATATTGCCTTAGCAATTGCACATTGGTCCACCAATTGCAACACTTCATCAGTCACTGCTCTGAATAAGATTCCCATGACGAGTCCATCACTATCGCCCCATTTGATATAGGCTTCTGCTTCTTTTGTACTAGGAGCCTTAGTAGTTCTGTCACATGCCCTAACAGATGCATTCCACGGAGGGTAGCTGATATAACATTCTTCTATGTCAGATAATTTTCCCTATTGAGTTTAGGACCTCCAACAGATCCATCCTCCTTAACAGAGATTTCAAACTTTGAGGACTTGGATAACTTTGAATTTTCACCCATCACGACAACACTCCAACAGACCCACAATCAAATATACGAGCCTTCAAGTCACGACTTGAAATTGCAATTGGTGATTCTTTCTGGGATCTTCAAAGCACGTGAAATTAATTGGTGTAATTGGATGGGATCGCAGGGTCCGGCCCAAGCTCAAAATTTAAGGGATTCACTTGCTGCTGTTCAGTTAGATATTGTGGTCAAGATTCGTCTTAGAAAAAGAAAAAGTCTCGCTCTTTTAATGAAGCACATGTTGCTGGATTTACTAACTTTTTTCTTTCTTTCTTAAAAACAAAAGATGGAGTGGGATTGCAAGCCTTCAAACCATGTGGAAGTGTTGAATTTTGAATTTGTAAACCCACAGCACTGCAACAAAGCACAAAAGCACGTGGAGTTGGATTGTTGGATTTCCAAAGCAAATGGTTGATGTTGACCACACACTAAAGCAACTGCAACTTGAAACTTAATGTGACAACACACTGAGGGAAAAACAATACAGCCCCAACTATGTGACTGCCGGAGAAGGACTATGTAGTGCTCGTCCAACATCGGAGCTCAGTGCCCGTCCCTTTGTTGGGACTACAAGCTACTGACCCAATCCCAAGTGCTTCACCGGAGAACCACGCACAACCGGAGAAGTCCTTCACCTGAGAAGCACGCACAGCCGGAGATCACTCGTCACTTGTCACCCGACGCTGGAGAAGCACGCGCAACCGGTCACCAAATCTTCACTCTGTGATGAAACCAAGAGAGGAGCACAACGAAGGCTCACTAAAGAAAGGGGCGACAACCTTGGAAGGAGATAAAACTGGATGGCGGTCGTTCTGTGAGGACGACGAAGCCGACAACAGAGCAGTGAGGACTGTAGCAAACTGATGATGCTTGGAGCAGCGACAACGGAGCAGCAGGCTGAGGGACAACAGAGCAGTACCACGGAGGTTCGCCGGAGGAGAACGCGTGGTTACGGCTAGAGATCGTCTCTCTAATACCAAGTTGAATAAGCTTGAACTAAGAGGCGGCTGCTCCACTTCAATAATAATCACAAGCTTAAACATTTACAAACCCTAAATGTATGTATATATACAACTCTTATAACATGGACCCGTTAACCCGGATCCGATATGGATCCGCTATGACTCACACTGACACCTGCATCCCTTCTGGACATGAATAACTCTTATCCATTATATTATCTATACAAACCCTCATCCCATTACCCAACCCCCAGGTTTAACAAACCTCTACTCCATCTATAATCTATCTAAGTTATATCATCTCAACACCACCGTATCACCAGAGTTCAAGAGCCCTCCAACAACCCCATCCCTACTCAAACTCAGGCAACTCGAAGAGAAGGTAGGCACCCACTCTTGCCTCCTCTAAACCAGAGAACAGGACACATTAACCAACCCTTAATAAGTTCAGAGATATAACAACACGCTCATGCATGCATATTAACAATTCATGCAGGGTTCCATGTGATCTTAAGCATGCTACCCATCTACAGTTCTTTTATATAGGTGTCAGGAACAGAAGACTCACCGGAGAAGATGGGAACCCTGTGGTGTGCTTCTAAGGTCGTCCGACGAACTCTTCTCTACTGTCTGTAGGTTCGAGCGTCGCTCCTCTCTGCCTCGATTGAGGCCTATGACTGTTTTTCCGGCGATGCGATCTCCCGGGGTAATTCAACCCCTTGTCCTCTTCTCCCTCTTCTCCCGGTCTCTCTCTCTCTCTTCGGGACGATGGCGGTTGTGGTTAGGGTTCTATGGGTTTAATGTGCTTTTATAGAGCTTGTGAGAGGATTTGGATAAGGGTTAGGTTTTATTTCCATGTTTAAAGAATTAATCTTATCTTATCTTCAAAGCATTAATATGTATGGATTTATCAATTTATATGTATTTATCTATTAACGTATATATACACACATTTATTCAAAAAATATATATATTTATATCTTTATACCCAAAACATGCACGTTCATATATATAATATATCCCTTTCAATATATTTAGATAAATCAAAATATATCTAATAACATTATAAAAAATATAATATATGATTTATATATATATATATATTTATTCCTAACTATGGACGTTCACTCCAAATCAAAATATATCCTATCTTCTTATCTTATCAGATTCACACAAATAAAACATTTATTACTCATTCTCAGACCAGTCCAACTTTTCTTTAAAATCGCAAATAGGTCCCGATGACCCATATCAACCATAATTAAGGCATTAACCCATTTAATCCAATAAATTTCAATTATGAGGAACTTCTTTAATTAATTAATTAATTAAAAAAATAATTAGAAATTTTATTCCAATTAAAAATTTAATTAAATCCAACCAGGGACTTTTATTAATCAAGCAATTGTGGAAAATAACTAATTAGAAAACAAAAAAAAATAATTTCCTAAAATCCCTAGATTTTATAATAACATTGAAATAGAACGCCATAGTTTAGAAGAGGTAAAAAAATGCCATTTATTGTATGGGATTAAGATTTAGTTGTTGTAGTAAGAAAATACATTTTATAATTTTTCTTTTTAATTTTTTTAATATCAATATTTTTAAATATTTATAAATTTATAATCAACTGAATTTTCATGAGTATATATGTAAAGAGTATAATTGTAAAACCCGCCCCGAAATAAATAAAGATTTTATTTACCTGAAATTTTAAATGACAATTCAATATGATGAGCAGTGAAGTTTCGGGAAAAATCACATGTCTGAATAATCCAGATTAATTATATGTTAGTTAATTCGGATTAATTATCAAGAAGAGGAAACGAATAAATATTCAAATCCCGGGAAAAATGGATCTGGTCAAGGACTGAGACGGTCCCGTGATGCCACAGTATGCCCGTGACGAGGGATTTGACCGAAAGCCGATATTCTCGGATCTGGTCTGACGAGAGACCGATCCCGTGAGTCTACAATACACCCGTGTCATGAGATTTTTGACCCGAGATACGCGGATCTGGGTCGGACACTAGGACGGGAGAATCAAGCGGTGGACCCCAAAGATGAATTCACCCGTGACTAAACAATAGACATGTGAAGCTATAGTGGAAGTTACTTTAATCAAAGGAATAGTAGGCATGTGAAGTAATGGGAAAAATTTCTCTCATCCCTCATAATAAAGCATCAGATAAGAGAGAGAGAAAGAAAAAGACTTTCTCTCACTCTCTCTCTCCCCTCTCCCCGACCAGGCTCGGATCAGCAAGTCACTGGCCACCTAAGGCTTCGGCCAATCCATGACGCCTTGACCAGCCAGACACTGCACAAGACAACACCTGTGAGCCAGAGCCATACAGCTGGGCCAAGCGGCTGCCCCGACCCCAATCCGGCCTCGACTCACGGATCGCCATACAGCAGCCAGACAGCCAACGCCCGGGTCCTAGCCCCCGCCGGAGCTCCTCACGCTGCTGCGACCCTTCCGGCCCCGAGCTCCTCACGCCCTTCCCTTCCCGCCCGGAGTTCCACCCACGCGCCGACAAGATCGCAGCGGCCGGGCGACCCTTGCTCCCCAGCTAGAGCGCGCCCCCTTCCCCGTGACTGCTGACGAGCCGCCGCCGCGACGGCACCGCGCTATACCGACCATCCGGCTGTCCCCGCAACCCTCTTACGCCAGAATGCCGGTAGCCTGGCCGCTACGCCACGCCAAGCATCCCTTCGACGGTGAATTTTCATACCCGGAATAGGGCTAATTAACGAGTATAAATGGAATTGAAAGGATGAATGTACTAATTGGTTTGTTAAATTTGTGAAATCCAAGTGTATTGGATTTAAATGTGTGAATGTTTGTATCCATATCGAAGCCCGATAATCAGGGGAGGTGCTGTCCGATTTTCATTCAAATCGGGTTCGTGCTGCCCCTTCAGGGTACAGTACGGGTTCGACACGATTAGCATGTCGTTAGAAAGGGGGGAAAGAGTACTTTCTAATGAGAGCTAATTCGGGGAAATCCGACTTGCGGATTGAAAGTTATTGGCAGTTCTCGGTGACTGCGCGCTAGAGTAAAAATACGAAGTTTGGTAGGGGCCTAGTGTGCCCACTTAAACCATTTAATTATGCATGATTGTGAACATCAAGTGTAATTAACTAGAGTGTATGCTATTTACTAGATCCTGACCCGGACGCGTGAGACGCGACGAGGATTAGGGGATTTCTCTCCAGACCAGGTAGGCTCTCGCATGGGAGGTTTGTGAGTATTCCTTCCTCCTACCCTACTTTGATCTTATACTCTCATTTCCTCGAGAGGTTCCCAATACTTATTCGAGATGGGTTTCCTCATATGTATCGGTTTTATATCTCGAGGAGATTGTTGCTTTCATGTTTTTCGTACGCGTATCTGAGTAGAGTTTATTCCTTGGACACGTATTGGCTTCCGACCTCGATGAGGTCATTGATCTTAGTATATTCAGGATGTTGCTGCCTTGGATATATATATACTTATACCTGTTGATTAGGTAGTAGTACTATCAATCTCTTACTTTCAGGCATGATACATCGGACGGAGACCCTGGTAGAGGGTGTATAATATCTGGCCATCAGGCCCCGGCAGAAGGCGTATAATATCTGGCCACGAGCACTTGATGCTCTATCGGACGGAGACCCTGGCAGAGGGTGTATAATATCTGGCCATTTGGCTCAGTCAGAGAGCGGCATTATCTGACCATGTGCACATGTATGTTATAGCCTAGTCCGGCTTAGGCCGAAGACGATACCGATGGTGTCGTAGATGTCGTAGACATCTTAGTATCACATATGCCAGAGATTGAGTACATCTGTGGATTTTATCCACTTTCCTGAGATTTGTTATTTGCTTGTGATATTATTATTGCATATTTGTACTTCTTTCATTTCTGTTCTTTCCTAGTGGCTTTCGCCACCTTTATTGATTTGTTTTGCGACCCTACTGGGCCTATTCTTTAGGCTCATGCACTTGATTTATGTATTACTCAGGTTCGGACGAGGAGGAGTAGGATCGAGCTTAGGCGGGGATATACCGAGTTGCTGACTCGGCTATTTCTATTTGTCTTGAGGTCTGCGCACCTCTTTTATTCTGTGTGAGACTTGTAATTTAGATTTCCTTTTTGTATGGATTTCTAAGGGTGACTGGACTAGATCCTAGTCTCGGGTTGTGTAAACCCGATATTGTACTGTATGGAGTTGTACAAACTCCCTTCATCTTTTAGCTATGATTCCGCTGATATTATTAACTCTGAATACTTATTGTATAAGAGTTCTTAAGGCCTTACGCCTGAATGGGGACTAGTCCCTGTTTGGGTGCGGCCGGTTGTCTACGTGCCTGGGCCGCGGTTCGGGGCGTGACAATAATAGTTTTTTCATTTGTTAACTTGCCGTTGAATAGTTTTTTTTTTTTTTTTTGAATGAGTGGATAAACCACTTTCGTTTATTGATTAAAATGAACTTAGGTTGTTACAAAGATCCATAGTTGGATCCGGGGGTTGCCGTTGAATAGTTGATAGTAACCTTAGGGCTATATATGTAATAAAACCAGAAACATGAGAGTGTGCACAATTATGATATCTCAGGGATATATACACAATTTCAATATTTTTCAAGGGTCCATTAATTTTATTATATTAAATTTAAAATATATAAATTAGATTATATTAGTATAATTTAGATAGCAAAATTTTAAATATTAATTTAGAAACCATTAACCATCAATATGTTGTTTCGTATAAAGTTTTGTTTTTATAACTAATTCTATTATTTTAAAGTAAAAACATTAAGTTCAGATACATTAAAAATAAATATCAAGATTTGTTAAAATCTTAAAAACGGATAACTAATGAAAGGTTTTTAAGATTTTTGAAATTTGATATCAATTTTTACTGTGAAAACCCAATTTTATTTATTATTTATTAAGTTGACGTTATAAAATTAGTTGTAAAACAAAAACAAAAAGATAAAATACATTTTGGTGGCCCATGCAGGTCTCGAACCTGCGACCTTCGCGTTATTAGCACGACGCTCTAACCAACTGAGCTAATAGGCCTGTTGTTCAAATTTGTACTCTATATTTATTTAAACTAAAACTAGTTGTGATTCTAAAAACCAATAGGCTTCTGACGGTGGAAATTGACATAAAAACACTACTTCAACTGATGAACAAAAGATTGGGATAGGCCCAAACTTCAAAGATATACATATCTTTGAAAGGTGGATAATCAAGTCTATTCATTCAATAAGGGTGTTAAAATATTTCTCATCTCTAAGGAATGCATGAGTTTATTTGGTTAGATCGAAGCAGAGGCCTTGAGTATCAAACTGCAAAGCTCCTTAGGAGCTGAGAAGAAAGGACTGTGATCTGATTCTATGGTCATCACCTCACTTGGTGGCCAACTTCTGATCATATTCTCTTGTCGCCTAGGCTTCGCCATCCTATCATGCATCGTCTTTATATAAACTCTTCGCACTTTATTAATAACTTTTTCTCCTCCTGGGAATTTTGCAGTTTTGAAGGCCATGCTTGGAGATGGACGCAGTAGCATTGAAGCCAGTATTGAGTCCTGAGGCAAACCAATATCATCAGCTTCAATATACATGAAAAGTTCTTAATACTCAAGTTTTTAACCAAAAGAAAAAAAAAAAACACATAATCTCATAGAAATCTTACAGAAAACTAGACCTCTAATTACTTCTCCTTGGTACTAAAGTTTTTTTAAGCTAATTAACATCAAGATCAATCCAAACTGACTTACTTTAGCCTGAGATCTTGTATGTGTAAGAAAATCATAATTCGACATGGGCTACTTTAGAAAACTTGGCTCAAATTGAGTCATCCAAGTTTTTCCATCACTAAAAAGGCCTGCACATACTCCACCAAAACCGGCAAGGAAGTCAATAAAGTGGGTCAAATTCCTTCCACACTTTTTGTATTTGCCCGTATGAAATGGGCGAAGTGCACTTCTCCACTTCGCTCAAAATGCATTAGAATAACTTCCCTTTCTTAGAGCTGAGGTGGGTGAAGTGCTTTAGGTAGTGTTTGGTTGGATGTAATCCCAAATATATGAGATTTTCCAATACAATGTATTTATAAATATTAGGTTTTTAAAATATAACATATACAAGTCTAGCGTTTGTTTGGATCTAACAATAAATCCTATCCATTTATTCTTTTTTACAACTCCCTCACATGCCACACACATGTGAGGGAGTTACAGAATCCAAAATTACAACTTAAGCCCAAGTTGGCCGTAAGACATAAAGTTTAACTTTGCCCATCTTCCTCTACTTTCGGGCCAAATAGTACCAGTACCTGAAGTGTGAATGCTTTTCCAAAGAGAAAAAAAGACGAAACCAGTGAAAAATAGGCTCGAGACCGTGCCAAAGAAATTAGATGGCAAACCCACAGAGGATTCTCCATGAGTTGGGAACGAGTTGTGCGAGTGTTAAGTTATGGAAAGATAGGATTTCGCAGAACAAGGGTGGAAGAGGAAAATAAAGGTTGGCCCAGAAGGATTCTACATACACGGTCAATTCCCTAGATTGAGGAGAATTGGCTCACTCCCTAGAGTTCGGAAGCCTAACTCTAAAAGGTTATAGAATTATAAAGCCATTACCTACTTGAATAAGCTCAAGGAAATTCAAACAACAAGCTATTGACTTAACACCGGTCGCATGCTCCCTAAAGGTTAAGGGGAGAACTTCTATTACTTCGGTTTGGGGAGACGAAGAAGGATCGCTTGGCGAAGGGTTAAGGGTTTCTTAAGCGCTGACAAAAAAGAAGACAAAGATGAAAAAAGTAAAACCCCATCCCTCTATAAACCTAATTATAGATGGTACTCACAGACGTGGTTCTCCGAGGGTAATTAATTTGGATCCGACAGCTCAAGAGACTTACTGAACAGACACACCCGCGGATGGGGAACACGTAGGTCACTATATCTAGCACGCTTTGAGATGATTCTATGAGGAGGCACGCCCATGATCTCCTTTACCGCCTTCTACCATTACTTTTCAGCGGAAGACACTTTAAAAGTTGGAGCGCCATATCCATCGAAAGTCGCATTGAAAGTCGTAACTTGTTAATCAATGTTGCTACAAAGCAACAACCTTATCAGTTCGGTTTCATCCTAAAAAAGTAGCTCGTAGTCGTGTAGCCGAAGACACCCTTCAGATCAGATCATGCCCCAATCGACAACCGAATTCTATAGGCCGCACAGAGCTAAAAACTGATTGGCTAAGAGAGTTGGGGGGCAAGTGTTATGGGGGAAAATAACCGAAGACACATGGCATGATCATGAAATTCGAGATGAAAGCCCAACTGCCTGGTTATCCGACAATGGAGGATGAATTCCCAAGGGCATTGAAAGCTGGTAGAGTGGTAGGGTTCACAGGGGTATAAAAGGAGGTTGTTTGCTTACGAAGATAACAATTGGATTATAGTTATGGAATTCTGGTATCTCTCTTTATGAGTTCCCTTTCTCCCTCTTTCTCTCTTTGCTCTATTTTTTGAGTCTTGACTTGAGCATCAGAGGTTCCTCGAGCACGAGCATTCGGATCTCTTCTCTCCTATAGCGCTTTCTCTCTCTCTACGAGATTCAATTCCCAAAGGCTAATCTCTAAAGGAGGCTTTGATCATATGAAACGAAAAAAAAGAGAAGAATAGTCAATCGTGGTTGACCTCTCCACAAAAATTTCCTGAAGAATTTCCACATTCACTAATCAATCTCTCTCATTGATCAAGATCTGCTCTGATTCTCAGGAAGAGCAAATCATTACATCAACACTTTACCTAGGAAAAAAAGCCAGCTATTATCTGTTAGCTTAAGAATTGACTTTCTAGAAGTACTTATACGCAACCATTTTTAAAAACAATGGTAAAACTGTTTTCCATTATTTTTTTCAAAAATTAAAACAACATCTAAAATAAAAGACAGAGGTGCTTAACTCATGAAACAAATGTTTCTGGCCCAAAATCCAGCCTCTCTCTTTGTTTTCCATCCTTCTCTAGAATCTATTAACTCTTTCTTTTAAGATTTCTACTTTTCCTTCTATGAGATTTTTGTGTTTATTTTTGTTTGTTCTTTTTTTCCTTCATGTTTTCATCAAACTCTATCTTTTCTCCCCGGTGAATTTTGGGTTTTCCTTGGTAGTTTTAGTGACTTCTACTATTTTTACTCATTTTTTAATATTATCATATTTTTTATCAATAAATATTAAATTGTATAATAGAATATAAATAATTGTGTTTTTTAGTTAATGATGATTTATTTTGTACTTTTAAATTTTTGATAAATTAAAACTAAAAAAAAAAATCCTACCTAACCCAAAGCATATATATACAAAAGGAAAAATAACTGATGAATTACCTCAACTTAAAATAAGAGTTTTGAATAACACTTTACAATAGCTAACTTAATTACCTCAACAGGGCTCATATGATATAATTTCTCTCGTTGGAACTCCTCCTTCAGTTTCAAACTTGTTGGCGGATTTTCAGGTCCCCTACCATAATACATTTCATGATGAACATCTGCAACCACCTGTTGAAAAATGTGGAACAAAATATAATACATTATAAGCAGAAGAACTTTTAATTAAAACTAGCTAGTATTAATTAGAAACTTGATCACATTATAATTAATTAGGATGAAAAAGCACAACCATATATGCAATGCAATTGAATTCACTCACTACTTGAAAACTAGCTAGAACTTTGAATGGTATTAATTTCCTCTCTTTTATATATATTATATTATTCACACTTTCTCTTTGCTTTGGAGACTGAACTCATTTCACAAGGTGGCCAAATACAAAACTAGTTTAATTAGTTGAGCACTTCAATGCTAGCTAGATCTGTTGATTTGTTCAGAACAAGTGTATATATACTTAATTAAACTGTTTATTATATACATACAATTTATTGAAGGTAGTAATTGTAAATATTCCAAATTTATGAGAGAACAATTAAGGGAGAAGAACTGTACATCGGTGGTGTCCTCAGTGGGAAACCCAAATGGAAGCATTATGGCTGCAAGGAAGATGGCAACAGAGATCTTGTCTGTAAATTCATGCAAGGCCTGAGTCAAACTCAGCCCTCCAGCACTGTGCCCAACCAAAACCACCTGAAATTCAAAGCACTAACAATCATATATATATACATATAGATATGCATGCAATATTGTTGAAAGTAAGATCATGAGTTATTCATATATAGAGAGAGACCTTGTCATTGGGAGGCAAGCAGGACATGAAATGAGAGAGGGGTTGATTGTAGTCGTGGAAGGAGACGATGGTGTTTGGGTCGGTGAGATTGATGCCGGCGCCGGCGAGGTCGATGCAGGAGACCTTGTGGCCGGAGTTCTGAAGGAGATGCCGGGGTTTGTACCAGCACCATGCGCCATGACCGGCACCATGTACCAGGACAAAGTGCTGCTGCAATGCTGCCATCTTTCTCTCTCTGAGTGACGGGACAGTATGCGGTGGAGAAGTATTGTCTTTTATCTTTTCGGCCATTCGTGAATATATTTTTTATTTTTTATTTTATAATTATTTTACTTATAAAAATGGTGACCGTCTGGTGAGCATTGATGATAGTTTTCTTTGGAGCTAACCGGTGTTCCTCGTACTATTTAGCCTTGAAGATAGAGCCTTATGAAGTTCAGAGAGTTGATTTTAGTATCTTTTTAGTGCTTTATATACCATTTAACTCCAAAAATAGAGCCAAAATCATGTTTTTTAGACCGTTTAGTTCCAAAAAAATGATTTTAGTGCTCTTTGGAGTTAAACGGTAGAAACACTGTTTATCCCCCAAGATAGTTCCCTAGAGCTAAATGATTTTTGAAAAGCTGTTTAATATTTTCAAGAGGATCCATGTATATATATTTTTTTATTTACACTTGGATATTTATTTTTACCCCATTTGCAATCCCAATCAACATCCACCAAGATTTTAGTACTGACCGGATAGCCTCACTACCGCTTTTGATAAATAAAATGGTCTTTGAGCTAGAATAAAATAAAATATTTTAAAATGCCCCATATTCACAAATGATCTTATCTTTTTTCCAATAAAGTGTATGGCATGAAAAAAAGAAAATTATTTTTTAATCCAGATATATTTCCAATCAATCTAACTTTTTCTATTAATTTTTCTCCTTTCTTTAAGAATTTATTTTCCATTCATCTCTTCCGCAAGTAGTTATTTTTTTCAAAAATTCCAAGCCTATCCTTGTTTATCTCATAGGAATTTCCTCCCTAGTGTTTGTAACTTTAATGTTGTGGGATTGAAAATGCTCTGGCATGGCGTAATTATAAATGAAGAGACCTTTAGGTGTCTGTCAGAATCATGAAAATGTTATATTTGTTTTGGTTTTGTAGGTTCTTCCATTCCTAATAGTAAAGGCACTTTATTATTAATTACCCATGATAAAGTCTTGGGAACCTTCGATTAAGGGTAAAAGTACAAGTAGAGACAATGAAAAAGAATGATATTGCTTTACATGTCTTTTCATTATATATTTCGATATATTATTTATATATATTCTGACATGATGCCAGCTCCATCCCATAAATTTCAGATTTTGAGTATCTATTATTGTTTCATAGAACCAATGTAAAATCCATGATTTTAGTTTTAAATAAAGGGAATAATATTTTTCCTAAATTTTATAGTAATTTTTGAATTTTTGCCAACAAGGGCATTTTGGGAATAAGTTAAACCCGAGGGCATTTTGGTAAATGGACCCAAGGGAGATTTGAAAATATAGATAAAATTATTTATAATTTTATTTATTCTGATTGAAGAAGGATTTAATTAAATTTGGAAATACATGATTTAATTAAATTGGGAAGCTTCTAAATAATCTTGATAGAAACTTAGAAGGAAGGGGTGAGATATTTGATTAAATCTATTAAAGGTAATAAGGGTGGGATTTAATCAAAAAGAAATCGGATCAAAATTTAAATTCAAATGAATTTAAATTATAGGAAAATTTAATTTTGAGTTTTATTTGGCTGCCAGGGACCTATTAGAAATTTTATAAGATTGCGAGGACTAGGAGATAAAAGTTGTTGTCTCTGGCAAGGGACCTGGATGTAAAATAAAAAGGAACGAGGATTAAAAGGGAATTATGTTTCCTCTCACAGTCCAAGGACCCAATTATAATTTTTGGGAGTTGGGGGTCTTCTGTGCAAAAGACCAGAGAAAAGCATTTATAAAAGGAACGAACGGCCAGGATCTGACGATCCGGTGTTGATCCGTCATCGCAGGCGCAAATCCAACCATTCAAATTCCTCGCCGTGATAATCTGCATTCACGCGACTCACCATGCGGTCTGATTCCCAGCCGTTTGATTTGATGATGAATTGCGATCTCGAGGCAAACCATCATCTCCTTCCTCCCGCCAGCGACCGCGCGCCTGAGTTGCCAAACCGGGATGCGTTGATTGGAGACGAAAAAGGAAAGCATGGGGAGGGATTTTTGGCGTGCAATCTCCCTCACCAGCATGCAAGATCTCGCAGAAGCCTTCCTCGTACCCTATAAAAGGGACGGGCCGAAGCTCGAAGGCGCTCACAAAGGCTCACCAAGGCCCTCCACCGCACTGCAAGAGAGATAGTGGCAGGGAGGGAGTCCCGGGCGTGCTGCGACGGAGACTGAAAGAAAGAAACCCTGCGGTGACCACATGCCGGCCGGAAAGCGGTACGATCTCCAAGGAGCTTGGTGGCGCAGCCGTGGCTTCAGTACCGCCTCCTCGGTGAGTTATCTCTCTGCTTTTCTTTGTTACATGTAGTATGCATGGTAGGCCGTTAGATCGCAGAATCGCAGAGGAGCCAGAACCGGGAATCCCACGACGGCCTCGTTGGAGAGGGGAGGGGGACCGAGCGCCTGTAAACATCAAGGGAGCAGGGATGTAGCTTGCGAGAGAGGTTGAGGGGGACCGCTTCGTGTGTGGAGCCGTAGGTGGGTTCGCGGCCGATCACTGGACTCGCGAGGCCGCATGACGACCATATAGCGGGTTCCTCTCAGGTGGCGTCCCTACCGAGAAGAAACAGAGAGAGAGAGAGAATTGGAGATTGGTTAGTTGGTTTTGTTAGTTAATGGTGATTAGTATAGTTAATTAACTATTAACTAACTAAGACAATCTGTCACACTAAGTTAATTAACTTATTGAAAAATTATTTGATTAATTAGTTGATTAACTAGGAATTTATCAAGTGAAATGAATAATTAGCTAAAAGGTTAGTTAAAAAGATTAGTTAGCTAATTATTAATTAATTAGTCACTAATTAGTTAAAATGGAAAATGAGTTACTTAGATGGTTAGTAACATCTTAGTTGAGTTAATAAATTGTCAAATGATTGGTTTAGTTAAATTGCTAATTAATTATTACCCATCATTGATCGGTTGGATTAATCAGTAGCTAAGTAATTAGTAAGTTAGTTGGAGGAAAATTAACGTGGGTAATTATTAAAGTGATTAATTAGTGGAATAACTAATTGGGTAATTAGTTGTTAACTAATTGTTTTGATTTTTCTTGTTAATTAGTGGACCTAATTAATTAAAAAGGGGTAGTTAGAGATTAATTAAATCGGTCAACTAACTGATTAGTTATTTGATGATTTAATCATGAGGTCTCCCTAATTAATTGGTTTAATTAGTGACTAAATGGTTAGCAAGTTAATTGAAGGTTAATTAGTTTTGAATAATTAATTAATAAGTTGGGTGGGCCAACCAGTTAAAGAAGATTGAGTCCAACCAATCTAAGGTCGGGTCCGGATCTAGTATGTTGGTTTATGGAGGATCATTGGGAGATTAATTAATTAGTTAAGTTATTAACTAATTAAGGGACCAGTTTAAAAATCAATTAGCAGATTAATTAAATTGGTTAATTAATTAAATGGCTAATTGAGTTAATTGAGGAGATGAAATGAAAAGGAAGCTATGAGGAAAGTTTGCAAGTCGGACTCAGGCCCGATAGAGCATGCATTGTAAATTTAGTAGCTATAGACGTTTACTTTTATTGAGAGTAGACATGTATTTATCATATTTTGATTTGGATGCGCCGAGAAGTCCCGTGGAGCACGAGGCTTTGCGATTTTAGGTAAGTACTTCGGCCTAGCGCCTTTACTCTTGATGAGTATTTCTTGACCTTGTTATTGCATGTTGACCAAGCCTTGTTCCTCCCTTCGGGGATTTTATTTTTATGTCTTTGTTGTGACATGTTGTTTTCATACATGCTTCCATGAATTTTGTTGAAATCCATATATAGCATGTTTGATTGTTTTGGGATGTTGGGATCCCTACTATGCTTATTCTTCGTCCGGATTGATGGAGCGGGTGAGCTCGATTTTATGAGGCGTTGGGGCCGGGACACACGACGCTCGGCACTCCTAGCGGAGGGAGAGTGTTACGGATGTCCTTGCGTCCGCTGGGGTCGATCAGCTGACCATGTCGGCGACATGAGAGGCGGTGGCGCTACCGGCACATACGACCCGAGACGTAGCGGCCAGGATGGTCGCTTTTCTCGGCAGTTCATTTGCCAAGATACGACCGGGGAGACGTTTGTGGAGCTTCCGCTTGGAAACTCTTAGCTAGGAGTCATTGTCTTGTTTATTTTGTGATAGACTCCTAGGGGTTTGTTTTGAGGGGCGTGCCCGAGTTCCTATATTCATGCCTTTTGATATCATATTTTCTTGAACCCCGCAGGAGTACTTGAAGCTTTCCATTCAAAGCTCATGCGCACTGTTTTCTCGATTCATGCATCCCGAGGTAGGACACTAGTGCAGGAGCCGATCGTGGGTGGGTGATTTGCAGAGGTCCGAGGACCTTGTCTATCTTTTGTTTTGAGTGAGATGTTATGTTTTGTAGGTCCCCTTAGGGCCTGATATTTGTAGGGTAACTGAACCCTTGTTATTTATTTCCGCTAAACTCTGTTTATTTTTGAATAAATTAAGTTGTTATTTTGCATTATCTGCTTACACACTTAGGCCTTGTAAAGGGTGGGGCAGTCTCTACTCTACTACGCCGGTTCTGGTACGCCTATCGCGATGAGAGGTCCCGGATCGGCCTGGGGTCTGCATTAAGGTGGTATCAGAGCATGCAGATAATGGACACCCTAGTTGCCCTAGTGACTTAGTCAAATAAATTTGAGGCCGAGTCTTTGGGTTGGGTAGTGACATTTTGGGCCGAGTTAGGTGACATTCTTCCTTTGAATGCGGAGGAAGCGAGAATGTCCGGGACCGGGATATCGTGGACCTAGATACTTGACGTCTTGCGGCATCGCGAGGAAGTGGAGTCCGTGAGGAGAACACTCCAGCGCCTCGGCTGAGGATATTCTGCCGAGTGTCTTTGGCGAGTTGAGGGTGGCCGTCAGGCGACTATCATCATCCCGCGACGGTAGGATCGAGGCTGCGGTGGAGACACTACTCCGATGGCGGAGAGGAGAGGCGTAAGGTTCACATTTGTGTAGGCGCGCTTCGGGATTATCGTAGGAGTCTTGCAGCCCCCTACGGTGCTAGGAGGGGAGGATTTGACCACGCGGGACCGGCTGATAGGAGGGTGTACTTGACACGGGAGGGGGTACCACGGGTGGACTACACCCCACTGTCTCCGGACAGGGTCCTGGTCACCTACACCCCACTGTCTCCGGATAGGGCACCGGTTACCTACACACCGCTGTCACCAGATAGAGAGGATTGAGTTATGTTTTAGATTCTTTGTCACTAGGATGAATAAAAAATGTAGTTTCGCAGACTGTCTAGTTGTATGAACTATGATTATCTTTTATGAGTTTATGGAATAATAAAAGATCGTTATTATTTGCTTTCAGGTTATGTGTGTTTTTAAGCTAACCCTACGGTGGTTTGGCAATAGCGGGATGAGTGGAAGAGGAGGAGCAGGATGACCTCGAGGACGGCCTCGCGATCGCGACCGGCGCTGAGCCCCGGTGGGAGAGGTACCCCCACCGCCAGAGGCTATGGAGATTGGGCGGAGGCGGCTGCTCAATCAGGCTACTGAGGGCCGCAAGTTGCGGGCAGGAATGTGAGGAGGAAGTACCCCTGTTGCGGTGGTTGACCTGCGTCGCATTGAGATGATGGGTACATCCGGGGAGGCGAGACAAAGACACCAAGCACCGCCCCTCCGCTGCCACACGCTGCCGCCGTAGGGATTGATTCTTTGAGATCAAAAGGCCATCACCACAACCTTTTGATGGGACCGCAGATCCAGTGGCCGAAGTTATGGATTAGAGAACTGGAAAGGACTTTTGACATGTACCAAGGCTGATGATGAGGATGAGTTAGAATGTACCGCATATCCGATGCGCGAGGTCTTGGAGAAGACCGTACCTTGGTGAGAATACGCTGAGGAGCGGTGTCTTGCGTTCGGATACATGGGAGGAGTTCGGGGAAGGCGTTCTTTGCCAAGTATTTCTCGAGGAAGACTTACAGCGATGGCTCGGGAATTTAACAACTGCAGTTCAAGGTGGCACGGCCAGGTAGAGCGATATGAGATTGAGTTCGATAGATCGCCCGATTCCTTCACGATATAGTGCCGCCTCTTGAAGAAAGCAAAGTAAGAAAGTTTGAGATGGGGTCGAGGCCTTCTGCAGAAGAAGATAGTATCGATGCACTTGTGCACCACCTATGCACGGACACGGTGACCCGTGCCAAATATATTGATGCATCCCGCGGACCGATCCTCGGCCAACAAAGAAAGACAAGAAGGATAAAGCACTTGAGCGGTGGGCGGGGCGGTCTTACGGGAAGAGCACGGGACACAAGAAGACAAACTCTGAGTCCCGGCCATACAACAAGCCTACAGGGATCGGGAGCCTCATCCGGAGGCAAGAGGCGGTTGGACCAAAGGGCGCGCAAGTTGAAGTGTTTTGAATGTGAGGGCAACCATAAGCGATCTCGGTGTCCAAGACTTAGGGAGGATGTTTCATATGCTACTGTGCGGACCACAAGAAAGCACAGTGTCCACAACGCCGCTTTGGTCAGAACACAGGGGGAGGCTCTCAGGGGCCTCGCTTGATATGGAGCCTCGGGCGGTGGCGCACCATCTGTTCCACAGCCCACAGGAGGAGATAAGAAGGGGAAGGCGGTAGCAGGCCAGCCTTCCACTTCTACCACCCGATGCTTACAGCAGAGGCCCACGACACATGGACGAGTCTACCACCTGACCACTGAGGAGGCTCAGACTTCAGCAAACGTCGTTGCAGGTATGATCGCTGTTAGTTCTTTTTATGCATGCACATTGTTTGACCCGGGTGCCACACATTCTTTTGTATCTGCTTTGTTTGCACGAAGGCACTCGTTACCTACGGTAGAGCTGCCGTATATCTTTGGCGTGGACACACCCGATTGGAGGCTGCGAGGATGGTGAACAAGATGGCCTTGCGATGTCCTGTGATGATAGAGGGGCGGGAGCTACATGCCAATCTTCATGTGATGGACCTGAGGGATTACGATGTAATCCTAGGTATGGATTGGCTCTCTTACGTACGCGATGGTTGATTGTCGTGAGAAGAGAGTGTACTTGAGATCTTGCCGGGCGGCGTTGGAGTTCACCTTCCGTGGCGGCCGGGATTGCTCGTTGGTTCGTGAGATCTCGGCTCTCAAGCCCGGAGATTGCTAGATGGTGGTTGTGCCGGATATTTGGCCTCGATTGGAGGTCAAGAAGGACGATGGACCCTTGGTAGCAGAATGTACTGTGGTGAATGAGTTTGCCGGCGTTTTCCACGAGGAGTTACTGGACTACCCGGAGCGAGGCTGGAGTTCTCTATTGATTTGATTAGGGAGCGACTTCAGTTTCCGGGGCCCCACTCTGAGGATGGCGCCCGAGTGAAGGAGCTGGAAGCGCAACTAGAGGAGTTGCTAGAGAAGGGGTTCATCTGACCCCAAAGATGTCACCTTGGGGCACGGTGTTGTTTGTAAAGAAGAAAGGCGGGTCAATGAGGTACGTGCATTGACTCTGAGAGAGTGAACAAAGATAGCGGTGAAGAACAAGTACCCTACCAGGGATCGGCGATCTTTTGGACCCGATTCTGAGGGGAGCTGGGTGTTTTCAAAGATTGACTTGAGATCCGGCTATCATCAGGTGCGGATCAAGGAACAGGACATTCCAAAGAGTGCCTTTCGGACAAGATATGGACACTACAAGTTTCTGGTTATGCCTTTTGGACTCACAAATGCCTCGGCGGTATTCATGGACATGATGAACCTGGTCTTCAGGCAGTATTTGGACAGGTTCGTGGTAGTCTTCATCGATGACATTCTGATCTATTCGAGCAGTCGCCAGCAACACATGGAGCACTTGAGAGTGCGTGTTGGAGACTCACGAGGCGGCATCGGTTGTATGCCAAGTTCTCCAAGTGTGAGTTACTGGTTTGGGCGGTGTATGGCTTTCTTGGGGGCATGTGATCGATTAATTTGGAGTCTCGGTGGACCCCAAGAAGATAGAAGCAGTCGTCGAATGGAAGAGGCCGACCACCGTCAGGGAAATCCGGAGCTTCTTGGGTCTAGCAGGTTACTATCGGCGATTTGTTGAGGGATTCTCTCGTCTAGCGGCACCTATGGCGAAGATGACAAGGGAAAGGCACCAAGTTTACATGGGCGAGTCATGTGAGAAGAGCTTCGAGGCCGAAGAGGAGATTGGTGTCGGCACCAATCTTGGCCTTACCACAGAGTGGGGGGTACACCGTATATAGTGATGCTTGCAAGACTGGCCTGGGGTGTGTATTGATGCAGGATGGGAGAGTCATAGCCTATGCTTCCCGTCAATTGAAGCCTTATGAGGAGAACTACCCCACACATGATCTGGAACTGGCAGCGGTCGTCTTTGCTTTGAAGATCTGGCGACACTTCCTCTATGGAGTACCTTGTGAGATATATACAGATCACAAGAGCCTCAAATACATCTTCACCCAGAAGGAATTGAACATGAGACAACGGCGATGGTTGGAACTAATCAAGGATTACGACTTGAGTGTTCATTACCACCCGGGCAAGGCTAACGTGGTGGCAGATGCCTTGAGTAGGAAGTCCAACTATGGGATCGCCGCATTGCTCACAGCTCAGAGGCCCTTGTTGGAGGAGATGAGGAGGGTGGAGTTGGAGATCATTCTGCCAGGGATGGAGGTTTCTTTGGCCAGCTTGCACATACGACCTTCAGTGTTGGGGAGGATTAAAGATGCTCAGAGGCAAGATAAAGATTTTGAGGAGATCAGGAGTCAGTTAGGCGGGGAGAGCCACCTGCGGTGTGGTGCATGAGGATGAAACTCTTAGGTTTGATAACGAGGATTTGTGTGCCCGGTGTTCTGAAATAAGAATGAGATTCTTGAGGAAGCCCACTACGCGGGCTATGCGATTCATCCCGGTGGGACCAAGATGTCTGAGAGGTTTGAAGGACCACTTTTGGTGGAAGGGCATGAAGCGGGATGTCGCTGAGTTTGTAGCCAGATGCGTCACATGTCAGCTTGTGAAGGCAGAGCATCAGAAGCCAGCCGGGACATTACAGCCGTTGCCTATTCCGGAGTGGAAATGGGAGCATATCAACATGGATTTTGTCACGGGGCTACCGCGTACTTTCGAGGAGGAAAGGAGTCAATGCGGGTCATTGTCGGCCATGATTGACTAAGTCGGCTCACTTTATACCTCACGAGGGCGGGTGCATCATTGGAACAATGGCTCGGATATATATTGATGAGGTGGTGAGACTTACGGGTGTACGGTGTGCCGATTACCTCACGTCGAGACACGAGGTTCGTCTCGGGATTACAGGAGGTTTTGCATGAGGCTTTGGGTACTAAATCGGCATTTAGCACGGCTTTCCACCTACCGGATGAGTGGTCGGGAAGGACCATCCAGGTATTGGAAGGACATGCTTGAGGGCATGTGCCTTGGATTTCACGAGGATCGTGGGATGGCGTCGAGTTTGGTGGAGTTCGCCTACAACAAGCGGTTACAGCGAGAGCATTGGATGGCTCCATATGAGGCGCTTTATGGGAGAAAGTGCCGGACTCCGATCTGTTGGGGTGATGTGGGTGAGAGGAAGCTTATGGCCGAAAAGACAGTAAAGAAGCCAGACTTCATCCGTCAGACAGAGGAGCAAGTCCGAATGATCAGGGAAAGACTGAAGATTGCTCAAAGCCGACAGAAGACCTATCACGGACACAGAAGCGATACCCGATCTTGAGTTTGGTCGGCGATCTGAGATTCACAGAAAGTGTCGCCTATGAAGGGTGTAGTGAGATTCGGGAGGCGTGGGAAGCTTGCTCCGCGCTATATCGGACCCTTCGAGATTCTGGAGAAGGTAGGAACTGTGGCCTACAGGTTGGCTCTACCTCCGAACCTATCCCAGGTTCATGACGTGTTCCACATTTCTATGTTGAAGAAATGTGGCCCGGACCCGGCCCCGAAAGTGATTCCAGAGGTACCGGTGGAGGTTCAGGAGGACATGTCATATGAGGAACGGCCGGTAGAAATCTTAGACCGCCAGGAGCGACAATTGAGAAGCCGAGCCATTCCCTTTGTGAAGGTGAAGTGGAACCGTCACTCTGACAGGGAAGCCACGTGGGAACGCGAAGAGGACATGAAGAAGCGTTACCCGGAGTTATTCGTCTCGGGATGAGTTTTAGGGGCTCTATTTAAAATTTCGAGGACGAAATTTTTTGTAAGGAGGGGAGATTGTAAAATCCATGATTTTAGTTTTAAATAAAGGGAATAATATTTTTCCTAAATTTTATAGTAATTTTTGAATTTTTGCCAACAAGGGCATTTTGGGAATAAGTTAAACCCGAGGGCATTTTGGTAAATGGACCCAAGGGAGATTTGAAAATATAGATAAAATTATTTATAATTTTATTTATTCTGATTGAAGAAGGATTTAATTAAATTTGGAAATACATGATTTAATTAAATTGGGAAGCTTCTAAATAATCTTGATAGAAACTTAGAAGGAAGGGGTGAGATATTTGATTAAATCTATTAAAGGTAATAAGGGTGGGATTTAATCAAAAAGAAATCGGATCAAAATTTAAATTCAAATGAATTTAAATTATAGGAAAATTTAATTTTGAGTTTTATTTGGCTGCCAGGGACCTATTAGAAATTTTATAAGATTGCGAGGACTAGGAGATAAAAGTTGTTGTCTCTGGCAAGGGACCTGGATGTAAAATAAAAAGTAACGAGGATTAAAAGGGAATTATGTTTCCTCTCACAGTCCAAGGACCCAATTATAATTTTTGGGAGTTGGGGGTCTTCTGTGCAAAAGACCAGAGAAAAGCATTTATAAAAGGAACGAACGGCCAGGATCTGACGATCCGTGTTGATCCGATCGCGAGGCGCAAATCCAACCATTCAAATTCCTCGTCAGGGATAACGGTACTCACGCACTCACCATGCGGTCTGATTCCCAGCCGTTTGATTTGATGATGAATTGCAATCTCGAGGCAAACCATCGTCTCCTTCCTCCCGCCAGCGACCGCGCGCCAGAGTTGCCAAACCGGGATGCGTTGATTGGAGACGAAAAAGGAAAGCATGGGGAGGGATTTTTGGCGTGCAATCTCCCTCACCAGCATGCAAGATCTCGCAGAAGCCTTCCTCGTACCCTATAAAAGGGACGGGGGCTGAGCTCCGAAGGCTCACAGCACCACCGCGTCCTCCACCGCACTGCAAGAGAGATAGTGGCAGGGAGGGAGTCCCGGGCGTCTTTGCGGCGGAGACCGAAGAAAGAAACCTACTTGGTGACCCACAATGCAGCCGGAGCCGCGGTGGCTATCTCCAAGGAGCTTGGCGAGCGAGCCGTGGCTTCAATGTACCGTCTCCTCCGGTGAGTTATCTCTCTCTGTTTTTCTTTGTTCTGTCGTGCATGCATGGTAGGCCGTTAGATGCTGCAACCGACACCGAGGAGCCACGGAATCCCACGACGGCCTCTCGTTGGAGAGGGGAGGGGGACCGAGCGCCTGTAAACATCAAGGGAGCGGGGATGTAGTTGCCGGCCGGAGAGGGTTCGGGGGACTGCTTCTCGTGTGTGTGGAGGCTATGAGGTGGGTTCACGCATGGCGATCTTGGACCCGAGGCGGAGGCCGCAGACTCTAATTCATAGCGCGGGTTCCCCTCCGGCGACGTCCCGGCCTGAGAAGAAACAGAGAGAGAGAGAGAGAGTTGGAGATTGGTTAGTTGGTTTTGTTAGTTAATGGTGATTAGTATAGTTAATTAACTATTAACTAACTAAGACAATCTGTCACACTAAGTTAATTAACTTATTGAAAAATTATTTGATTAATTAGTTGATTAACTAGGAATTTATCAAGTGAAATGAATAATTAGCTAAAAGGTTAGTTAAATGATTAGTTAGCTAATTATTAATTAATTAGTCACTAATTAGTTAAAAATGGAAAATGAGTTACTTAGATGGTTAGTAACATCTTAGTTGAGTTAATAAATTGTCAAATGATTGGTTTAGTTAAATTGCTAATTAATTATTACCCATCATTGATCGGTTGGATTAATCAGTAGCTAAGTAATTAGTAAGTTAGTTGGAGGAAAATTAACGTGGGTAATTATTAAAGTGATTAATTAGTGGAATAACTAATTGGGTAATTAGTTGTTAACTAATTGTTTTGATTTTTCTTGTTAATTAGTGGACCTAATTAATTAAAAAGGGGTAGTTAGAGATTAATTAAATCGGTCAACTAACTGATTAGTTATTTGATGATTTAATCATGAGGTCTCACTAATTAATTGGTATAATTAGTGACTAAATGGTTAGCAAGTTAATTGAAGGTTAATTAGTTTTGAATAATTAATTAATAAGTTGGGTGGGCCAACTAGTTAAAGAAGACTGAGTCCAACCAATCTAAGGTCGGGTCCGGATCTAGTATGTTGGTTTATGGAGGATCTTTGGGAGATTAATTAATTAGTTAAGTTATTAACTAATTAAGGGACCAGTTTAAAAATCAATTAGCAGATTAATTAAATTGGTTAATTAATTAAATGGCTAATTGAGTTAATTGAGGAGATGAAATGAAAAGGAAACGCGAGGGAAAGTTTGCAAGTCGGACTCAGGCCCGATAGAGCATGCATTGTAAATTTAGTAGCTATAGACGTTTACTTTTATTGAGAGTAGACATGTATTTATCAGATTTTGATTTGGATGCGCCGAGAAGTCCCGTGGAGCACGAGGCTTTGCGATTTTAGGTAAGTACTTCGGCCTAGCACCTTTACTCTTGATGAGTATTTCTTGACCTTGTTATTGCATGTTGACCATGCCTTGTTCCTCCCTTCGGGGATTTTATTTTTATGTCTTTGTTGTGACATGTTGTTTTCATACATGCTTCCATGAATTTTGTTGAAATCCATATATAGCATGTTTGATTGTTTTGGGATGTGGGATCCCTACTTGTCGCTCTTCGTCTCCGATTCGATGGAGCGGTGAGCTCCAGATTTCTGAGAGCGTTAGGGACGGGACACCCTGACGTTCCGGCACTCCTAGCCAGAGGGAGAGTGTTCTGGATGTCCTTGCCAGTCAGTGGGGTCGATCACTGACCATGTCGACATGAGAGACAGGTGGCGCTACCGACATACGACCCGAGGGCCGTAGCGACCGGATGGTCGTTTTCTCAGCAGGTTCGCTGAAGATACTGACCGGGGGAGACGTTTGTGGAGCTTCCGTTGAAACTCTTAGCTAGGAGTCATTGTCTTGTTTATTTTTGTGATAGACTCCTAGGGCTTGTTTTGAGGGGCGTGCCCCGAGTTTGCTATTCATGTCTTTTGATATCATATTTTCTTGAACCCCGCAGGGGTACTTACTGAGCTTTCCATTCGAAAGCTCATGCACTTGTTTTCTCACGACATGCATCCCGAGGCGTAGGACACTAGTACGCAGGAGCCGAGCCATCGTGGGTCGGGTGATTTGCAGAGGTCAGGGACCTTGTCTATCTTTTGTTTTGAGTGAGATGTTATGTTTTGTAGGTCCCCTTAGGGCCTGATATTTGTAGGGTAACTGAACCCTTGTTATTTATTTCCGCTAAACTCTGTTTATTTTGAATAAATTAAGTTGTTATTTTGCATTATCTGCTTACACACTTAGGCCTTGTATCCGGGTGGGGCCCGTCTCTACTCGGCTACGGCCGGTCTGCACACGTGCCCGAGGTCCCGGGATCGGGTCGGGGCGTTACAACCAAGTATCGGGCATGACATTGAAATATTTTCTCAATAAAATTTACAGTCAAATAACAATATCAACTTCATGGCATCTCGAATTCTTCATTTCTTCAACTTCATAGAACCTTCTTTGCTTATCAGTTGAGCTGGTGCTTCTTCTTCTATAGCTTGCTGAATTTTCCTTCTCTTTAAGTTTATCAATTGAATTGAATTCTTCATCTGTAACAGGTTGATGAGTGCTATGTCTCCTTAGAGTTGCATCTTGGGTTCGAACTTCAAACAATAGGCTTGCCATTACCAGAATTCTGACAAGCACATACTCCATAGACGCAACAATATTTTACTATGATCTCATGGCTGCAAGAATTCTTCCTTTTGTTTCATTTTTTTTTTTTTTGTATTCTTTGGTTCTATTCTTCTTCACTTGATTCTCTTGGGTGTTCACCGAGTTCAGTGTAATCTCTAAGGAAAGTTCTAGAGTATCTGATAGTGGTGATCGAACAAGGTTGGTGATTTTGTAAATTATATTGAGGACCACTGAAATGGTTACTGACATTAAGAGTAATGTATGAGTTGTTGATCTTCTTTAGAGATTGCTTGAAAGCGTGATCTTCAGGCCATTAAAGTAGGTGGTTCATTCTGGGAGAGAGCCTTTGGTACAATTGCCATTGATGTCAGCCTGTTACCACTGAACTGAGCTTGGTTGGAGTTCATTGTTGTATGATAGATTGAGTTTCAAACTCAGCAACAGGAAGATTCGTTGTACTTCTTTGTTTGCATTTCTTTTTTGTAACGCCCGACTGTGATCCGGGACCTCGACACGTCACATGACGGCCATACCCGAATGGAGACGGGCCCCACTCGAATACAAGGCCTAAATGATACATGAGCAGATAA
The DNA here is from genome assembly GCA_026586065.1 of Dioscorea zingiberensis. NCBI lineage: Eukaryota > Viridiplantae > Streptophyta > Magnoliopsida > Dioscoreales > Dioscoreaceae > Dioscorea > Dioscorea zingiberensis. Next base: position 4,170,132 of record CM048825.1, on the reverse strand, counting down.
CCAATTGTCCAACAAATAATTTCAGAGTTATTTTACAGCGGAACTTTACTTTTTGTAAATCAAATATTGGCCCTACAAGGGCCCTACAAAATATATAAGGTCTCCTGTAAAGAAGGTTGAAGTCCTCGGACCTCTACGCGCAGCTCCTGTTTGTAATCACCTAAACTTTAAAACCTGTAAAGAGAAGAAGACAAGTGGGATGAGCTTTCGAAAGGAAAGCTCAGTAAGTACTCCCGCAAGGAATGCAAGAGGTCATGAGCACATTCATAAAATAGTGATCCACACACACACAGTAACATAATAGGAAGAGACCAAGCTCAAACATAAGGAGATCACTATCACAAAGCACAGGCTTAAAGCACGAAATCAAATCAAACTTGAATATCAAACTTGTCATCTCCCTGGCAGCCATCGACCTAAGCTGATCTTATACCTTATAAACCAAACCCTTGAGTCTGGTGGAGCTCCCATTACATGCGTGCACGGCGGTATGTCGTCCACCGACGGGTGGCGTCCGTAATGTCGCCCACAACTTATCACAATGCTGCTGGCGGGAGAATCTTCAACAAAAGAAATGACATGCCAGGCCGGACGGAGCACGGGCTCACGTGTTTCCACGGCCGCGTCTTGCGATCAGCGAGGAAAGGCGTAATTAGTATACACACACATGTCCAACAAAAGCTTATACACCAATATGCATACACTACCACGGAGCTCAATAAAGAAAGAATCTCGAACATGTGTATGCAATCCAAAACATAACGATATCAAAACCAATAATCAATGAAGAAATAGCTCAAAGATAATCAATAGTATCGAGATCAACAAAGAATAAAAGCATAAAATCAAGAAATCCCAAAACTGGGTGGGTACTAGGCAGGTGCACTTACAAAAGTCACGAAGTCTGGTGTCCCAAGGAACCAGCTCCTTTTGCATCTACGTCAATCCTGATAATAAATCTGGGTAAGCGATAATAACTATTAAAATTCTTAGTGCAAATGAGTAGTTCACTATTGGGCCATGTGCAAGTCCAATGGGCCTTGACTTGTTTACCTTCATTATTTTAATTTACAAGTTAAATTCAACCATGGCCTCCCCTTTCAATTCAACTAAGTGGGCCAGTTATTAGTCACCAATTAATTGAGTCCCAAGTATTATTTTCCATGCTTATTTATTTATTTATTTATTTATTTATCTATTTTTTTTTTCTTTTTCTTTTAGGATGCCAAGACTCTAGCTATTACTAACACTTTATGCTAACAGGTGGGCCTGAGCCCATCAACCCATCCACTAACCACTCACACATTTACCATCCTTTAAGACCACGATTTCATCTCTCTACTTTCATTACCTCATATTATCAATAAAATCAAAGAAATCAATTAAATAACTACTCTAAAAAAAATATAAAACATGCCTACCCATATTAACTATCCAGTACACACATAGATCTCATTATTCTCCCTCTCATGAACACAATTTCAAGGAGAACCTATGCAACCTCACACATGGATACTAATACCCGATAATCAGCACCCTTGCCAAGATCTAAGTCCTATCTCAATCAAATCTTGGTCGGGCCCAAACCTTTTAACCATACTACCTCAAACCCATAACCATTGTTGTTACTCATGTATGAACTCAAAGTTTATCAACCTCTATTCATCAGAATTTCATCAACGAAACACATTATTATCAAATAACTGAAACCATGTGACCCATGATAGACCCCATGAAATCAATCCAAATCACAACTCACTACACCCACTATTATAACCATATGAAAACATAAGTATTAAGCATCTAAAACTCATGAATCCAACCTTTATAATTCATGCAAAGTCTTCAGACTACTTATTAAGAGCTTCTAATATCCTCTCCTTAAGAACTTGTTATTGGGAAGATGGAGACCCTATCAACTATCATGCATGTATACGCTCATGTGCATAAAGACCAAACATAAGTATTCAAAGGCAAGAAGACTCACCGGAGCTGTGGCGTCTCGAGGAATCAAGTACCACCAGCACCGCCTCCTCTCTTCTTCTACCTCTCCTTCTCTCTTCCTCTTTGTGATGGCGGCTAGGGTTAGAGAGAATAGGCTTCTACTTATAGGGCTCACGGAGGGTGGCCGTTCACATTCACAATCCCGCGAATTACGTTGCCGGATCGCCTACTTTCCATATCAGAGGACTTTTGAAAACCTCCCATCCCGTCACGGTGATCGCGGAGAGAAGCTGGGCGCGCACTGGCGAGAAGAAGGCTACGCTGTGTCTTTCTTGGGATCAAGACTCTCGTGTGGACGGGCGGCGGAAGATGCTCCGCGTGGTCAATACCCCATTCAGGAAGTTTCTCTCTCTTCCTCTCAAACGATTTTGAATTTTCATAAGTATTACATGCACATGCACGTTCTCTTTCTTTCATCGTACTTATTTATTAATTATTGAATTCATATATCATATAATTAATTCAAATCTCATCTATATACTGTATATTTCAAATCATGTATTTTTTTCTCTTTGAATTCAACTCAACTCTATCCGAATCATAACTATCCATATATAATATATATATATATAATTCCTACCTAGCAAATTTGTTTATTGCCACTTTAGCCAATTACCTATAATATATATATATATGGGTATCTCACATTATTATGATGTCATTCTTATCATTATCATGCTACATTCTTATATGTATATCTTATTTATATTTAGATATAGTATAGACATCACTCCCATCACATCATCCCCACATTCCTTGATTAATATCATTAAGAAAATTTTCCAAACTAAGTTCAATCAATCATCAATTATTTTCAAATTTTGGGGACTTCTAAATCATTTATCTTGTATCCAAATAAAATTTTTTTATTTATTCCTTCTTATCAAATCCCCCAATTACCCATAATTACTAAAATGCCCTTGGTGACTCCAAAATAATTCCGATTAAGGGATTAACTATTTAAATCCCCTTCTTCCTCTCCTAACATGAGACATGTCTTTAATTAACTAGAGAAAAACTTAGAGAATGTAGACACAACTTATTAATTAATCAAATGCTTGAATGATAAATAGGAATTTCAAACAAATCCGATAATTGGGAACATCCCCCTTATTGAACAGTAGACTAGAACAATACTAGAAAAGAAAAGGAAAAAAAATTTATTCCTCTTAAATTCTCGATTCTCACATTTTTCATGCCCATTTCTCCTCATGTTAACTAGCATCTGGAGCAATATTGTTGAGAGAATTGACTTCTACAGTTTGAGCTGCCACTTGAGCATATTGCTGTGAAAGGAATTGGCTTTTTTAACCCAAAGCTCCAGCATCTTCCTTTAATTAATTCTTCTTAACAAGGAATGGAAGTTGATGGGCTTTTCCAGTTCCCTTAAGATCTCTAGGTTACATTGCTTTATTTTCAATGAATTCTTGATCAGAATCATAGCCAACCTCCTCGTTGTCAGTTTTCAGCACCATCGATGAGCATGAACATCAAATTACATTTCTTTTGGGATGACTTAAATTTATTCCATAGTTTGTAGTGCCCATCTTTGCTTCCGATTTCGACATATAATGTCAGTAGAAACCCATAAGCAATAGTTCTTTTGATTTCTTCAGTGCTTCTAAAGCTTTATCAATGAGCTAAGCGAAAGAAAATCCTTCCTTGACTGATGAGGGGATCCTCTCTTCATCTACTTGCAACTTATTTTGATTACAGAGATCTTCAATTATCTCATTGCTCAAACAACAAAATTCCAATAATATCCAACCATATTTTTTTAAACTCAGAATAGTACCACCCATACTTCATTTAGGTTCATAACATCGAACACTTTGTAAACCGGACGATTTAATGTGTTCGTTCACATCACTATCTTTCACAAGTTACAGATCAATCTTCTCATCTTTACAAACTTTGGGCCATCAAACTCAATAAGAGAACAGTAGAGAGATGGAAGACCATTAATCAATATAACAATAAGACTTAATATAATATCCATGCCTGATTAAAATCGTCTGATAGCCCAAAGACACTCATGCGACAAGAGTGTTGGCAGTGATAGACTCATGCTTCCATATAACACAATTTTTTTGCAATGGGCTTATCCTTTATATCTTTTATAGTTTCTGCTGCAAATCCATATTATCTCTTTTTTTTTTATAATGGAGTACTCCCATGAGTGACGCACTAGAGAGGGTTATGATGGGGGGCCATGGGAGGACTTGATATTCATGCGCTTACAAAGGAACCGAAGGAACCTCATCTTCTGCCAAACATGCAGATCTCCCCGCAAAGAACTACGATGACACGTTGCCCATTAAGAAGTTCCTTGGCGATGATCGAGGCCAAACGCCTAACATATGCTTTGTCATAGCAAGCGTCCATGTATATAAATATATTTATATAAGTCTTCTCTTCCATTCGTCCCCACGAAGAGGATTTCTAGGGTTCCCTCTTAATCGTTCCCTTTCTTCTCCGATCGCCCCTTGCGCACGTTCTTCTTGCTCAGACATCGATCATCAGAGAGCAAGTATCGATAGAGCTCGGAGTATGCTTTACTGAGAGATAAGAAGGAGAGAGTCCTTCCCCTCTTTTACCAGCTTCATCTTATTGGTGGAGGACCTTCATATATTATATGTATATTAAATATATAAACTTATGGTCCTCTGTTTCCTCCTCCGGTGGAACGACGACAATCGGGACATAGCACTCTAGTGAACGGGCTTCCTTTTTTCGATGACGGCGGCGGGGCAGAGAAGGTAGGGAGGCCCCTTCAGCTCTCTGCTTCCTTCCCCGGTTATGGTAGAGATCCTTCTCCGGCGGCTTGGAGGTGATCGGCCGGGGCTCCTTCTTCATATAAAATAGACGTATATATTATATCTCTTCCTTCAACAGCGGTAAAGAGTGCAGTGGAGGAGCTTCATATATATATATCTGTGTGTGTGTGTGTGAGTATATAAGCAGCTAGCTTTATCCTTCCTTCTCCGGTGGCGACGAGGTGGTAGGGCTCGTGGCTTTTGATTTCATTTCCGGAGGCTCTTACTTTCCTCTCCGGTGACATGGCAGTGACAATAAGCGGGCGACAACATCAGAAGCCAGAATCTAAATCGGCGAAGGGCAAAACAGAGAGGATGGCTTCATCTGCCTCATTCTCCGGTGGTGCCCTTAGGAAAGTTGGTTATAGATATATTCATCTTTGATTCTATTTGTTCATGGAATCTTTCTAGTAATTCCCATTTTTATTAAGAAAAATTATTTCTGATTCTTATTTATTTACTTTCGACTTTTAGGTCCCTCGACAAAACATTAAACTTTTCAGTCCTCCCTTTTAAAATGAATTACTTTTAGGTCCCTGCCGTGACCTTTACCCGTTACTTTTTTATTAAAACCCCAAAATACCCTCTCATTCCCTCCTAAAATTCACTTTTTTGGCTGAAAGGACAGGGAGCAGGCAACCAACTTTTGTTCTTCAGGGCATGTTGTGTACTTCCATTCTTGCAAAAGAAGCGAAGCCTCTTCTTCTCCTTCATGTCTTCTCCTTCATTTCTTCTCCTTCCTTTCTTCTTTTGGAGAGCGATTATGTTGTGTTTTTAGTCTTGTAGAGAAGTTACGACGTAACTGAGTCCGGGGCGACAACATGCTAGGTGGGAGAGTCTTGCAAAGACAAACAACCAAGGTAGATCCACTTTCCCATTGTTTTTTCATGGCTTGCGTCGTACAATAATGTTGTTTTTGCAAAAGGCGTTCTAGTTGCAGGAGTTCGATCGAAACCATTTTTGCCGGGCCGCTTGATATGGGGGAGAAGGTCTAGCCTTGGAGCTCACAAAGGCTCACTTGTTGGGAGTCAAGAATGGATGACATATGTGTACGGTGGGACCTTGACCCCTTTGGCGTGAGAGTGAGTTATATCGCACCAGACGAACAAAGAAAAACTTGTCCCATTGACAATTCTACAGACTTTGTGCGTATGTGCAACATTTTGCAATCTTTCGAGAAGAATATGGTCGACCTTATTGTGGACACAGGTGAAGTGACAGTTGGCGATAAGTGTGGGTCTTTGATTCCAACGTAATTTACTGTCTTTGTTATCTGGCAATGTAAGCCTTTAGTATGTGCTTGTTATTTCCCGCAACCGTATATTACAAACACGTAAGCATTTACGATTTTCTTTAAGTCTTTAGAATTGCTCTTATCTCTTTACTATCGACCAAATGTCTTTAGTATTTGTTTTATCTCTTTATTATCGACCGTAAAACTTTAGTATTTCTCTTATCTCTTTATTATTTACAGTAAGTGTTTAACATCAGTCGTATCCGCTGATGCGTTAAATCCACAAGTGCACGGGTCGGATCAAGTAGTAGAGTGGACTATTGAAAAGTCGGGTATCGAATCCTCAGGGAGAAAGAAAGTACTAGTAGTAGCTATTTGTCTATTATCTAGTCAATCAGGTTGGGTTGATGATACTAAAACCTAATTCTAAAACTAACCATACAAATTAACAAGTATAATTGATCTTGAAGATGTTCAATTGATGAAGGGGATACTTGGGCGATTGAATCCCCTTTGGATTTCCTTAGATGTGGATGATGCTCTCTATGTTGATTCTTGGTGAATCATTGGCCAAGGGTTCCTAATATGATTTCATCCCCTCGCTCGAGGGTGATTACTCAACCTAGTACCCTCACTAGTTAAGTTCTAGGGAACTTATCTCTTGGAAGGACTAAGGGAATATGACATCTAAAGGAGTTGCTTGCCTTAGTACCCGGGCTCCCGGTGTACTCCTAGCCCTCTCTATTGAAATTTGTCTATACGCGGGGAGTACGCTCGCTTCTTCCCCCACATGGACTAGAGAAACCTCTCCGGGCTCTCGCGACGTAGAGAGGTTAATACTTTCACCATACAATACATTCAATAGACTACAATGCATTCACCCAAGTAATCAACATAGAAGAAACAATATCAATTGACCATAATCCAAAGGTTCATCAACACCCAAGTACCAAGAGTTTAGCTCTCCATCAATGGAGAGTAACAACCAATGCCAAGAGAGAAATCAAACATAGAGTTCATGAGATAAAAACCCCTTGATGATGACCGTTGGTGGATCTCTTGCTTCTCTCTAGCCCCTTCTTCTTCTTCTTGAGCCCTCTTGATGGGGAAACTCCTCAAGCCCTCTCCTCCTTGGTGATGGAGAAGATGATGATAGCTTCCTCCCCCCTTGATGCTTTGACTTCAACCTCCTCCAAGATGCCCCAAAACCCTCATTAACATTTCTATTTATACCTCCCTCTAGGGTTTTGGGTGTATTTCCCGACTTTACCCTCGATTCGGCCGAAATCGCAGCTGCAGTTTTACGATATACGACCCAGTATGTGTTCCATACGACCCCGTATGGCCCGTATACGGACTCCCATACGGACTATCATATGGGGTCGTATACTTCTCAGTCCTCGGTAATGCGGGGTTACATCGGTCCGTTCATGTGTCCAGTATAAATCTCGAGTCCATCTTGGTCCGTATGGGACTCCATTATGGGTATCTTTCAGCTTCGATTTAAGCTTACTTTGGCCCGCATTCTCTTGAAAACGCTTCCTTTCTCTTGAGATTCTTTGTTTTTACGCCTGTTTACAAAAACAAAGCCTTTTTGAGCATCGGCGGGCCCACATTCCTCCAAAACATAAAGTAATATGCATGAATTCCATATATAAACGATGCTCATTTGAACACTTATCATCCTCTTAGTATTGTGACGTTCTATTTAGTATTGTCTTACTTAAAAGAATCTTTTTTCAATCATCAGGGACCCTCTAGCTAGAGCATGTCCTTGAACATTGTGGGTTTTTCTCAATATCCCGAGATTGCAGTGCTCAAAGTCGGCAAACGATTTGAAAACGTGGAACACTTCAGGGATACCCTCCTTGACTTTGCTATCAAAAGGAAATTTGACTTTACGTTCATTAAAAATGACAGAGAAAGAGTGACGGCCAAATGTGCCAAGGCAGACTGCAATTGGAGGGTCCATGCTTCTTGAGAGGGAAATCTGCAAACCTTTCGAATAAAGATATTATAGCCCACACATGTGTGTGGTGGTGGTATCAGGACGAGTTTCCACCCGAAAGTATCCAAAAAATGGGTTTGCGGTCGTGTGATCCAGAAGCTCAAGGATCGTCCCTTATATCGGGCCGTTGACATTCAACGGGATTTTTGCGAGAGCACGACGTGTGTCTTTCATACAAGCAAGCATGGATGGGAAAAGAGGTTTGCCCAATGTGCTCTCCACGGGAGTGAGGTACAGAGCTACGATTTGTTGTTATGGTATGCAAGAAAATGTGTTGGCGACAAATCCCGGTATCGTTTCTGTAATTAACAGTGATGGCAAGCGATTCAGACGTGGTTTTTTTTGTTTCTACGCTTGTGTCGTCGGCTTCAAGTTGGGTTGCAGACCGCTGTTGTTCATTGATGAAACACATTTGCTTGGGAAATACGGTAGCATCTTGTTAGGAACGACGGGCAAAGACGACAACGAGGGATTCTTCCATGTCGCATTCGCCATAGTGGACAATGAAACAGATGATAATTGGACTTGGTTCCTCACCACTCTCAGGGATACAATATATGGTGGTGACGATTATGACAAGTGCATTACATTCGTATCCGATAGATCGAAAGGACTCGTTAATACTATCGCAAGGGTGTTTCCTGCATCGTCTCACGTCTATTATTTGCGACACTTAGAGGCGAACTTCATGAAGGGAAATACTAGCCTTGGGAAAGCATTGAAGGAGGAGTGTTGGGCCCTCTTTACCCGCATCGCATACGCATATACTGCTAAAGAATTCGATGATGCGGTGAACAACCTCATGGCCGCATCAGCATAAGCGCACCGTTGGCTAATCCAAAAGTCTGATGTGGCCCATTGATCAAACTATCTGTTTAAGGTGCAAAGATGTGGTGAGATGTACTCGAACGTCTCTGAGTTATTCAATGAGTAGATCAAGGAGGAGCGCCACCTCCCGGTCACCAAAATGGTCGACTCAATCAGATAATATTCACCTGTGACTAAAAATCCTTTACTACTTAGGGATAATCTTCACTATCGCCTCTAACGCTTTACTATCGACCTTAAAGCTTTACTATCTAGTGTAACTCTTTAGTATCCCAAATAACTCTTTACTATCAGACCTAAAGCTTTATTATCGAATGTAACTCTTTAGTATCCCGTATAACTCTTTACTATCAGGCCTAAAGCTTTACTATCTAGCTTAAGTCTTTACTATTGAATGAAAGCTTTATTATCCAGTACAACTATTTACTATCTTGCTTAAAGCTTTACTCTTTGCTGGAAGCTTGATTATCTCTTACAAACGCTTACTGTTCGCAGGTACAAGCTCATGAATATGATGTATGCCCAGCGCGAGCATGTCTGGTGCTGGGGAACACATCTTTGCCCAGCAATACATCGAAAGCTCAAGGACATTATCGAGTCAAGCAGCTTGCTCCGCGTAGGCCGCTCAGACGGTGAGCAATTCAAAGTTATCGAACAGTGTAGCTATGCAGTCAATTTGCGGACAAGGACATGCTCTTGCAGACGTTGGGAAGTCTATGGAATACCTTGCACGCATGCTTGTGTGATAATCACGACTTCGGAGACAAGTGTACATCGCTTCGTGGATGACTACTTCACAGTACAAATATACGCCAATGCATATGCAAACCATATTTCTCCAGTCCCGGTCCGCGATAAGTCGACAGATGTATCCAGCGTCCTCCATCTGCGACCACCTATTATGAAGAGGCGGCACAGGCCAAAGGCGGACTAGAATTGAGTCGTGAGGCTTTAGATATGAGAGGATTACGGTGCGGCTGCCAAAACAGCCTGTCAAGGACTTGCAATGCAGTAATAACTAATTAATCTTTTCCACCTAGGCTATAAGGTTTACTTGTGATGAAAATTTTTGGCACATTAAACACATAGATTGCATAATGCATAGTTGGGTAGCATATCTGTTAGTAAATGTGACATATATGTCTACAAAATGTGGCATATACATTTACAAAATGTTTACATGAATACTAATGCTTGGAACAAGATAGTAAAGAGTTAGTCCGGATAGTAAAGACTTGGCACATGATAGTAAAGAGTTAGTCCGGAAAGACTTAGCACATGATACTAAAGAGTTAGTTTTGATAGTAAAAAGTTAGTACATGAAAGTAAAAACTTAGAACACGATTGTAAAGATTATGCTTCTTCAGTTTCTTATTTGCTTCCTCGATCATTTGGTAGCTTAGTTTCCCGAGGGAGTTGTTTGGTGAATCCGTCCACAAGTATGCCTGTGACATACTCGGTAGTAGGCGTGGAACATGCATGCGATTCGTGAGAAGCTTCTCACCATTCAATACTTGCTCCATGAACCGCATGGCGTGCAGGCGATCCAACACCGTCCCTCTTTACGGTGAGGCGTTCGGCGGTCATGGGAGAGTGGATACTTGTCTATTTCATAGCAGTGCCCTAGCTCGATAATAAGTGTAGATTCGAAAAGACTCCTCTGCGTTTAGAACAAAGACATTTAAGTGGGTGCAAAGGGGAGAATACGAAATATGTCGAGGGTTGGTGGACGTCGTAAGAGGATGGCATGCAAGCGGCCGATCCTCCCCCCTCAATCCGACTCACGCTCCTCTTCCTCGGTTTCAGCATCACCGGCACGTCACACCCTGAGTCCTCGGAGCCTATCAGCCAACGAGACCCAAGGTATCGATCCCTGGGGAAGTGGCCCTTGATACTGGCTAGGGTCTCCTTGGGTCCTTGTCACCTCTCCCTCTTTGTTCGCGAACACACCGACGGCGGTTAAGGCTTTTTTAAGCATGTATATGAGCCAAGCCAAGGTCGCCGTGGGCTCACTTAGTCTTAGGAAGTTAGCGCACAACACCATCTTGATTAGGGCTGAGGTATGTCTAAACCGCGACTACCCATCTTTGCGTTTTTCACCTTTCCATTGTGTTGACAGTCTGGCTAACTTATGCAGTTCCTCTTGTTGTCAATTTACTCAACACTCAAGCTTATGGAGGGTGCATCATCCTCTTTCTTTGCAGGTGATAGCTTAAGGAGGATCGAAACAGAGCTGGCTTAGCAGGACCTTACCATTCAACAGCTTAAGGAGGGACACTCTCATAAATTGGAGTCGGTTAGGCTGAAAAAGGAGGTACTGTAGCAGTGGCTTGAGGTGCCCATTGGCACGACAATAGTGGCTGAGGCGGAGGCCAGGAGCTTCGTGGAGGCATTCCTGGAGTCGAGAGAGTATCGGGTCAGCTTAAAGGGAACGACCCAAGCCGGGTTTGAGAAAGCTTCAAGGTTTACGAGGAAGTTGCGCGCCTACACCCGGATATGACCCTCGACTCACTGACACTCCACCAGGGGCTCCACTGCCTCCCTCGTTGTCCTCCTTTACCTTAGTTGCCTTTTTCCTTGTAAATAAAAGTTTTCGTTTGAAAGAGTTCCTTACCATTTTTTGCTTCTCAACGAGTTATGAGCTTGAGTGTTCTCGCCGATCCCTCCCAAGATCTCTCCTCTTCTTCCTTTATCCTTGTTTGCGCATGAGCATCGGGGCCCTTAGGAAGGGTTCGGTCCTGAGGAGATCGATCATGCGACACTAAGGGGTGTTCGGCTATGAAGAGGTCGTTTGAGAACTCGGCCCTGAGAAGCGCTGACGCGGGTGGTATTCAAGGTGCCCGGCCCTGAAAAGGAACTATTGGAGAACCCAACCCTGAGGAAGGCTAATATGTCTGTGGCACTCGGGGTGCCTGATCCTTAAAAGGATCTGTTGGAGAACCTGACCTTGAAAAGGGCTGGCGTGCGACACTTAGGGTGCCCTTTCCTAAAAGGGAACCGTTGGAAAACCCGACCCTGAGGAGGGCCGGTACACGTGACACTCATGGTGCCCGATCTTGAAAGGTAACCGTTGGAGAACCCGACCTTGAAGAGGGTTGGCGTGCGATACTCAGGATGCGGTCCTAAAAGGAAGCTGTGGAGACCGACCACGAGGAGGGCGATGCAGCGTGGCACTCATAGTGCTTGGCCCTAAAAGGAATCATTGGAGAACTTCGACCCTAAGGAGGGCTGGTATGCATAGCACTTATGGTGCCCTAGCTACCATGAAAAGAACCATTATAGAACGACCACGAGGAGGGCTCGCGTGCATGTGGCACTCAGGGTGCACGGTTCTACATTCAACAAGTCTAAACAAAAAAAATGAGAACCATATTCAGGGAAGGGTCTCACCTGTTTTCATTAAGGAATGAGATAGTTACAGCTATTGATAATATAACTTTAGGTGCTCCGAGTGGAAGGGCCTACCGAGTTCTCAACCGTCCAGGCTTTCCAACCGGTTAGTGTCGGGTCAGACAATCCCCTCAACAACATACAGGCCTTCCCAATTGAGAGTTAGCTTCCCAACTCAACTTTCATTCCCGTGAGTATGTTCCCTCTTAGGACTAGGTCTCCCACCCGCAAGATAACTCCTCGCACCACAGTATCGTAAGAGCGCCATACGTTCTGCTGGTAGGCCGCTTCCTGGATGCTAGCTTGTTCTCTTCTTTCTTCTAGGACGTCGAGCTCAGCTTGCAAGTTTTCCTCATTCTTGTCGGGGTCAAAGCTATGCATTCGGAGGGTTGGCACACCAATTTTACTGTCGGGATGATAACCTCCATTCCGAAGGTCAAAATTTGAAGTTTGTTTCTCAAGTTAGCTTGCAGCTAATGGTCCGATAGGTCCAAAGAGAGCTTGAGAGCTCATCTACCGAGTTAAACTTGGCTCTTTGCACTCGAGTTTTAAGGCTATGAAGAAGGGTCCGGTTGGTGACCTCGACTTGCCCATTGGCTTAAGGGTGGGTTACCGATGTGAGTCGGGCTTCGATTTCGAGCCCATTACAGAAGTCCCTATGCCTCTGGTTGTCGAACTGTCTCTCATTGTCTGATACAAACACCATGGGACGCCAAATTGACAGACAATAGACTTCCACAGGAAGACTTGGCAAACTTGCTCCATGATCTTGGCCAGCAGCTCGACCTCCACCCATGTCGTGAAGTAGTCTATGGCGATGATAAGGAACTTCAGCTCCTGATCGCTATAAGGAATGTGCCGAGGATGTTGACCCCCAAACGATAAAAGACCTCGGACTCACAATGGGGGTGAGCTGTGCGACTAGTTGCCACTGAATCCAGGAGTGTAGTTGGCAAGCCTCACACCTCTTTATGAGAGTCTCCGCGTCTTGGGCCATTGTCTGGCAATAATATCCTTGCCTGAGGGTTTTGTGAGCTAGGGCCTTAGCCCACAAGTGGTTACCATAATCCCCTTATGAATCTCCCAGAGCGCGTACTCGCCCTCCAATAGAATCAGGCACTACAGGTATGGCATCGCGTACGCCCTTTCGTAGAGTTGGCCGTTTAGCAGGGTGTTTATATAAAAAAATATATATATATGTATTCATCTCATTAGAATTAAAATTCTAATTCTAATAAAATTCGACTTATCATAATCCTGGCCAAATCAAGATTTGATAAGAAGACACATCCCGAGGCAAATCAAGGGGTATAAATATTATCTCAAAAAAAAAAGGTGGAATACCAATCCCGAGGCATAATCCATATCCCGAGGCATGGAGTACAAATCCCGAGGTATTATAATAATAATTAATAGTTCATTGAATTAATTAATTAATTATTATTATTATTATTAAATTTTAAAATTAAAAAGAAAGAGAGATTTGATCTTATCTCTTGTTCCTATCCGGTTGAGAGTTGTGATCTCTCGGGGATTTTACGAAGAAGGGGTTGAGAAGAGATAAGGACAAAAAAGATTATAAGACAATCAGAAGAGGAGACAAAAAAAAAAAATCAGAAGAGAGACAAGAGAAGTCTGAGAGAAAAGACCGAAGGACAAAGAGAGAAGAAGAGAACAGAGGAAGCAGAGAAAGACAGACGGAGAGAAAGAAGACAAGAAGGAGGAAACCCTCGCAGAAACAATCAGGAAAAGACAAAAAAAAGGGTATTTCTTTTCTCCCTCTCTAAATAATAAAGAAAAATAACATATAAATGAAATAAAGTAAAATAAAAAAAAAAGAGGGGCATCAGCCCTTCTTCTCCATCTCTTCCTCTCTCACGACCGGCCCCCAACGAAGACCGGCCCTGGCCAGCCAAGCCACCATGAGCCTCACTGAGCCGCCAAGACTGATCCGCCCCTACTCCAAGCCTCGGGTCCCTTGCGGCCGGACCGAAGCCCCTTGCCGCAGCCAGGCTCCGCCCCAAGCTTTGTCACAGAGAGGCTCCCGTACAGCCACGCTACAAGAAGCCCATTGGCGCAAGGCACAGAGCATAGAGACGCCGGGATCCCAGCGCCAGCGAGACCCCAGCGGCAGCAGTCAGCAGCCAAGAAGCTTCCTCGCCCCCCTCCGCCAGACGCGCTCCGCCCTGCCACCACGCCCCACCTCACCAGCCGGCGGCCAGCGGCTCACCGCTTTGGCGCCGGCCGTTGCCTCCCACGCATTGCCGTCGTGCCACCGGCGGCCTGATTCGCCACACTTGCCGGCCTCCACCCCAGCAACACTGCCCCGGTCGAGCTCCGCCTTCAGTCCCGCGCCACCACCATAGATGCAGCCCGCAGCAGCACTGTCCCTGCGCAACATCAACCCCTGCAGCAGCGCTGTCCTGCGCGACATCAACCTCGACATTTGCCCCTGCAGCAACATTGACGTCAAGTCTAGCAGCAGCAATATCGACATCAACCCCTGCAACAACAGCGGCATCAGCACTTGTCGAGCCCCTCCGACCAGCACCAAGTTCCTGCACCGCCACCGACTCCTGCAGCTCGCCGGCATCAACTTCCCCTTCTGCAACAAACTCCGGCAGCACCTCCTCTCTGAGCAATGCAGCACCTGTACCCCGGCATCTGCCCTATCGGCGTCATCAACACCTATCTGCAGCACTTCGGTCATCTGATCGTCATCAACAATCGACAGCAGCACCCCGGCATCAGTTGGTTCGTCTGCAACAACACCCTGTTGGTTCGTTTGCAACAGCACCCGTTGGTTTGTCTGCAACAGCAACAACCCCGGCATCATCAGTGTTCGTCATCAACAAATGCTGAAGGTCGCCATCAACAAATTCTAAAAAAATCGTCAATCAGCGCATAGTTCTGTCTGATCGCCACCAATAATTTTGAAGGTCGTCACCAACAGTTTTGAAGGTCGCCATCAAATAAATTCTGAAGGTTGTCATCAACAAATAGTGAAGATTGTCATCAACAACAAAGATCGGCATCAACAATCACTGTTCATCATCAAAAATCAGTGCTTGTTCGTCATCAACAATTGAAGCATTGCTGTAGCTACTGATAACGCGCCGCAAGGAAAGCTACAAAAAAGATCGGAGCCACTGCGTGCCGCAGAAAACAAGAAGACCATGTATGATTGAAGATTGTGTATGAATTGATGTGTTGACGTGAATGTTTGTACAAACAACTGAAAGCCCAAATCTGAGGGAGACTCACAAAATTTTCTAATAATAGAAAATAAAAATTAAAAAGCTACTAACTGCTACTGTAAAATGAATAAAATAAAGGAAAAGAAGTTCTTTGTAAGGTTGATTCTCTTATATATGTATATACCTTTAGAAGAGTTCTCTAGGAGCATTGCAAGTTCCAGGCACCATTTCCAGAAACAAAATGCTGAAATGATAATGAAGAGGCTGAGAAGGAGATATTAAAATGGAGGATTCATGAGAAAGAGAAGCTGCAGAAATTTGTCAAAGGAGGGAATACCTCAATGGAATATCTTTATTATAACTAAATTTTGAAGACTTATGTGAATATTGGCTCAGAATGAACCAGTGAAGCCGAAGAAGATTGTCAAGATCCTCGGTTTTATGAATTCCACAATTTTGGTCTACTGAGGGTGTTCATATGCTTGAGGCTAAAGTCAAGTAAATGGTTGCTGTTGTCGATGATCACATTATTCACAAATGATGATTGTCAAGATAGAGCAATGAATTTTCTAGCAGTATGGGTGTTTTAAGAATGGCTGAAAATTATTGAAAAGTCACGTGAATTCAGTAGATACCTCTGCGGCATTACTAAGAAAAACTATTGCGAATTGATTGCCGCTGCGAAACAAAAGGCATTCTTTGCTGCAGATTACTCTAATAAAGGGTCATATTCAAAAATTCATAACTCCGTCCAAAGAACTCCGATTAAGGCGAGATCTGCGGCGTTGGAAACTAGACATCCACATCTTCAACAATCATATACAGCACGGATCCTTTTGGCAGACCGATCAGTGCTTATTTCGATGGGGAAAAAGGATGAACCCTATAGTTCGACAAATTAATTCCACGAAACCTCGTCGATTGCCCATATTCAAAAATTCATAACTCGGCCCGAAAACTCCAATTGAGGCGATCTCTACGGCGTTGGAAATTCGACACCTGGGTCTCCAACATTCATATTCGAGTGCAGATCCGTTCGGTGGCCCGATCGGCGTGGATTTTGATAAATAGAAGGGTAGATTTCAAGATTTCTGCCGACCATCGATCACCCAATTTCAAAAATTCACAACTTTGGCCTGGAAACTCCGATTGAGATAATCTCTGCGACGTTAGAAATTAGACATCCGAGTCTCTAACATTCATATACAACACAAACTCATTCGGTGGTCCGATCAGTGTGGATTTCTGATAAACAAAAGGGTAAACTTCAGCATTTCTGCCGCTAGCTATGTTGATCGCCCAATTTCAAAAAATTTATAACTCTGGCCAGAAAACTCCGATTAAGATGAAATCTGTGGCGTTGGAAATTAGATATCTAGATCTCCAATAGTCATATACAACACGAATCGTTTGGCGGCTTTCGGTCGGTGTAAATTTTGACGGATAAAATAGTCAATTTCCCGATCCTAGCAGTTGACAATGCCAAGACTCATTTTCAAAAATTCATAATTCACACTTTTGGAAACTCCAATGGGAATGAAATTTGCGGCCACAAGACTAGATACCAAGATCTTCAATAGTCGTATATAGCACAAGCCCTTTTTGCAGCTCGGGCAGTGCATATTTTGATGGAGAAAAAGGCTAATGCAACTCTTAAAAGGCGGCTCAGTTGGCGATCTGAACCTCGGTCACAAGTCTCAAGCGCAAGGCAACCGGTGGATTATGGATCCCATATGGCGGGGCACAGATCTTGAGGCGGGGGGCGGCGTCATAAATAAATAAATAAATATACCTATATATATAAACATATCTTTGATATATAGCGAATCATATTATATTGTAATAAAATAAATTATTCTTTCTCCTTCTCTCTACTTGCACTTTTTCCCTTAATCTGAGGTTCACGACATTATGCAGGGTAATTAATAATAGAGGCTTGCCTCTATTAGGAATAAAAGAACCCACAAACAAACAAAAATGATATTTGTGCTTCGATATATCGTTTGGTGTCACACGATGCCAGGCGCGTATTTTCGATCCCACACAGGATAAACCAGATCGACTTGTTCATGACTTTCCTGGCCTCCTTCTTGTTGGTTGGCAACATCCCTTTTCTTAAGTAGTCTTGGATGGGGTCCATCGATCCAACATGGCTCCTCATGGATATCTCCCATTTCCTGCAGTTCTAACCCGTCAATACTCCGAACCGTGAGTAGCTGGAACTTGATGGAGTACTTCGAGTGGACCCATTGAGAATAGGTGAATTTTGACAGGGTGTCAACAATGTCGTTTTCTGATCGAATAATCTTCGTAACTTAGAAGTGGCTAAATCAAGAAGCTATCCCTTTCACTGCTTCCTTATACAAGCCATGTTTCCTTCTTTGGCCTCGTACTCCTCATTAAGGTGTCCGGCTAGGAGCTGCGAGTCGGTGTAAGCATGCAGGCGCTTCACGCCCAACTCCAGGTCCAGCTTCATACCCGCGATCAAATATTCGTACCCGGCCTCATTATTGGTAGTCTTAAAGTCAAACCTAAGACCATCATATTTTCTAACCATCTAGGGATTTTAGTACCAGTCCTTCCCCGGAGCCACTCCCTGTTGCTGAGCCATAGATGTGTAGGTTCCATGGGTTTGCAGATTCTCCTGCCCTCTAAGGGTCTGCACTACCAAGGACTGGGTCTTCTCCCGTTGAGGTCATCTCTGCTACGAAGTTGGCCTGGGCCTTGATTGCGGCTCGAGGCTTATATACGATGTCAAACTTGGTCAACTCGATAACCAACTTCAACAACCTCCCGGAGGTCTCCGACCTCTGCAGTATCTGTCTTAAGACCTGATTGGTGAGGACGGTGATTCGGTGCACTTGGAAATACGACCTTGTCTCTGGGTTGAGGTAACCTGGGCATACACCAACTTTTTCATTAGGCAAGTACCTTGACTCAGGGTCATTCAACACCCAGCTGATATAGTAAACTTGTTATTGGATCTTGTTCTACACCTTGATGAGCACTGAGCTTACGGGCAAGAGGCCGTAAGTTCACGAAGAGTTCATCCCGTTCTTAGGGCTTGGTCAGTAGCAGAGGGGAACACATGCACTCTTTCAAGTGTTAGAAGGCCTTTGTACATTCATCTATCCATTCCATCTTCGGGGCCTTCCGGAGGGCCCGGAAGAATGGAAGACTTTTCTCTCAGGATCTCCAGATGAACCGGCCTAAGGTTGCTAGCTATTCGTTTAGTCTCTAGATCTCGCGGACAGTCTTTGGGGGTTCATTTCCATGACCGCTCGGATCTGGTCTGGGTTGGCCTCGATTCCTCGCTACGTCACCATGAAACTGAGGAACTTCCCAGACCCTATTCTGAATACGCACTTGTTAGGGTTGAGGTGCATCCTATAGTCATGTAGCATCTGGAAGCCTGTAAGTCGGTGATGTGGTGGTTTCTCTTCTCCCTTTTGACAAAAATGTCATCCTCCTCAGCTAGTTCTAGAAGACTTTAGTTACCAGCCTTTGAAAGGTAGCTCCCGCATTCTTGAGGCCGAAGGGCATGACCTGGTAGTAATAGGTTCCCTTGTCTGTGATGAAGAACGTCTTCTCCTTGTCAGGCTAGGCCATCTTTATCTGATTGTAGTCAGAGAACGCGTCGAGAAAGCTGAGTGAGTAACTTGTGGCCTATGAAGTCCACTAGCTTGTCTATCATCGGAAGGGGGAAGCTGTCTTTTGGACAGGCCTTGTTGAGGTTAGTGAAGTCGACGCACATCCTCCACTCTCCGTTGGTTTTTTTCACCAAAACTACGATGGCCAACTACTCGGGGTATTACACCTCCCTAATGAAACCAACCCCTAACGACTTCTTAACTTCTTCCTTGATAGTCGCTTTCTTCTCGGAGGTGAAGTATCTTCTCTTTTGAATTACTAGCTTGTGAGTCAGATCTACATTCAGTTAGTGCTGCATCACGCTTTTGTCTATCCCCGGTATGTCCTCAGGTCCCCACGCAAAGACGCCCGCATTGCTCCATATTAAGGCCAAAATGCCTTCCCTCAGTTCGCCTTTCAACTCTGACCCGATCTACATGATCTTGTCAGGCTTGTCTTTGGACAAGGGGACGGCGACGAGTTCCTCGATCGGGGTAGCCCGTGGGGGCCGACCAGTCAATTCTCCTTAGGGTTATCGGATCAAGTCATTCGCGCATCTACTCCCTTAGAAGCGCCATGTAGCATCATTGTGCTACATTTTTGTCTCCGTGTAGTTCCCCACAACGTCGCTCGGTGGGTAAATTCATGATGAGGTGGTACGTAGAGACCACCCCCCTCCCCCCAAAGTCGTTGCCTAAAAAGATGATAGGCGACGTCGTGCACAACCTCTTCCTATCACAGCCACCTCTAGAAGTGCTCCTCAAGTCTTTCGCCATGGCGATACTATAAGGCTTTTTGCTCGAGTCCCCACATACGACCCCAAACTATTGATGCTCTAAATTGATGGGACCTCACGATTCGCCTTCCACCTAGAGATAAACTGAGAACAAACGTATTGTGGTAGTATAGATTGAGGACTATAAGATATTGGATGGCTCGAAACGACTACCGGGCGTAAAGGTCGAGAACCGGTCGGCGGCGGTGGCTCCTCCTTGTCCTATAAAAGAATCCCCAGGCTTTCCCCCTAGGCCCTCCGAAGCTTAAGTTAGCGGAGTGGAGTGGGAGGAAGAAGAGAAGAGGAGACGAGAGGTGCAGAGGAGGACTAGAGATCAGGGAGATGACGAGTGTCTAGGGTCCTTGCTTTCTCACTATCTTTCCTTTTTATACTTGGTTGTCGCCATTTGGTAGCTTGTCTAGCGAGGCCTGCTCTTAACACCCATACTGGTTTCGTCCCCCAAGGCGTGCCTAGCCCAGTATCCTGACTGACTACCCCATTAGGACGCACATCTCTTTCAGGCGTCGTTCCTGCCAGGCGTACCCCTCTACCAAGGGATAGTGGGGAATCTTCACGTGGCTTTCTACAAGTGGGTCTACCTCTTGTGGAATTCCTCACCTGATTTTTGCTATGTGTATGGTTGGATTCCCCCTCATATATATATATATATATATATATATATATAGTCATGATACAGTCCGGCCGGCCTTAATACTATTCATTTACGATCGCCTCATTTTGAGGCATTTGGAGAGTATTCTTTTTTCCAAATCTAACCGTATGGATGGAAAGAACATCGAAAAATAAGATAACATGTCGATTTTCTTAAAATTTGGGGAGGTGATGATCATTCATATTAAAAGGTGAAATTTTGAACCGATAAGATTTCTAAAAAATTTCACCTTTTAAGATGAATACTCATCACCTTAATAAATTGTATGAAAATCATATTATGCTATCTTATTTTTCACGTTCTTTTCATCCATAAGGATTTGGAAAAAAAAACCCTTCAAATTCCTCAAAATGAGGTGACCTTACTTGTACAGTGATGTGGCCGGTCTGACCATATTAGAATTATATATATATATATATATATATATATATATATATATATATATATATGTATATAATATTTATTTATTTAAATTTCGGGGTTCATGCATATCTCAAATATGTGAGATTGGCATTATTGATAGGACACTTAAACCAACTAGGCTAATAGCATACTTGATCAATATTAAACTACAACAAAAGAATTCCAAGAGTGGAAATTATACTATGCCATGATATAAGACATCAAAATAGACCCAAAATTCAAATATATAAACTGAGGAGAAAGGCAAGACATTTGTGCTAAGGGGTTAAAGAATTTCCCATCTCCAGGGAATGAATGAGTTTCTTTGGTTAGATAGAAGGAGAGGCCTTGAGTATCAAACTGCAAAGCTCCTCAGGAGCTGAGAAGAAAGGACTGTGATCTGTTTCTATGGTCATCACTTCACTTGGCGGCCACTTTCTGATCATACTCTCTTGTTTCACGGGCGTCAATATCTTATCATGCATTGTCTTTATATAAACTCGGCGCACTTTACTAATATCTTCTTCACCTCCAAGGAATTTTGCAGTTTTAAAAACCATGCTTGGATATGGACGCAGGAGCATTGAAGCCAGTAATGAGTCCTGAGGCAAAACAATCTTATCAGCTTCTAGCTATATTTATGAAGAGTTCTTAATATATACATGGTTGGTAAGTAGGTGATGGAGTGGAACAAATCCAGCTCTCTTGACTGTATTGATGACTATGAATTTATGAAGAGTTCTTAATACATGGTTTGCAACGGATTTCTTTACTCCCTCGACTCTAATTACCTACATTTGCATCAAATAATCCAGCTAATTACCTGCAAATCCACCTTAAATTATTAATTAATCTAATTACATGTATCGACATCAGCACTGCATAATTACCAAACTGCTGGAACTCACAACAATTATATGCCCGACTGATCTTTTTTTTTTACATTATTGCTGAAATTTTTGCCTACGTGTTATAAGTTGTTCAATTTCCTTGTCATTAGCTTATTGAAATTGTTTATATTACTATAGTTTTAGTTTGAATTTAGTTGTAATTTATTTCTACTTGTAATCTTCGGATGAAATTTGCTTGCATATTCGATCACATGATCATTAGTTTGCCAAAACCACCTGATTCTCACTCACTTGCAAATCATGTCTTTCCCACAACCCGACTTATCTTGCGAACCCAAAAAATACGATGGAATGGTCTTTTTTTAGTATGTCAAAGTAGAATTTTGGCCAACCTTAAGGTCTAAATTTTGCTCTTAGGAACAACTCTGATTCTCACTTAAACTACTTTGGCCTTAATGGCTTCACTGACTCTCTATCTTAGCCTCTCATCAGTCCCAAACCTCAACTAAACCTAATAAGGACTCTTGAAGAATAAACTATTTTTGCAAATAGAGGGGGGGCACGGGCCAGCACGGGCCGCTTCCGGGCACGACGCCGCCGGTTTTGGGTCGACCAAAGGCCGACTCGGAACCGGCCCAGACTATAGGGGTGACCCGCCGGGCAGGGTTGACTCGCCGGACCCGGCGGGTCATGGGTCACCTTTAGGTGACCCGTAATCAGCCGAGGCCATCCATTGAACCGGTGGACCGAGCCGGAACCCACCGGTTCACGAGTCGGCTCATCAATTTTTATTATTTTTTAAAATATAAAATTTATATTAAAAATAACAAAAATGTAATTTTTTAAAAAAAGCTATTATATTATGATATATAAATAGAATGAAAAAATGAAAAAAAAAAATTTGAAAACTATAAAATTCATTATGCTACAGTAATTATTAAAATATTAAGAAAACTAAACAAATTATAAAATCAGAGAAGAACATATAAATGACAAGCTGCTTAAAAATAAGGAAATAACCATAAAAAGCCTTCATTAGTGACAATCAGAGAATTAGTGATCTTATGGAAGTATACAACATACTTAGGACCAAACAAACAAACCGACTCCACTTTAGATCTGTAGGGTCCTCTAAGGGTAATGTGTATCTGATTGAAAATAGTAACATCCCTAGAGGTCCCCACCACACACCAAAAAATAAGCAATTCTCTCCCAAGGTCAAGAACATTAAACATATGGGAAAATCACACACCTACCTTTCTTCCTAGTCTAGACCACTTATTAACCCATATAAGAAGAACCTTAAACATTATCCTATTTGTAGTATGACTAATCAAATTTCTAAAGACTACTTTTTAAAAAAAGATTGGACCCAAATCACAACTAGATGTATTTGACATGGGTTTGCCTTCTTCTAAGACTCAGTTTAGGTATGTAAGCTTTACACCAACTATTAACTTGACTTATTAAAATTTATAATAGTGTTTAGACTTTGGCGCTAACGTGTGTATTTTCACTGACCATTTCTGGTTTTCTAATTACCAAGTCTCAAGTGGAGGATGTGACTCCGGGGAATGGGTCAGTTTCATATTTGTCGGGGAAAGGACGTCAAATAGACTTAAGGATGACATCTAGTAAAGTCCTTAACATTTAGCATGCGCTTAGTATTATGAGAAACTTCATTAGCAACTCCCTTTTGATTCAAACTAGTTACAGAGTTGTATTAGAGGCTAATTGAGTTATAATTACAAAAAGAAATCATTTTGTAGGAAAGGGATTTGTATTTAGTGGCTTCTTCGGATTAAATGTTTAGGATCCTTTATTTTTCAATAAAAATTCTTCTTTTTATTCTTTTTCTACAATTGTTATGCATGTTTAATCTTGAATGACATGGCATGGCAGATTAGGACATGTAAATCTTAGGACAATTAGAAGATTGATAAATCTAAACTTAATTCTTAAATAAAAATTGACTCTAACTACAAGTGTTAAGTTTATGTTCAAGCCAGACTTCCCAAGAAGCCTTTCCAATATATTAATAAGAATTCTGATTTACATAAATTGATTCATAATGACATTTTTGATTAAGTAGAACTCCCATTAGAGCTGCTAACAGATTTTTCATAACCTTTATTAATGATCACTCTAGATAATACTATGTTTACTCAATTAAAACCAAAGATGAAACTCTCAACAAATTCATGTTTTTTAAAATTGAAGTTGAAAACCAATTAAGGAAATCCATTAAGACCCTTAGATCTAATTGAGATGGTGAGTACACCTCTTAAGCTCTGAAGTAAGGGAATGGCATCATCCACAAGTTAACAACTCCTTTTACTCCAAATTAAGTCCAATGGAGTAATTGAAAGGAAGTACATATTATGGTCCATGTATTTATCATTAGAATTTCTTGTATTTATCTTTTTATGTTTTTATTTCCTAATTTATCCTTGTAGTGGTATTATATATACCCCAACTTATTTTCAATAATATCAAGTCTTTTCCTATCGGTACAAAACCTTAATTGATATGGTTGATGTCATGCTATTAATTAAGTTTTGAAATACTTAAGAACTTGTGAGGGAAGACCCTGCTCTCAGCTTGCTTTATACTTAATAGGGTTCCTTTTAAGAAATGCCAAGGAGTTTGCTCGTAAGATTGGAAAGATTTGACCAAAATAATTGACATTGTATTTATAGGTTATATTTTAAATAACAATATTAGTAAATTTTTAGTAATTAACTAAGAAGTGAGGAAGTTTTATAATAATACTATCATATATATCCTAAGTGGAGCGCGAACACACTTTTTCCATATGATTTCATAAGATAGAATATAGATAACTGTATTCTTTAGTTAAAGATGATTTATTTTATACTTCTAAATTTTTGATAAATTAAAACTAAAAAAGTCCTAACGATCCACGTATAGTTTTGAAATCTCTATATAATCCCCATAAGTCATTTTATCTGTTTATTAGAATGATCTAACCGCTTTTACTATTCTCTTCAAGGGTTTAAAATCGGAAAAATATAAATTATTAGAACTATTTGATGATTTTTCCTATATATGGTTTCGGAGTTACCTCAGTTGGGCTCATATGATAAAAGAGTTCTCGTTGGAACTCCTCCTTCAGTTTCAAACTTGTTGGTGGATTGTTAGGTCCCATACCATAGTACATTTGGAACACATCTCCATATCCAGATAAATTTTCAACCACCTGTTGAAAATTGTGCAACAAAATATAATTTATAAACTGAAGAACTTAATTTTATTTAATTAAAACTAGCTAGTATTAGAAATTAAACTTGATCGATATATCACATTATAATTAGAATGAAAAAGCACAACCTTGCAATTGAAATCACTCAGTACTTGAAAACTAGCTAGAAGAGTTTGATATATATTATTCACACTTTCTCTCATCATTTTGAAAAAGAGGTTTTTGATCATTATATTTTGCATGCAGCAGCTTTGGATACTGAACTCATTTGACAAAGGTGGCCAAATACAGAACAAGTGCATACATATAATTGATTTAAGGTAATTGTAAATCCAAATGAGAGAAATACTGTACATCATTCATGTCCTCCTCAGTGAGAAACCCAAATGGAAGCATTGCGGCTGCAAGGAAGATGACAACAGAGATCTTATCTGCAAATTCATGCAAGGCCTGAGTTAAACTCAGCCCTCCAGCACTGTGCCCTACCAAAACCACCTGAAATTCAAAGCACTAACAATTATATATATATACATATAGATATGCATGCATGCATGCAATATTGTTGAAACTAAGATGAGAGAGACCTTGTGATTGGGAGGCAAGCAGGACATGAAATGAGAGAGGGGTTGATTGTAGTCATGGAAGGAGACGAGGGTGTTTGGGTCGGTGAGATTGATGCCGGCTCCGGTGAGGTCGAAGCAGGAGACCTTGTGGCCGGCGTCCTGAAGGAGATGACGGAGTTTGAACCAGCACCATGCGCCATGACCGGCACCGTGTACCAGCACAAAGTGCTGCTGCAATGATGCCATCTCTCCTT
Source organism: Dioscorea zingiberensis (assembly GCA_026586065.1). Lineage (NCBI taxonomy): Eukaryota > Viridiplantae > Streptophyta > Magnoliopsida > Dioscoreales > Dioscoreaceae > Dioscorea > Dioscorea zingiberensis. Next base: position 4,144,284 of record CM048825.1, on the reverse strand, counting down.
CCCCGAGTGATGGGGCAGTATGTGGTGCATCAAACGTATATTATCTTTTGCCATTCGTCATTATAGACTTTTTTTTTCTTATTATTATTATTTAATTTCAAAATTATTTTATTTATAGAAATGACCATGGAGTTGTCCGGTCAGCATCCATAATATTGATTAGGATTAAAAATAATAATATAAATTTTTAAAAATTTTAAATAAAAAATATAATATTTTATAACTAACCCCCTCATAATAGTTTTTTTTTTTTTTTTGGAGCTACAAAGGCCATTTAGCTCCAAAGACCATTTAGCTCTTATTCGAGCTGATTGAGGTTTGTTGGAGCTAAACGACTCCAAATAGCTTATTTCAGTGCTCTCTGGAAAGAAAATGTGTTCCATAGAAGGGTTCTTTGAGTTAAACAGCCTTTCAAAAACCATTTAGCTTCAGAGAACTGATTTTAGTGCTCTCTAGAGCTATATGATGTTCTGTAGATTGTTTAGCCTTAGGGATAGGGGTGCCCTTGGAGCTAAGGGGCCTTTCAAAGGCCATTTAGCTTGAGAGAGTTGATTTTAGTACATTGTTTCTTAAACTTAGCCTGGGAGATAGGGCCACTGGAGCTAAACAACCTTTGAAAGGTCATTTAGCTCGAGAGAGGTAATTTTAGTGCTCTTTGGAGCTAAATAATGTTCTGCATACCGTTTAGCACTAGATAAGATTGTTAGAGCTAAACAATGATTGAAAGACCATTTAACTCAAGAAAGCTGATTTTAGTGCTCTTTGGAGTTAAACGGTGTTCCGTGGACCATTTAACCCCAGAGATAGGGTTCTTGGAGCTAAACAACCTTTCAAAGATCGTTTAGCTCTAGAGAGCTAATAGGTTTCCTGGAGTAATGGCCTTTGAAAGGCCATTTAGCTCTAGAGAACTGATTTTAGTGCTCTCTAGAGCTAAATGGTGTTTCGCAAATTGGTTAGCCCCAGAGGTAGGGCCCTTGAAGCTAAACGAACTTTGAAAAACCGTTTAATATATATTGGTCAACAGGGCCCCTATATATATATATATATATTATATTTACACCCCTTGATATTTATTTTTACTCCATGCTTAATCCTAGTCAGCATCCAGTTAGCATTTTGGGTGCTGACTGGACAACCCTAAGGTCATTTTGACAAATAAAATAGTCCTAAGACCAAGAAATTAAAAAATATTTTCAAAAAGGCCATATTGACAAATAACCCTTATCAATCCTTTTCCTTATATTGCGTGGCTCTTGTATTGTTAAAAAAAAAAGAACAAATTTTTTTTTTTATTCCTGATGTATTTCCAATCAATCAATTTTTCTAATTTTTTTGTGGTTATCTTTTTATCCTTTCTTTTAGAATTTATTTTACATTCATCCCTTCTGTTATTCATTTTTTTTTTCAAAAAATTCCAAGCCTATCCTTGTTTTCAATTTTCCCGGTAGTTTTTATAACATTAATGCTAAGCACGATCATGTTATCAATAAATACTAAGCATGTTAAATCTTCTTCATATTACTCCGTCATTTCATGCATCATTGTTCACCTTTTTGTGCGCTACTCCTATTCACTCCCGTTCCTCCTAACTTCTGCAGACATTGATAGATCTCCAATTGTAAAGATGCCAAGATTTTGAAAGTTTTTTTCCCCCTCTTTTCTTGGGTTTGTGGATGTTATACCTGTTACACCTTGCTTATATTACTTACCAAGTTTGTAGGTTATCAATAATGACATTCTTTACTATTGTAAGGTAATCACGTATAGGACAGGGAGAGGCCTTCCATTTTAAAGCTGTCCAGATTTTGTGAGGTTTTTTTTTTCCTCTTTTTGAGTTTTTGGAGCCTATACTTGTCACTCATGTGTTTGTATTACTTACTGATTTGTTGGTTGCCAATGTAGACCTTTTTTGGTATTACAAGGTATAAGAAAGAAGGTCACATTCTAGAGTTCAACCATGTGTTGTGTACATGGGACTTCGTCTTAGAGAAAATAAGCACATTAGATGTTACAAGCTTCTCTAGTGAGAGTGAAGTTCGTAATCCCACACAATCACAAAACGATTTGCTCCATTGATACAAATGAGAATTTCGATGTGCAACATATACTATATATTCAAAAAGAATGTAGTTGACATGACACTTGAGGACCAGAGAGAAACAATAGAAGCCCCCTCAGTCTCGCTGTTGCCCTCATAAATAATGTTTCTCTTTCTCACATTTGATAAATTTTGTACTATAGAATTATGTTGTTTAGCTGTGAAAGTCTATGTTATGTATGTTTACCTACCAACATGACAGTGGTCACAATTATGGGTTTTAATATATTTCTAATATTATTGTTTATTTTTTAATCCTAATTATTTACCTTATGGGTTTGTTGTTTATTTTTACCAATAACTATCCCAAGCATTGAATAACTATCCCAAGCATTGGGGATCCATTCTCTTAGAGCGTTTCCGTCAACTCAGACCCAATGATATCATTACAGGCATAGAGATACTACAAAAAGTGTTACATTTAGTCACGCCAGCATAAGCATGAGTAAAAGTGTCAATAAGCGTGAGTATAGATCAAAATATTTTTACTCACGGAAAAAAATCTTATACCGGCGCTAAAAATGTCATGACTAAAGAGGGGTGACGGTATAGCCATATTGTAACGGAAAATTTCCGTGAGAATAGATTTTAGGTTTTTCACACACTTGTATATGCGTGAGTAAAAGTAATGATTATTGCATTTCTATTACTTTTATTCACATATATTATCCTTGAGTAAAAGTAGTGATTATTATTTTATTATTATTTTTTACTCATGGATATTATGCATGAGTAAAAAAAAATTATATATATATATATATATACTCACGGATTTTATTCGTGAGTAAAAACAAACTTTATTATTTTTCCTTTCTATTCACGCATAAAATATGCCATGCTCATGAATTTTCCTATAACAATTGACTATATATAAAAATATGCTATGCACAAATATTTTTCTATAACAGATAATTCAAAAAAATAAAACAAAATCAAATAAAATATATTGAGTAGTAGGATACAACATTATCTTATCAAAGTATATCATCAATAGTACCTAATATAAGCACCATGACACCATATATATCACCAACCTTTTGTATGGAGTACCACTTTCCAAGAAATTCTTGAAAAACAAATCATGAAGTGGTTCTCAGGTTTACAAGAGAAAAAAAAAAGAATGAAAAGAAGGTAAATCCCTAAATTGATTTATACCAAAAATTATGGACACGAGAAGGGGAAAAGGAAGTATACAAGATAGCAAGGCTAAGAGATAAAAAAGGGAAAGACTTGAACCAAATCAAGTGCATTAAGGATGAGTCTCAACAGGTCTTGACAGGAGATAAGGAAATCAAGGAGAGATGGAGAAACTACTTTGATCACTTGTTCAATGCAAGTCATGAGGATAACTTTACGGATTTTTATGCATCAACGATAGAAAGGAACTTTAGCTATACACGTAAGATCAGGCCTAGCAAAGTCAAGGAGGCACTGGGAAAAATGAAGGCTGGAAAAGCTTGTGGCCCAGATGGTATCCGATTGAAGTTTGGAAGTGCCTTGGAGAAGTAGAGGTAGAGTGGTTAACCAAACTCTTCAACTTTATCTTAAAAGGGAGGAAAATGAAAGACGACTGGAGAAAGAGCATTTTGGTTCCTATTTATAAGAATAAGGGAGATATTCAAAATTGCACCAACTACCATGGTATTAAGTTAATGAGTCATACGATAAAACTCTAGGAGAGGGTAATAGAGCATCGACTCAGGTATATCACGAAGGTGTCAGAGAACCAATTTGGTTTTATGCCAGGTAGATCCACAACAGAAGCCATTTTCCTATTAAGAAACTTGATGGAGATCTACAGAGAAAAGAAGAAGGATCTTCATATGGTTTTTATTGACCTAAAGAAAGCATATGATAGGGTACCAAGACAAGTCCTTTTGTCGGTATTGGAGAGGAAAAACATTCATGTAAAATATATAAATATTATATAGATTTGTATGAGGGAGTGGTTACAAGTGTGAGAACAGTAGGAGGCGATACGAAGGAGTTTCCTATAACAGTGGGTCTACATCAGGGATCGGTCTTGAGCCCATACCTGTTTACCCTACTAATGGATGAATTAACTAGTTATATCCAAGATGACATCCCATGGTGTATGTTGTTTGCGGATGATGTTGTCCTAGTGGATGAGAATAGAGATGGAGTAAATCAAAAGCTAGAATTATGGAGAAACACTTTAGAAAGTAAAGGCTTTAGGTTAAGTAGAAATAAGATAGAATATATGCACTGTAATTTTAGTCTAAGTAGGAGAGATGAAGGAGAAGTGAAACTAGGGAGAGTGGTAGTGCCTAAGGTTAACCATTTTAGGTATTTAGGTTCCATCTTCCAGGATGATGGGATGATAGATGAAGATGTAACCCATAGAATCAAAGTGGATGGTTGAAATGGAGAAGTGCCACAGGGGTGTTATGTGATAAAAAGATGCCTAACAAAATAAAGGAAAAATTTTATAGGACGGCAGTTAGACCGGCCATGCTATATGGGAGCGAGTGTTGGGCAACTAAAGTTCAACATATGCATAAGATGAATGTGGCCGAAATGAGGATGTTAAGATGGATGAGTGGTCATACAAGATTGGACAAGATTAGAAATGAACACATCCGACAGAAGGTGCATGTTGCACCAATTGAAGATAAAATACAAGAAGGGCGTTTAAGATGGTTTGGACACTTACGCCAGAGACCCCCAGATGCTCCAGTTAAAAAATGTGATAGTTTAGTTGTAGAAGGTAAGAAGAGGGGTAGAGGTAGGCCTAGGATTACGTGGAGAGAGTGTCTAAGGACCTACATATGTTAGATATTGAGCCGGATCTTGCTTTTGACAGAGCGACATGGAGACAAAGAATTCATATAGCCGACCCTGCCTAGTATAGGATTACCGATAAGTCGGCTAAAAGGTTTTCCTTCATTAGCTTAGCTTTGTTTGTAGGGATACTGTTCTGCTTCGAACATCTCAATCTCTCATAGAAATTATCTGTTGTTATTATTATTTATTTATGTATTTTTATTTTTCATTTTATTTCATTTTATTTCAGTTTATTTCATTATTTTATTTTATTTTTATTTCATATTTGAGAGCGACATGAAAACAGAGAATCCATATAGCTGACCCCATCTAGTATGGGATTAAGACTTAGTTGTTGATGTTGTTGTTGTTGTGCATACATAAAAATAGTAACAAGAGGGAGAGAAGCCGGAAATGTCTCTTCCAACCCTCTCCCACCTCATTAGGGACAAGCCCAAATTGTCATCTCAAAACAACTGGGCTAATTAATAGGACACTTGATCAATATCAAATTTGTATCTTTTTTTAACCTAGAATATTTTGTGATATCAAACATCAAAATAGACCCAAACTTCAAATATATAAACTGAGGAGAAAGGAAAGACAAGTGTGCTAAGGGGGTAAAGTAGTATTTCCCATCTCCAGGGAATGAATGGGTTTATTTGGTTAGATAGAAGTAGAGGCCTTGAGTATCAAGCGCAAAGCTCCTCAGAGCCGAGAAGAAAGCACTTGTGATCCGCTCCTATGGTCATCACTTCACTTGGTGGCCACTTTCTGATCATATTCTCTTGTTGCTCAGTCTTCACCACCCTATCATGCATTGTCTTTATATAAACTCGCCGCACTTTATTAATATCTTCTTCACCTCCAAGGAATTTGCAGTTTTAAAAGCCATGCTTGGAGATGGACGCATGAGCATTGAAGCCAATATTGAGTCCTGAGGCAAAACGACCTTATCAGCTGCCAACGGACCCTCAGTCCAGCGGCAACAGGTTCGCGTGCCTCAAGCCCCGCGTGGGTTCGAGTGACTCGTGGGGGCGTTTTCACGTGGCGTGTCTGCGCGCGCCTTGTGGAGCCAAAGACTTTGGCCGGCATTATTCCCGATTGCATTCGCCGGATTCAACCCGAGCCCCATCCTTTGATTAGTCTTAGCGGATGGTCACTTGACCACCCGCTCATTCTGTCAAAAAAAAAAACGACCTTATCAGATTGTGAATGCCTTTGCTTGGCTTTTCCTTTCTTTCCCCCATATGTATATTGCTTGTGACATTTTAAGGTAGACTTCTTGAAGGAAAATGTTAGTATGGGGAAGGCATTAATGGAGGAGTGTTGGAGCCTATTGGTGAAAGTTGTGTATGGTTGCACATTAAAAGAATACAATGATGTTATCGATGAGGTCTTGGTTGCATCATTACAGACTCACAATTGGGTGTTTTAGAAGTCAGACATGACATACTAATGTAACTACTTGTTCAAAGAGGGAAGATGGTATATATGAGATGTGTTTGAATGTAGTGAAGTTATTCAATGTGTGGATATGATAGGCCCATCACCTTCCTGTAAACATGGTAGATGACTTTATAAGATATCTATTACTTGTATAATATTTACCACATAATGTTCTTGTAAGAATATGTTTAGTTTATCACAAACTATTTGTTATACTATATTAATTCAACTTAGTTTTACATCTTTATCTTTATTTTTGCCATCAAATGCTCAGTATAGCATGGTATCATTTAATATTTTAAAAATTTTATTTATTATCAAGTGTCTATGTTTAATATATGCCATTCGTTTTTAGTATTACGCGTTTATTATTCATATAAATATCAAGATTGTTAGAATTTTTAAAAATTTAAAATCAGATAATGAATCAAAGGTTTTTAGGATTTTTTAAATTTATATATATATATATATATGGGTACTTATACTTATTTTGGGCTTTGCTCATTTGCAGAAGTCTTGATTTGTCGTTTTGGCTACCACTTTGTATAGTATTTTGAAAATCAATCAGTATGGATGGAAAGAACATCGAAAATAATTTAGCGTATGATTTTTCATACAATTTGGGAACTTGTAGGGTCTTGTGTGAAATTTTGAACCGATAAGATTTCTATAAATTTTCACCTGTTAAGATAAATACCCTACAAGTTCCCAAATTGTATGAAAATTGACATGCTAGCTTATTTTTCGATGTTCTTTCCATCTATAATGTTGGAAATCCTTAAAACACTATGCATGTGGCCAAATGGGAGGTGACCTTACTTGCGTAAGAATCCTACCGCTTTTATAATATCACTCCCGTATAAATAAATAAATAAATATATATATATATATATATATATATATATATATATATATTAAGAATGTTAGAGTGAGGCCGGCCGCATTTGCGGCTGGCCCACTCTAACACTAAGCCGGCTGGGGTTTTGTAGATTTGGCCTTTTTATTTTTATTTTTTTTTGGTGGTTGGTTTTGGGTGTTAAAGTTGGCCGGCCGCATTTACGGCCGGCCTCACTCTAACATGACTTGTGTATGTGTATATATATATATATATATATAGTAGGTTCATGAATATCTTAAACGCTTAAGCATGGCATTATTAGCACGACACTCAAAACAACAGGGCTAATAGGACTCTTGATCAATATCAAATTTGTATCTTTTTTTAACCTAGAATATTTATTTTGTGATATCAAACATCAAAATAGACCCAAACTTTAAATATATAAACTGAGAAAGGAAAGACAAGTGTGCTTAGGGGGTAAAGTATTTCCCATCTCCAGGGAATGAATGGGTTTATTTGGTTAGATAGAAGTAGAGGCCTTGAGTATCAAACTGCAAAGCTCCTCAGGAGCTGAGAAGAAAGCACTGTGATCTGTTCCTATGGTCATCACTTCACTTGGTGGCCACTTTCTGATCATATTCTCTTGTTGCTCAGTCTTCACCATCCTATCATGCATTGTCTTTATATAAACTCGCCGCACTTTATTAATATCTTCTTCACCTCCAAGGAATTTTGCAGTTTTAAAAGCCATGCTTGGAGATGGACGCATGAGCATTGAAGCCAATATTGAGTCCTGATGCGAAACGACCTTATCAGCTTCTAGATGCATGTATGAAGAGTTCTTAATACTCAAGAGCATTGAGGCCAATATTGTATGATTGTTGGTTTAATTGAAAATTTTGTTGACTAATTCATCATTTACCATTGAAATCAATACATATATTTCCAACATTCTAAAAGGCAAGTTCGAATTCATGCCACAACCATACTCTTAATGCTTTAAATGCTATTGATAATTACTATTAAACTCCTCTTCATGCCCTGAATATTGTATAAATCTAGTGCTTAATCACTACCTTAACATGAAACCCTGCAACCCTTTAATCACTATTACAACTTCATCTCATTGTTGATTAATTATGGTTGAGGATCCACCACTATTAGCCCAATTAATTAGGAATCATAATCATTTGTCTTCACATGCTTCAAACTAAAACCAGTAGCAACATTGCAACAAATTCCATTAGTTGCTTGACTCTAATTACCTACATTTGCATCAAATCTAATTACCTGCCAATCCACTTTAAATCATTAATTAATCTAGTTTCTTGCAGCTACATCAGCACTGCATAATTAATATTCCACTTCAACCCTCAATCAATAAAAGCACTTGTAGCATGATTTTAAATCTTCAATACATCACAACCTGATCTGCAAATTGATATTAGAACCTATAATCTATTAGGCTTTGATTAATTCAGTTATTACTCACTAATTGTCGCAACCTTAAACAATAGCTAAGCTTCTTAAATAACTTCAAATCTATAGTCTAGTGACCTATCTATTAAATTCATATTACCAAATCTCTATAGCATGGGTTTCGATCTATTTATGCAATTCTACTGCCATATTGCTGTCTACAATTCAGTTGTGCTTCATTTCAATCTTACCCTAAATTCACTAATGTTTACTTGTTATTAAGTGCTAAAATTTCTAGTGCCATAATTTCTATTTTGTGTAACATCTAGTGCCATATTGTCACATCTATTTCATTACCAAACTGCTAAAACTCATAGCTATTATATGCCCTGCTGATCTTTTGTTACATTATTGCTGAAATTTTTGTCTACTTGTTATAAGTTGTTGAATTTCCCTGTCATTAGCTTATTGAAATTACTGTTTATATATATTACCTTGGTTTTCGTTTGAATTTAGTTGTAATTTATTTCTATTTGCTTGTAATATTATGATGAAATTTGCTTGCTTATTCGATCACCTGATCACTAGTTTACCAAAACCACCTGATTCTCACTCACTTGGCTATCATATCTTTCCCACAACCCAACTTATCTTGCAGCCGGCCGGACTCTAACACGTCTATATATATATATATAGTTAGTTAGTTACCTCAACCGGGCTCATATGATATAAGACCTCTCGTTGGAACTCCTCCTTCAGTTTCAAACTTGTTGGTGGATTTTCAGGTCCCATACCATAATACATTTCATAGACATCTCCATATTCAGATAAATCTGCAACCACCTGTTGAAAATTGTGCAACAAAATATAATTTATAAACTGAAGAATTTTTAATTAAAACTAGTATTAGCATGATCACATTATGATTAGAATGAAAAGCATAACCATGCAATTGAATTCACTCAGTACTTGAAAATTAAACTAGCTCTAGAAGTTTGAATTGTATTTCCTCTCTTTTTTTTTTTTTTGACAATAGCCATAAAGACCGGCCAAGTGAGGGCTGGCATTGACGACGTCGCAGCTTTCCCATCACCTTGTAAGGAGAGAGCCTCTAACCTGCGCCAAGCACCTGCAGACATCGCAAGTCGGCGCCAACGCCTTTAACATATGAGGCCTTGCCAATAGACCCGTGGGTCGTTGGTATTGTATTTCCTCTCTTATATATATATTTTTGAGAAGGCCTCTCTTGTATATATTATTCACACTTTCTCTCATCTTTTGAAGTTTTTTATCACTATATTTTGCAGTAGCTTTGGAGACTGAACTCATTTCACAAGGTGGCCAAATACAAAACTAGTTTAATTAGTTGAGCACTTCAATGCTAGATCTGTTGACTAGTTCAAATTAAACAAGTGCATACTTAATTAAACTGTTTATTATATAAATACAATTGAATTAAAGTAATTGTAAATCCAAATGGGAGAACAATTAAGGGAGAACTACTGTACTGTACATCAGTCATGTCCTCCTCAGTGAGAAACCCAAATGGAAGCATTGTGGCTGCAAGGAAGATGGCAACAGAGATCTTATCTGCAAATTCATGCAAAGCCTGAGTCAAACTCAGCCCTCCAGCACTGTGCCCTACCAAAACAACCTGAAATTCAAAGCACTAACAATCATATATATACATATAGACATGCATGCATGCAATATTGTTGAAACTAATTAATTAGATGAGTTATTTTATATATATTTAGAAAGAGACCTTGTGATTGGGAGGCAAGCAGGACATGAAATGAGAGAGGGGTTGATTGTAGTCGTGGAAGGAGACGATGGTGTTTGGGTCGGTGAGATTGATGCCTGCGCCGGCGAGGTCGATGCAGGAGACCTTGTGGCCGGAGTTCTGAAGGAGAGGCCGGAGTTTGAACCAGCACCATGCGCCATGCCCGGCACCATGCACCAGGACGAAGTGCTGCTGCAACGCTGACATCTCTCTCTCTCTCAATCAGAGAGAGATGAGAGCTTCTAAGGTTTTGAGAGCGAGAGCGAGAGCGAGAGAGAGGTTGGGAGGGAAAGAGGGAGGGTGGAGACTCTCTAGTGGAGAGAGTCAGAGAGAAGAGAGGAGAGAGAGAGTTAGAGAAGAGAGAAGAGAGAAGAGAGGAGAAAGTCAGAGATGAAAGACAAAGTCAACCAGAGAAAAGTGAGCTCTAGGAGTCATACTATGAAAGAGAGGAGATAGAGGACGTTAAAAAAAAAAAAAAAAAGGGGATAGAGGAATTTAAGACACCAAAAGAACATTGAATTCATTAACTGCTTTAAATTTTAACAAAAATCATAATATAATAAAGTTTAATGATGTATTAAAATAAAAAATATTAATAAATAGTATAAATAGTTAAAAAAAATAAATTTATTTTATTTTATATTATATTATCGGGTAAAAAATCTTAAAGCACACATGGCACAATTCTGAGGGCTCGAATGAAGATCTAACTTGCCACCAACCGCCTAGTCATCCAATGATGATGATCAACCCTCAAGAAAAGCCTAAGAAAATTGTAACAGTTGTCTCTAACTTGGTCTTGAGTTGTGTCTGAGCTAGAGCCTTATTGGAGTGCACTCCACTAATGTTCAAGTAGATCATAATCACTTACCACCTAACTCAGTCTGCCTCAGCTCACTATAAAAGGAGGACCTCCACTCACCTTCAAAGAGGACCATGTACCTAGTACACTATTCTCACTCCACTGAGACTGATTGTTGAACAAGCACTTCTCTCTCTCACCTAGAGCTATCTCTTACTCTTTCCCTCTCTATTTTCTCCACTTTCCTCCTAGCTCTTCCATTTTCTAGAGCCTCTCTAACTTGAGGGTTAGAGGCTAATTCGGGGCATGAGCGTCCGACGCTCCTTTCTCTGCAGATCATCTTCCCGATGAGACGCGATCCCTGAAGGTCTTATCCCTGGAGTAGCAGAAGATCCGACAAACAAGGAGCTTGTTCGAAGAGTCCTTACACTGTCGATCTTTCCCTTCAAATTCTTGAAATTTCCCCATCTCAACTAATCTCTCCTCCGTTGATCTTGATTTGCTCTAATCTCAAAGAAGAGCAGACCTCAGCATTAATAGTTTGGCGTCGTCTATGAGAATATTTCTTAGGAAGTTGTGAAGCTCTAAGCTATGACGAGAGGCAAGAAAAGTTAGGTGGACAACAACAATACCAGACGCATCACCGTCCAAGAAGTTGAGGGTGTCCATCATGACCAACTCACGGTCCTCGAGACGCCTCAAACCATGGGTATCATGACCTTGAGGAGAAGACTGAGGCGCTCACCCAAGCTCTCCAAATGGCAGAGCAATGGATATCCTAACTCTAAACCCCACCTAAGAGATCAAAATACCCACATGTACATATTGAACCCTGCAAGCCTTTGACGAAGAAAAGAACGATGAAGCCCTCAGGGGAGAGCTTGATCTTCTTGAGGAGAACCAAGACAAAGCAAGTCTCAGAACTGCAGCCTATCAACTGGTTCGACGCTTCTACAACTCCAAGGTTTGAGATGTCACATTCCAACTAAAAGATCTCGTATTGAGGAAAAACATCTTCCAAGGCAATGAAAGTCGTAAAGGAAACCAACCCCAAATTTGGAAGGGCCATATATTATAAAGGAAATTGTTCGACCTTGTACTTACAGACTGATAGATATGAAGGGCAGGCTCCTTAAAAGACCATTTCATGCAGAGCGTTTGAGGCGTTATTACCAATGATTGTAATAAAATTGTTTCTCCTTATATTATTACTGTGCAAGTATAGTCAATCATTGAAGTCTCAGATAAAGTCTCCATCTAATACAGAGCCGAGTAGAATGGTTATCGCTACTCATGTTAAAGTCTCAGCTTATGTTGGAGCTAAGCAAATAAGCTATCACTTCTTGTCCCGAAAGTCTCCATACATATCGGAGCTAAGCATATCAATTATTGCTTGACCCAAAGTCTTCACCGAGTGCAGAGCCGAGTAGCTTAGATCCTCACTCTTCGCTCTATAGAAGTCTCTATTTAATCAAGAGCCTAGTAGTTTGGTCATCACTACTCGTATCAAAGTCTCATTTTAATTCAAGGTCAAGTAATGGCTACCACTCATACAAAGTCTCCATTTGGCCAAGTAACCTAATCGCTACTACTCGCATTAAAATACATAGCTTAAATCGGAGCCAAGTAGGATAATTATCCCCGCTACATCAAAGTCTCTAAAGCCGAACTAGTTGATCATCACTACTTGTACCAAGTCTCCCTTTACCTCGGAGAAAAGCAAGTCAGTTATCATCGCTTGTATCAAAAGTCTCTGAATAACTCTGAGTCGAGCAACCTAATTATTATTACTCACATCATAAGTCTTTACATAATTCAGAACTAAGCAATTTGGGTTATCATTGCTCGTTCTCAAAGTTTCCATCTAATTCGGAGCTAAGTATAGATACCCGTTCCAAAAAAAGTCTCCACCTTATCAAGAGCCAAGCATGCTAATCGCCACTGCTTGAGTAAGTCCCTTCTCAGGACTAAATTTGGTTCTTGAGGATCAGATCATCTCGTCCCTTTATTAGGGTGTGTAGAGGTTGATTGTTAAAACCCTCCGTATCTTAAATTCAGTATTCCAGGATTAGATCGATCCCTTCCCTCCTCTGGAACATTGAGGTTGATTGTTAAATCCCGAAGACTTATACACATGTAACCCTTTCTCAAGGCTTGACACCTCAAATGAGTCCGAGAAGCCCTTCTTAGGGCTGGATTTCTCTACTGAATTCAATCCTGGTCGCACCCGTCCCCTTCTAAGGCATGTAGATATTAACAATTAAAACCCTTAGGACTTAGACTCGGATTCAATTAGCAGGGATCAGGTCACACCTGTTACCTTTTAAAGGAGACTAATGCTAACTTCTAAAACCATGCGATCTCGACAAGAACGACCCTTTTCAGGGCCCAGCTATACAGCTCTTTTCAGAGTGCTCTTTTCAGGGCACTAATTCAGTCCTAAGAGATCAAATCACACCCGCTCCCTTTCAAGGCATGCAGATGTTAACTACTAAAACTCTTAGGACTTCGTCTCTTATTCGGTCTGTAGGAATCAGGTTGCACCCGTACCCTTTTCAAGACGAGCTGATGTTGACCACTAAAACCTTGTCAACTTCGACTCAAATGTTAAGATCTGCTCTTCCTTGATATTATTTATATTAGAGCATATCCAAATCAACGGGTAAAAGATCAGTTGAGATGGGGAAACTTCAAGAATTTTGAGGGAATGATCAATAACGTAGACACCTCTTTGAACATGCTTATTAATAATCGGATCATATGTTGTTCCAAGGATTGGACCTTTTTAGGGATTAAATTTTGCCAAGAAGATGATCTACATAGAAAGGATCGAGGATGGGACGCTCGTGCCCCAATGTAGCCTTCGATGCTCAAGTCAGAGAGGCTCCGGAAAAAGGGAGAGCTAGGACAAGAGTGGAGAGAGAGAGAGAGAGAGAGAGAGCTCCAGGTGAGAGGGGATTGTTCAACAATCAGCCATAGTGGAGCCAGAATAGGGTACTAGGTACTCAGTCTTCTCTGAAGGTGAGTGGAGGTCCTTTTATAGTAAGCTAAGGCGGTTAGGTGGTTAGGCTATTATGATCTACTTGAACGTTAGTGGAGTGCCAGCTCGGATCCAATAAGGCTCCAAGTCAAATATAGCTGGAGACAGTTGTTCAAACTTTCTGGGGGCTTTCAGGAGGGCTGATCTCCGTCGTTGGATGACTAGGCTTTTGGAGGATAGTTAGATCTTCATCCGCCGGCTGACCGTAATACTATGCAACTTGCGGTCGCCTCCCATTTGGCCCCCTGGAGCATGTTTGAAAGATTTCCAACCGTACGGATGGGAAGATCATCGAAAAATAAGCTAGCGTGTACATTTTCATACTATTTGGTGACCGTTTGGTCCTCCCACTTAACGGTTCTTATTTTAGGAAAATTTTTAACGGTTCAGAATTTCAACCGTTAAGTGGGAGGACCAAACGGTCACCAAATTGTATGAAAATGGACATGCTAGCTTATTTTTCAATGATCTTCCCATCCGTATGGTTGGAAATCCTTCAAACATGCTCCAAGGGCCAAATGGGAGATTTAACGGAATGCATTAGCGATGTTAATCGCATCTTATAGTCACCTTACCTATATATATATATATATATAGATATATATATATATATATATATATATACAGGAATAATAATATAAGGCTGGCCGGATTATTGTGCAAGTAAGGTTATCTCCCATTTGGCCACTTGCACAGTGTTTTGAGGAAATCCAACCACATAGATAAAATGAACATCGAAAAATAAGCTAGCATGCCAATTTTCATACAATTTAAGAACTTGTAGGGTCTTCACCTTAACAGATGAAAATTTATAAAAATTTTACTGGTTCAAAATTTCACCCTTTAAGATGAAGACCCTACAAGTTCCCAAATTGTATGAAAATTGACATACTAGCTTATTTTCCGATGTTCATTTTATCTATGCGGTTGGATTTCCTCAAAATACTGTGCAAGTGGGCCAAAACGAGTCGACCGCACTTGCACAGTGATAAGGTCAGCCACATAGTATCATCCCGTCTATATATATATATATATATATATATATATATATATATATATAATCTGACTACTGATTAGGTAGCGTCGATTATTGCAAGTAAAATTAGCCTCATTTTTGAGGCATTTGGAGAGTATATTTTCCAAATCCAACCGTATGGATGGAAAGAACATTGAAAAATAAGATAACATATCAATTTTCATACAATTTGGTGAGGTGATGAGTATTCATCTTAAAGGGTGAAATTTTATAGAAATCTTATCGGTTAAGAATTTCACCCTTTAAGATGAATGATCACACCTCCCCAAATTGTATGAAAATTGACATATTATCTTATTTTTCAATGTTCTTTCCATCTATGAAGTTGGATTTGGAAAAAATATTCTCCAAATGCCTCAAAATGAGGCGACCGTAAATAAATAGTTATAAGGCCTGCCAGACTGTATCGTGCATTATATTAAAAAAAAATATAATAAATTAAAAGGGTGAAAACGCCCAAATTCGCGCCTTCGTCTTCTTCGCCTATGAGCCGTAGAGACGCATCCCGTCATGGACACCCTCAACTGCCCCTCTTCTCTCCCCTCTCCAGCCCCCTTTGGTTCTTCACGCAAGCCATCCGTAGACGAGCCCCATAGTCCGCCTGCAGCACCCTCAATTGCCCCTCTTCTCTCTTCCTCTCCGGCCCCTTCTCTCTCTTCCACTACACCCACCCGCATCACCCCCGTATTCTTCGCTATACACAAATGGTTTGCTACATTGTGGCACCATCCTCAGTGTTCCAGCTTTCTGTTAGGTATTCTGTTTTCAGAACTTCTGTTTCTTCTGGTTTGATTTTGGGTTTGGTTTTTCTTGGTTAGAATCATAATAGAGATGTGCATCTACTTTCACAATATTATCTTGGTTTTTTTTTTTCTGAGTTCTTATCAGTGTATTGATGGTTTATTGTGTGGTTTAATGCTTGGTCTCCATCTAATGTAATTGCTTGTGCTGATTGCATATTGCTTGGATCATGCCAGAGATTCTTCATCTCCCTACAAAATGTCATCTTGATTTTTTTTTTCATTGGGTTGATGGTTCATTGGATTGAGGCCCTTGTCTGCAGGTGTTTGGTTTTAATAAATATATATTTTTTAAGTCGTTCCCTTTTTAATCACCGAAGTCATGATTCTATATTTCCATTGTTTTGTGAATTAAGATTGCAAGTATTTTTGTCTTCAATAAGCAAAGGCAGGGCTGTCAAAATTATCCTAAAATCACACAGAAATCACAGTTTTTAGATGCATTGAAGTATGGTAGGATCTTTTTGTTATTTGCAACATCAGAGGTCTATTGACTTCACCCTGTGCTATCGGCTTCAGCTTCATAACCTAACTAGTTAGGACCCCATATATGCTTAAGGTTACTGAAAATTGATCCCAACATTGACTGTTGTTTGAGAACTTTTAAAAATTGTTAAACACCAGAAAATTATCATGTCAACAAATAATTTTCTGTTTTATGTGTCCTGGGTAGTCTGTCTGTTGTTGCATACCCTTGATGAGTTTGCACAGGCATTCCATGACAAGGTTTGGTATTATGAAATTTAGATTTGTTTAACATAAGAGAATCTATATCAAAAGGGTAAAAAACTGTCACTAATTTCACTGTTACCCTTTGGTTATAATTAGTTGTTAAATTGTTTTATTTTGTACCTTAATTCCAAGACGCATTGTTATTGGCCAAGATTCATGTGGCTCTTCTTAAGTTTCTTCTATTAGATGTAGAAAAAAGTTTTGAAGATGTAATATACTTTCCTGACTTTGTTTTATTTGCAGGTGAAAGAACAAGAATTTGATGTGAATTTTTGGTGTCAATCTCTTAATTCTCTTGCATGGGTTGAGATATTGTGGCAAGTTCTGGTTGCAATTGGGTTATAACAGAGCTGGAAGTTATTTTGCTTGTTTGCATATTTTCTGAGTTGTTGCTGGAAAGATATTCATGTATTTGATGGGTTTTCACCAATTTTAGATGTAGACAATGTAATAGTGGTTGTGTTTGTAACAGTGGCTAATTTGAGAACTCTAATTTAACTTGGATTTCATAAACCTATGCCTGCAAGTTTGCTTGTAATGAATTTCTGCCAGTTTTCTGTCATAAATAATTTCTCATTGTTTGAGTCTCCTATGAATGCGATAATTAGAAATCAATTTTCAGTTTCATGTGCACAGAATATTAACATATATCCAAACCATGTCTAAGTTTTTTTGACAAACTCAAGTTTAGGGGATTGACAAGCTGTATATATATATATATATATATATATATATATATATATATATATATATATATATATATATATATATATATAGCTAACAATAACTTATAAATTCATAATTCTAAGTTCCAAATAAACATTCAATCATGGATCAACCAATCAGCATTCATGATTCAACAGCCAACACTAGTCCATCAAGGCCAACACAATTTACACAAGTATATAATCAAAAGATTACAACAGTTATAGAAGTCCAAAATCAAAAGATTACAACAATCCATAATATAACTCAACAACAAATAGCAACTACAAACTTACAACACCATGTCTAAGCCAGTAGCAGGCATCCCAACACCAACAATCAAGTACTCAAGTTTGTGTGTTTTGAGTCAATAAGGTTTGGGTATTGCCCACACCTTCAAATAAAATTTAATTAAGCAAATTAGAAATAACAAACATTTCAATATTAAGAACTTAACAAAAAAAAAATACAATAAACATTAAACTTACTTGCTTCCATTTCTTCAAGTTCCTTGTGAAATTCATACTCCTCTTGGCTTGGGTCCTTGTAGAAATTAAATTCATCTGCTCTCAGGCAATCACTAGTATACACAAGTGCCTCTACTATTTTAGTAGTCAATGAACTCCTAAAAGGATCTACAACTCTCTTGCCAAGGCTAAATGCATTCTCACTAACAACAGTGGATGTTGGGATTGCAAGAATAATATCTTTGGCTACTTGAGAAAGTATTGGATATTTGGATTGGCTACATTTCCACCAATCCAATAGATTGAATTTTTGGTTCTTAAGGGACTCAAATGGATTCTATAGGTACTTATTCACCTCATTTGAGATCTTTTTGGCTTCCTCCTCTTGTCGTTGTTGCATAAGTTGGAGGTCCAAATCATCCATCAAATCATCAAAACTATTGTCTTCTTCTTGGAAGTCATACAAGTTTTGAATTTCAATAGAATTGAAACCCAATTCCCCTTGATAATATTTATGCAACACATGCAAGCAACCCTTCACATCCATAAAAATCTTATCTAATTCACTTTGACTTGATCCAAGAGCTTTAAAACTTGCACGTATCCTTTTAAGTTTGTACCTAGAGTCTAATATATTAGCCACCAAAATAAGGTGTTTGATTTTATCAAAACTCCTCCAATACTTTTTCAACTTTAACATCATTGAAGAGGCCACACTTTGCAAGATAGGATAAGAGGTGTCATTCTTTTTTCCCTTAATCTCCAATTGAATTATGGTCATCTCCTTGAAGACAACATCGGATGTGGTTGTTTTAGTTGCACTAAGTTTCAAAGTAGCGTCATAAAACTTTTTGAGAAAAGCAAAAATGATTGTGTCTTTTCCCAATCGGTTTCAGTTGGAGGCCCTACTCTCTCTTCACCCACGTGTCTTGTGTCAAAACCCCTTCACTTTCTTTATATTTTCCATTTCTTCAAATTATGCAATAAACGGACCATCATATTCGGTCATCCTTTCAAACACACCCTTAAACTTGATTGCACTGTCAAGCATGTTGTAAGTTGAATTCCACCTCATTACAACGTCCATGGTATAATTGATATCTTATCCTTCTTCTCCAAGATTATAAAATCCCTAAACTTATCTAATCTTGCCGAGGAGGAGTGAATATACTTCATACTATTCCTAATTACTTAAATTGATTCTCCAAGTTTCTTCAATCTAGCCTTAACAATTAAAGATATGACACGAACACCTCAAGTGCAAGTACTTCCCCTCAAGCATAAGGGTGTTCATTTACTTAAGCCTCTTTTTCATGAAATCCATTGCCGCATCATTGACACTAGCACTATCCATTGTTATTGTGAAAACCTTACTTATACCCCAATCCTTCAAGCAAACTAGCTTCAAGGTATGGCCTATGTCTTCACCTTTGTGCGAAGTAATTTTATGAAGTTTGATGATCCTCTTGTGCAAACCCCAACCATGGTCCATGAAATGAGCCGTGACTACCATATAATTGATGTTTTGGATTGAGGTCCAAGTATCGGTTGTGATACTTACCCTTTGCTCAACTATCATACTCTTAGTCTTAGCCTTCTCCTTAAAGAATAAATCCCATACTCCCTTTGCAATCTTCCTCTTGTTTGGTAATTTGAATCTAGGTAAAAACAGGGTAAAGCTGCATACAATAGACCCGAGTGGTCTGATCCTTCCCTAGACCCAGCACAATGCGGGAGCTTTATAGCACCGGGGTAGAAACTCTCTAAATCCCGACCCCTCAACGGACAAAAATGGCAATTCATCCTTGATGAGGAATTGAACACAATTTAGGTCACACTTGGCTTGGTTGAAAACGTGTGGTTGCAAGTTACCATCCAAAAGCTTTTGTGTCAATATACTTTGACCACTTGATGTCTTCTCATACAATGGAGATTTTTCACACTTCTTCGTTAAGTGATTTTTAATTCCCTTTGTCCCATAATCTTTAGAATTTGCCTTCATATCCATTTGACAATAATTGCATGTTGCAATGTCCATCAAAACCCCCTCTATTATTTTTTTATTATTATTTTTTACAATGTTCCCACACAATAGATCTTGAGGCTCTTTTCACTTCTCTTGTTGTGGCTGATGGTTTGGGTTGGGCTTGATCAATTTGTGATTGTATAGGTGGGCCACTTTGTCGTGTACTATTAGATTAAGTAGACGTCTCCATTTCAACTATTAATTTGAAATAACAAGTATTATAATCAATTCATACACACAAGCCCTAATACACGTTGCAGTGATGGCACAAAGAGACATAGATAGAATAATAGAGATTAAAGAATTAAAAACAATAATCATTAATCTTATGATAAGATTCTTATCTAATTATTTAAACCAAAATTTGAACATTATCTTATTAGTTCATAAATTCATAACCACAAACCCTATCTCTTAAGCCAATAAATGAAATGAAATGAAAACCCAATCATAGATTCATAGCCACTAGAGATTAAGATGGAATAAAAATTGAAAAATACCTCAGATTTGATTCGATTCAAACTTCTCAAAATGTGGTATTGATTTTCTGGTAGTGATACATGAGGGTAGCAACTCTTTAAATGTATATGTTAGTGCAAAGGCACTTAGGTTGGCATTATTAACAGCACACTGGCATGACAAATGAAGATGCAACCTGACACAAGCTCGCACGACACAAGCTCGCACGACACAAGATGACAAGGCAGAAGTTTACTCAGCAGAAAGAGTCGTTGCAAATATGGATATGACACAAATTGCAACGAAGTTTCCTGAAGTCATGATAAAGATAAAGATGACGTGGCATGGGTAACAAGGACTGGATGACATGGCATGTGACTAAACATAATGAGGCTCAGTTGACAAGGTCAAAGTTTGATGAAATTACACATGTGAAGCAATATCTTTGAAGAGCTTATTGGAAGACCTCACTGGTACTATACTTGGACATTGAGCTATTGAGCTATCTTGGGTAAGACACTATTTTTGACAGGTGACTGGATATGCTAGTGGAGCAAAGATATTCTGGTGCTATCATTGGAAGGATAATATGTTTAGCAAGCGCATATGTTTGGAAGGCGCGATATATCTGAAGATCAAATCTATTGAAGACCAACTTGGAAGGTGGTTAATCACATTATGGCAATAAGGATCCAAGTGGAGCTGAAGACATCATGAGGAATATATTTAGAAGGTGTCTAAATATATCGTTGCCCAGATTTGGTAAAGAGCTGATTTTGGAAACATGATTGAAGATCTTGTGTGAAGATTCTTTGAATCCCATACTTTGGCGGGAGTCCAAATATGGTATGAAGACTGATTTGGCGAAGATATGTTGAAGACCAAACTTGGCTAAGTTTGGAAACCATGTAATGTTGATGTTTCGGGAAACGTCACCCCTAGAGGCACTTTGAAGAGTTCGTGGATGTGACTGAGAGGGATCCAGCTAGTTGCCGTGGTCATGATCGGGAGGATCAGATGGAGTCGATTTAGATAAAGCCGGGAGGGTTTAGGTCTGGAGTTCGTAGAGCAACGCAAAGCTGCAGCCTTAGTTAGTTCACTAGACTAGGCCACGTTGCAGGATCGTGTGCGACAGGATCTGCAACGGCTATTTTTGGAAGATTCCCAAAGATAGTATCCGCGGAGATTTCGGAGATTCTAAAAGAGGAAGGAGATATTTTAGGCTCGTGGAGCATCTATATAAAGGACCCAGCTCGAGGGTTTGAGGTGAGCCACCAGAGAGACCTAAGGGAGTTAGGTAGTGTGGGCATCAGGCGATCTAGAGTGGGTATTTATGTATGTGTGAGATGAGTGACAAGGGAGTTGTACTTATGTATTCTCTTCTCTTTTAGTGGATCATTGTCTCCGGGCCTGGCCCACTAGACGTAGGCTAGGTGAGCCGAACTGGGTTACCAATTTTGTGTCTCCTTTCTCTCTTGTTTGCATTACTTGGTGATTGTTTGAGTGTGTGTGAGGTTGTGTGTTCTTGAGAGAAAAAGTGAGAGTGAGTTGCTACTTATACTACAACCAAACTTACTACCACCCCCGTCGGAACTTTCGGTATTTATGTAGAACTTCTGTAAATTATATTTAAACAATACAATCTATAAAAATATAGTTTTTACATATATAAAACCCCAAGAATTGCATCCTTTACATTTTACTCAAAAAAGCTATAAATTATATAAACAAATTTCATAATCTTCATACATATATATATATATATATATATATATATATATATATATATATATATACTTGCAAATAAATTATGTGCAGTACATGTGAAACAAATAATAAAAAAAAAATTACATGCACGAATGTACAATAATTTGAGTTTGTCATAATTCTTCATTCTTTAAGCTTGAAAGTTTGTAAGATATTAGTTTTTAAATTTTTGGCATATGAAAAAATATGAAATAGATAGAAAAGATAAAAAAAGTCGTACCCTTTTTGTTTGATTGCCATTTGATAGGCTGCTTCCAAGTTCCAAATGATTATATTTATCTTCATCATTTAATCGAAGTACACACTAAATTGTGTCTCCAACGATTTTAATCTTCTTAATACATCATTACTGGATATGAAAAAAATATATCTTTCATATATACGTGAAGCCAAATATTCCTCGACATTCATGTCTCCATTTTTTTGTTATTTACCAATATAATGTAATATAACAGGGAAAAATATATGTTTTAGATATATTATGAAAATAATTATTGATTACCTGTTCCATGATGTTGCAAAACTCTTCAAGTGTTTTTCCTAATATAATTTCAACATCTTTGTCATATAAAGTAAGATCTGCAACTCTTGAAGCATCATATATTTGTATATGTATGACATATTTGCCGAATTTAACAATGATGTAAAAAAAAAAATCATGCCTTAACCAAGATTATAGTTAAATAGCTAAAAGCTTCTCTTGTTTTATGGTTTTTATATCCCAATGAATAAAAGACACAAATAGTGTAAAATAAATCATTCCCTTCTTTTCATATATAGTTTGCAGATTACCTTCGTTTTATTTGAGGGTCAGGGATGCTGTAACCATTGCATCTATTGTTTTTTTTTTTCCAGAATCTATTTTTCGGTGACACTTATTACATGCCTTATATTGGTAACCTTTATTGATGTAAACACATGAGGCATTTGCATCTATGCTGAAAATTTTTTTCTACATAAAATTTAACAAACATATTGTTAGTTGTTCCAAGAATATAAACACATATAATTAACATACCCCCGATATTGAATCATCTTTTAGGTATCTTAATCGACTGACATATATTCTTGTTGATCTATCAATTAGATCGGCAAAGAGTCCAAATTTTGCATAAAAAGTAATGAGATATTGAGCTCCCAAGTCATTTTCAGACTTGATATTCATTACTTTGAATTAGAAATCTACCAGTGATATAACTCAATGCTCTCCTTGCTAAATGGATTGATGTAGAATTTACTAAATATAATGGAGGTCAATCCACAACCTACAAATAGACTATTAATTGGATATTTTGGTCTAGGGTTACTTATGTTAGTTAAACTATTAATAACAAGGAAATAAACAAAGGAAAATTATTAAAATGAGTTTGTTATCCATCTAAACTTATTTTATTAAAAAAATCAAAAAATAAAAATAATTTTTTTGGTTTATGAGTATTTTTCTCTCTAGCTAGTAACTGTACTTGATTAAAACTCTAAACCACAAAAGCTAAGGTGTGTTAGTCTGGTCAATCATTTCCTCAACTCATTAAAAAAGAACTTTTTATCTTTTTATTTTGATTTTAAAAATATTATTTTAAAATTTATAAGGTTATAAATATAATAATTATATAAATAAATATATTTTAGAAATATGAATTTATTTTATAAATAACTTTAATATTTTAATGACAAATAATTCTAAACAAAATACTTGATATAAAATTCTACAAACATTACTTAATAAATAGAAAAATAGATGTTAAATATTCTTAAAACACTTACTTTAATCGCATTAAGTCTGGTTTAATGAAGGATATCAAGTGGCTTCTTCAATGGTCTATGAAAATATATATCGTTCAGTTGAGTTTGTTTCATACAATGAGAAATAAGAGTGATTGGAATGGTGATGGTTCTCACATTTATCTACAAGTTATTTCAAAAACGTTACATTATAATTTTGTGTTTGAGTTTGGGTTTTGTCTTCGTAAAGGATATCAAGTGACCTCTTTAGTGGCTTGTAAAAATGTATATTGTTCAGTTGAGTTTGTTTCATGCAACCAAGGTATTTGAAATGGTGATGGTGCTCACATTTACCAACACGTTATTTCAAAAAATTACAATATAATTTTGTGTTTGTGTTTGGGTTTTGTGTTAGTAAAGGATACCAAGTGACCTCTTCAGCTCTTTAATTAAGATAAACGGGCTTTCAAAGACCATTTAGCTCCAGGGGACCTAATTAGCTCTTTGGAGCCCTATCTCAGGAGCTAGATAGTTTGTGAAACACAGTTTAGCTCCAAAGAGCACGAAAATAAGCTCTCTAAAGCTAAACGACGACCTTTCAATGGTTGTTTAACACTAAATTGTCCAGAGAACTGTCACGCCCCGAACTGAGCCCGGAGCATGCATCAACAAACCGGCCGTACCTAAGTAAGGATGAACCCCACTCGAGCACAAGGCCTCAGATGATTAACAAAATATCAGCGTAACAACGAAACATAATATATAACACGATAAGTCTGATACAGACACATAACATCCAAGGTTCAGGTATCCTATACAACACAACTCTAAAGAACTCAAGACTTAAAGCTCTCTCACTCAAAGAAATAAAATAGAGGTTCGCAAACCTCAACAACAACCCCAAGCCCCACACGACGGCTCACGTCACGTCACTCTTCTGGATCTGAAAATAAAAAGAAGGGGTGAGTTTTGGGGAAAACTCAGTAAGCACCTGCAACAAAATATCAAAAACACGAAAACAACAACAGAAAGGATCAGTGATTGGGTGCTTATATTGCATTCTATTGGCTGATTTTCATATCCAAATCATGCTTGAATTGTGTTATCTATGCATATTTATGATGAATTTTATATAATTGGATCATTTGCACCCTTAGCTTGTATTTGGTGTTAATTTGGTGTGTTTGACATGTTTGAGTGACCATGTGTGGTGTGTTTGACAATTTTTTTTGCAATAGCATAAATGTCAGATAATTACAGTTAAATATCCTAACACATGTATTTCAATGTGTACTTGATGCTCATATACTTTTTTTGATTAGATTGTGTTCAGGTCAAAATTTGGCATCCCAAACGAGAACCAAAATATCACTAATGTTACTGTTTTTGTATTTTTCAGGGTTGAAGTAAAAAAATCATAACTTGCTCCATTCTTATCAGAATCTTTTGTACAAAGTATCGTTGGAAAGACAATTTGAAGATCTTCAACTTTGTATCAGACACTGTTCTCGTTAGAGGAGGTTTTCATCTCATAATTTCGGCTTGAAATTGGCTGATTTTTTACAGAGCTGCAGACAGAGACGCAGTAAATCGGAGATAACTTTTGGTGGTTTTATCAGAATTTCTGACGCAGGTACCGTTGGAAAGATCATTCAGAGATCTACAACTTTGCCAGAAATAGTCATTCTCAAAAAAATAGAGTTTGATTGCCGAAAATGCCCTCTGGAGTTCTGATTTGTTAAAGGCTTATTGGATCCGAATTCAATATCCTATTAACCCGTTAAGCCTCTTAATGGATCTTTTGTTTTGAAGACTGAAAAGGGGCACGAGAGAACAGAGGAAAAGGGGGAGCTTTTGGCGGTTAGAAAGAAAAAGAAATTTAGGTTTTCTTTTTCATATATTTGTAAGCTTGTATTTTCTTCTTTAATCTTTGTGATTTAGACCATATGTATACTTAAGCACTTGTAGATCTCTGCCCAATCTTTCTTTATATCGGATTGCTTTTTCTTGGATTTGGTTTGGTGTTAATGAAAAGTTTGGTTTGATTTAAGATCTTGTTTCACTTTCTCTTTGTTACTTGAGGTATAGATCCCTCAAGAACCATCCCTTTAGTTAGGAAAGCTTGATGTTTTGTATACAATTAGAGGTATAGATTCCTCTATTTCTATCAGGACTTAAGTTGAAGTCTCCTAACGGCTGCGAGGTCTATGGGTATAGAGCCCTCTAATCTTCTCGTTGCCAACCTTGAGGCTAGCCCATCGAATACTTAGGGGTATAGATTCCCTCGATGATCCGATTACCCATGGCTAGTGACTCTTGGTTCTACCATGCCTAGAAACAAAGATTTGACAAACCATTTGGCTTCTAACCTTTGTGTCTTCACATGGTATGATTGCATATTTTCCTAGACTAGGGTTCTAGTGACAGGGATGCTAGCTAGCGGGTGTTTGACGATCCATAAGTAGTCCTGATTTGAGAGATAGTGAAGGTTGAGTCTACGTCTTCCTCCAACTGTTATCCAACCTTTGTTTTTATCCTATTTATGTTGTAAACTTTGCAAACTTTATCTCAAAACTACAAAAACATCTTCTTTACTGTTTCCCTTTTTGTATCTAAAAAGTTCCCTGTTTTGGATTTCATTGCTCCCTGTGGTAAATGATCTTGGGACTCACCCTTGTTAAACTTTGATAACTCTTGCGCTTGGGAGTATAAACTCATACATATCTGAGAGAGAGTCAATCAGAGAAGATTATCAGAGTGTCAATTTAACCACGAGAATAAGAAAGTAATTCACAGATCATCTCCCCGACAACGATCACAGTCGAATGGGACTCGTAGGTCCGGTAGCGCCACAACCAGAAAACGTGTACGTACACGGTCACTGTACCACCCCACTAACGGGTATATAGGATAGACAGACACCAGAGTATCCTGGTTCAATATAGCTAGACAATCACCAGTGGTATCCTCTCCACTGGCACAATGTCAGATGGGAGAATCCTCAAAACACACAAAGACTATTTCCAACCGATGCACACGATTTTTCATATGGAAAATAGTCCAATTAATAAAGTTTATAAAAACACGTATATTTTTCAATATAAAGCTCATCACATAATTGTTCAAAAATATATATGGTGATATTGCGGTAAATACTTACAGTATTTCAGTCAATCTTTTCTCCATGTGCGACCTTACGCTCTTTGTTAATATCTGGTAAGCAAAACTTATATTCAGTATGATAATAAACCATGTTTTTCATATTTGGATGTAGTTTAATGGGTTGAAGTCCACTTTGCATTTACTTACAATATGAAGTGCGCCAAGTCCTCTCTCCTTCCACACACACACACAAATATATATATATATATATATATATATATATATATATATATATATATATATATATATTAATTGCTTTCCTACTTGTTATTATCAACTCCATGGGCGAAGCCTACGGTTATGAAGTATATACATATCTTTCCTTTTCTCAAATATGTATATCTTTTCAAAACAAATTTCTTTCTTTGCTATTTGACCCATATATATATATATATATATATGAATAGATGTACTTTTAAACTTTCTCTCTCTAACTCATATTTGACCCATATATATATATATATATATATATATATATACATATAAAAGAATAGATGTAATTTTAAACTTTCTCTCTCTAACTCATACATGTTACTAAAAAAATTGCACCCCTCTTCTTACCTTGTTACCCTGTCTCCTCTCACGTGAACTACCTATATGCATGCATGTAATTTGGCCTTCTTAAGCTTCTTTGTAATAGTTGTAACTCATCTTTAAATCCCATGTGTTCTCTTGCCGTTGAACTCCATGGCCTCTAAAACCATTTTATTTTGCTGCAAGCATCCCATTACTTCCTTTTGTTCTCTCTCATGTTTAATCCAATCACTACCAAACTCAGAGAACAACTCAATCCTTGTTCTATCTCACTGTCTATATAAGTGTTTTGGTTTAATGTTATAACCTTGGTCATCCTATTACTCTTCTCCAAAGTAGGAGGTGTATATGTTCTTTGCTACTAAGAATCACAATCTTTTCTTCTTTCTTTCTTTGTTGTATGTATTTATTCTTTCTCAGCGCTGCGTGTGTTTGTTCAAGCCTTGAGTTATTTCCTCCAGTGCTGAGCAAAGTTCAACTCATCAAAGTTAAATACCCTCTAACTATTCCATAGCCTTATCACAAAGTTACAAAGTTGGTATTTGTAACACACTTACTAGTTACTATAAAGTCCCTACAAGAGCTTCTCAACCTTGGTCCAACTCCGGTGAGGTCTCACGGTCGACTACCAACCGGGATACTAGCAACTATAAATAGAATGATGGAATGACGCTCACTAGGAACAAAGGGACTCTCTCTTTCTCAGAGCAAGTTTCTCATTAGTGGATCTTCTCCTCCTTTTAAAGGCGTGGAGAGACGGTGGCTGAAGATGGATACGCCTTGATTTAGTTTCTCGTCGTTGATTAACAACGATCCTTGATCCACGTAAGTGATCCGAGGAAGGAGTTGTTCACTGCTTTCTGGCGTATACAACGTTGCCTCGTGGTGCCATCATCCACTCAGAAAAAAAACACACTCGCCTCCTATTTAGCTTTCTTGGTGATAAACGGTGGGGATCAGCCTATGACGTTTGTGTTTTATATGTGAAACACGTTTCATCTTATACCGTCTTTACCCATGCGACGAGTGGTGTTTCCGACCACTACTCTCCGAGGTTGGCGGAGAGGAGAAAATGTGTTCAATCAATTTTCAGCCATGGCTTTAACGTATGCATGGAATATTATGATGGTATTTTTCAACAAACCCCAATTGTAACATCCCAAAATTTCACAAGTAAAATTCAGTGAAATTCTGAAATTTTAAATGAGGCTAATTAACTTTAAACAGATTAATTAGTATTAATCTCAAGTTAAAGAAAATTAGAATAAAATGGACTGAAATCCACTCTCGCAACTATAGGGCCGAGAGAGGCCTTAATGGGCCAGGCCAGAGTTATATAGAATAGTTGGAGATGGATAGTCGGCCGAGTTAAATTAATTTAAACCAGAGATTAATTAAATGATAATTAATCTAGATTAATTAAGTAGGAGTATCGGACAAAAGTTAGAGTCTCGATAAAGTAGATCTGGCCGAGTCAAAAGCTTCAGGATTCATGGATCCTGCGGGAGAGAGAGACAACCCGCGACGCTTACAAATGGCCACTGAGTCAAGTTCACCCTCGGATTCCTGGATCCTGGCCTGAGAATTATTGATAGAATAATATTTTTCTTAAATAGTGATGGGACATAAAGTAAAGGATAATATATTAGTAAATTCCTTTTTAAAAGATAAAGTAGTTAAAAGATAAAATTATTTTAATTAATGAAATATTATATATATATATATATATATATATATATATATATATATATATATATATATAAATATAATAAGATAATAAAATAAATTAAAAAGTAAAAGTAAAAGAAAAAGAAAAAGAAAAAGAAAAAGAAAAAAAAGAAAAGAAAAAAAAAAAGGAAATCTCTGTCTTTATAAGACAGAGACGAGAGAAAGAGAGAGAGAAACAAATCTCTCTCTCTCGATCTCTCTTTCCCTCTCTCGTTCACACAGAGCCCCCTTCTATTCGTAGGCGTGCCTAACCTCCGTGAGCGCATGCACGCCACCATACCGCCGCCAATTCAGCCTACCTCAAATACGGCCACAAGGCTTAGATACCTCATGAAGCCTCGCCTAACGCCTCACTCACTTGCCGGGCCGGACGACGACGCCCCGCCTCCGACGGCCGCGTGGATCGGCCTCCACGCCGGACAGCCACCTCAAAGCCGTGGAGCTCACAAGAACTCCCCGCCTCTCCGTCAGCGGCACCCACTCCGCCTTCACCACTCTCTTTGTTTGACAGCCGCCAGCTGGCCCACCTTCTCGTCGTCTATACTCCAAGGTTACAGCGATGAGTAGTTCTTCAATGGATGCATTAGATCATGATTTAATTGGGGATAATAGGGTTGTGAGATGTTTGGTTGTCGATGCCCTGTGTTGTGTGTTTTGATTATGTTAATTATGTTGTTATGGATTTAATGATTGTAGTAATTCGGGAGCCCTACAAATAGAGGAGATGCTGTCCGATTTTTCTTGAAAATCTACTAGGATTAGGAGTTCAATTGAGATTTAGTGAATGTCTCCATGCTTAGCAAATTAATCATTTTATTCCTTGCTTTATACATGGTGACCATTAGTTTATGAAAGTAACATTTAAGCATTAGCGAAGGATAATTAGTAGTAGGGAGTAATACTAGTACGATGTAGCTTTCTCAGACTTTTACCGTATTCTATCTAGTTATATTAGAGTATCGAGTCAAGAATACGGACTCAGATTTATAGATTTCTCAATTCAATTAATGTGAAAGGGCAAAGGCAAGTCCGGCCAAGGACCGGAGCATCTAAGCTCTAATCGCACTAAGGTGAGGGAAATCTACTGCATGTTTGCTAGTTTTACCGTATTTTTATACGCATACGCTTTCAGTTTTAAAAGCTGAACTTTGGGTTTCATAAAAGTTTATAGAGTTTTATAACCATTTCATGCTTAGTAATCAAGAATGTAAAAGAGAACAGCTTACATGCATACGTAGAAAGACTACATTCTATTGAAATACTTCAGTATAGACCGTGAGCTGCCTCGTGAAGAGCGAGAGAGACGACGATGAGTTATGAGATGGGAGATTAAATACTCTTTTCAAAAATAGCTTAACTATCTCTGTTTACTTCCTTTTTATAAAATCAAAACCCCCTTTCCATCCCTTTTGGGACGCCACAGACGATATATATACTCAACCTCGAGATCGATATACTTACTCGTTGGTTTCGGCTACGCAGTATTAAAGTTAGATGCGTAGTCGAGAATAGTCTTGTGTATCGATGATGCCGCGTTCCTCGCCTTCTAGAGATAGAGATCATCTCAGAGAGAAGAGAGGCAGCTGAGGTGGATTACCAGTGGGGAAAGTCGGTTTCATATTTGATTCACAAGACAGAGAAACGTAAACTCGATATGCATTTTTAAGAGAATACACCGATCAACGCTTTACTTGGCGCAGATTCGTAATCAGCTTTCAAGATTTTTAATTCAAGATTTTCTATTCGTGTTTACACGCCGCTTTTACGCTTACGCTTTATTATTTTATACGTACATGTTATACCCGACAAGTTTGTTTCTCACCATTTGAGCTCCAAAGAGGCTCGACCCCTCTTCTTAACACCGCTGCAGTGTCGTTAGACGTGAGTACTTCTAGTAGGTCGCCCGATCACGCGTGTAGAGGAGATGTATCAGTAGTCGGCTCACTGAAATCTAGATATCCTACTACCTATCTATGTGTTGTAGGAAATCTATGTTCCGCATAATATCTTATTTGGTCTTGTATAAATAATATCTACCTGTTGAGGAGTTTGGTATTCAGTTTGTTCATTACCTTCCGCTTGTTATTTTCACAAAGGATTAGTGACATGTACCTTTAGGTTTAGGGTTCATTCCCTAAACCTGGCTGGTGTGACACCTGGGTCCTGAAAAGGATAAGGGTGTTACATTTAGTGGTATCAGAGCAAAGATCTTAGGGACTAGATGATAACTGATATACTTAGAGCCATAGGATCCACTAAATGCCATGAGATGACATTTAGTGGTATCAGAGAAGGGTTAATCCTAAGGAAGTCCTAGGGTAGTCAGAGCCTTAGGGTGGGAGGGTTGTGTCAGTAGAATAAAGTTTAATATTTGCTTTCAGAGAGTTAGAGGATACTACTGACACACTCTTTTTTTCAAAATGGCACCAAAAAGAGTCGGAAGGCCACTCAGATGCCACGGGAGGAACCTGCATCAAATTTTATGGACCGCCGTAACTGGAGAGGTTCCCGAAGTTCGAGGATGTCCTTAACCTCGCAGGAGGTTCCGTAACCTACGGGAGACTGTGCGTAAGGGTCTCACTCCTTTCATGCACCCACCCTCAACAAGGAATGCAGCGAAGGACCCGGATTTTATCCGGAATATACTATGCTCCTCGATTTCAGCCGGGCTGACCTATGGACCCGGATTTCAACCGAGTATCAGATGGGTCTCTGATTTCACCGGGAATGCTTTATAGACCCGGATTCCGGTAGGGGATGTATTACGGCCCGGATTCCAACCGAATGCCTTATGGACCGGGGTTCCACCCGGGAACACGACGGATCGGATACTATCCGGAGCACGTACCTGGACCCGATAACCAACCCGCGAAGATAAGCCGCAAATTTCGTAACCACGGAATGCAACAAAATACGACCCGGATGACCCGATCATTCGCGATTTCACCGGATACCGCTAGCCAAAGCGTAAGAAACGCACCGTATGAATAAGGCTCGGCAAATGGGAATCACACCATTCGAGGGTACTACAGGACCTGCGGAAGCGAAAATTGGATCACTCGAACTTATATTTGAGGCTCTTATGTGCGGGAGGAAGAAAAGTAGCAATCTGCCACTTCATCATAGCCGAGAGAGCCTTGCAGTGCGTGGCTCGTGATGGCCGAAGTCGCCCAAACTGCACTGTGTTTACTTGGACCGACCTCGTGACGGCTTTTGTGAGAAAATTCATGCCTCAAATCTACCGCGACGCGAAAGCACGAGGAGTTCCTTCACCGCTGCTCCAAGGCGGTCTCTCAGAGTCGATTATGAGGCCAAATTTACGATCTTGGGAGATATGCACCCGACTATGCCCAATAAAGAACACCGGTGTCGCAGATTTGAAGCGAGGATTACGCGGACGAAATTCGAACATCACCACGCTGTCGAGGATTCTCGGACTTCACGGAGTTTGTGGAGGCCTCGCCAGAGAGTTGAGTCAAGCATGGACTGCCAGGTTTAATGCGACGGAGAAGTCGAAGAAGAGAGGTATGCTCGATTCTCAGTGCAGCAGCTATTCTGAGACCGCCAAGAAGAGCAACTCTAGCAAAGAAATGGCCTCTTTTACGGTGAAGCCGTAATCAAGAAGCCCCAATGTCCTACTTGCAAGAGATATCATTCCGGAGAGTGCCGAGCGGGCCTTGGAGTAGGTGCATTTGCTATCATCACAGCCTGTGACATTATATGTAAGGAATGTCCCCTATTAGTTCAGGGAGTTGGTACAGTTCCCCAACTCCAAGCCGGAGGCCAAAGTGCACAGCCACCATCAGGATACTCTGCCGTGGGTAGTAGTGGGAGCAATAGAGATCTTCTGGGGGGAGATCTCAAGGAGGCCGAGGAGGTCGAGGAGGCCGAGGAGGTCGAGGCTAATCTGATGGCACAGGCCTTTATGGTGACACAACAACAGGCTGCAGCTGCACCGGATGACATTCCAGATGAACAAGAATGAGTAATCGTGGTTGACTCTTGCATTCCCTAGTGCGTATTAGTATTAAATAACAGACTTGTGATGTATAACTACTACTCTATATTTGAGGTCATGTTGCCTAGACTTGAGGCATGTGGCCATATGTTGATTTTATTTGGTTTGATGATCCGTGATACATGCATTATGTTTATGATTATCTAAGTCTTGGGAGTGTACCTATCAAGCTATCGCTTTTAGTTATATCTTCTTGACGCTGGGCCGGTGTAACATCCGCCTTATTGAGAGATGCGTGTTACATTTAGTAGAGGCAGTATTACATCTAAGTGGTCCTTGCGCTGGGAGATCCGCAACATTATCTTTATGATGGAGCCCGTGAGATTCTTCACCGACCACAAGAATTTGAATCATCTAATGAGTTGGAAGGAGATCACTGAGTATCACGCTATAAGTGGGTTTGATCGGGTTAGCGCATCAAGGAAGAGCACAAGGAGCCATCAGGGTTGTTAGTACCCTTGGAGGTCCCAGGATAGAGGTGGAAGATACGGTATTCCTGAAAGTGTTCCTATAGAAGAGTGTATTGAAGAACAAGATAATACCTCTAGTGGAAGCGTTGTGGAGTCATCTCCAAGTGGAAGAAGCCACTTGGAAAGGAGAGGGCCAGATGAGGGAACAGTACCTTTAGTTGTCGTAGTTACTTATTGTAAGGGAATTTCGGGGACGAAATTCTTAAGGGTGGGAGAATTGTAACATCCCAAAATTTCACAAGTAAAATTCAGTGAAATTTCTGAAATTTTAAATGAGGTTAATTAACTTTAAACAGATTAATTAGTATTAATCTCAAGTTAAAGAAAATTAGAATAAAATGGATCAAATCCACTCTACAACTATAAAATGGTAGAGAGGCCTTAATGGCCAGCCGCAGTTATATAGAATAGTTGAGATGGATAGTGGTACCGAAGTTAAATTAATTTAAACCGTGAGATTAATTAAATGATAATTAATCTAGATTAATTAAGTAGGAGTATCGGATAAAAGTTAGAGTCCCATAAAGTAGATCTGGCCGAGTCAAAAGCCGAGATTCGCGGATCTGGGTCGGGAGAGAAAGACAACCCGTGACGCTACAAAATGACCAAGTGTCTACGGGAGTCAGTTCCCTGACCGGATTCCCTTTGGACTGGCCTGGAGAATTATTGATAGAATAATATTTTTCTTAAATAGTGATGGGACATAAAGTAAAGGATAATATATTAGTAAATTCCTTTTTAAAAGATAAAGTAGTTAAAAGATAAAATTATTTTAATTGATGAAATATTATATATATATATATATATATATATATATATATATATATAAATATAATAAGATAATAAAATAAATTAAAAAGAAAAAGAAAAAGAAAAGAAAAAGAAAAAGAAAAAGAAAAAGAAAAAGAAAAAGAAAAGAAAAAAAAAAAAAAAGGAAAAAGGAAATCTATGACTTTATAAGACAAAGACGAGAGAAAGAGAGAGAGAAACAAATCTCTTCTTTCCTCTCGCTCACACATGAGCCCCCCCTTCTATTCAAGTGCGTTTCTAACCTCACGGTGAGCAATCGACGCCACCCACTGCCACACGTAGCCCACCTCACCGGCCATCACCGCCACACGCTGGCCATACAGCGCTTAGATACCATGAAGCCTCCTGCCACGCCTAACGCCTCACTGCGCCTGGCTTAAGCCGGACGACGACGCCTCAGCCTCCAACCGACGGCCGCTGACGGACCTCCACGCCGGACAGCCACCTCAGGCCGTGAGCTCATAGCCTCGCCTCCGGCACACTCCAAAATTCGCTCACCACTCTCTTTGTTTGGACAGCAAGAACTGGCCCACCTTTCTCGCCGCCTATACTCCAAGGTTACAGCGATGAGTAGTTCTTCAATGGATGCATTAGATCATGATTTAATTGGGGATAATAGGGTTGTGAGATGTTTGGTTGTCGATGCCCTGTGTTGTGTGTTTTGATTATGTTAATTATGTTGTTATGGATGAATGATTGTAGTAATTCGGGAGCCCTACAAATAGAGGAGATGCTGTCCGATTTTTCTTGAAAATCTACTAGGATTAGGAGTTCAATTGAGATTTAGTGAATGTCTCCATGCTTAGCAAATTAATCATTTTATTCCTTGCTTTACATGGTGACCATTAGTTTATGAAAGTAACATTTAAGCATTAGCGAAGGATAATTAGTAGTAGGGAGTAATACTAGCATGATGTAGCTTTCTGTACTTTTACCGTATTCTATCTAGTTATATTAGAGTACGAGTCAAGAATACGGACTCCGTATTTATAGATTTCTCAATTCAATTAACAGGAAAGGGCAAAGGCAAGTCCGCCGCTGCCGAAGGACCGAGCCAGATCTAAGCTCGAATCAGACTAAGGTGAGGGAAATCTACCTGTACAGTTTGCTAGTTTTACCGTATTTTTATAATGCATACGCTTTTCAGCTTTTAAAAGCGCTGAACTTTGGGTTTCATAAAAGTTTATAGAGTTTTATAACCATTTCATGCTTAGTAATCAAGAATGTAAAAGAGAACGATTCTAGATCTGCAGAAAGACTACATTCTATTGAAATACTTGTATAGACTGTGAGTGGCTCAAGTGAAGAGCCGAGAGTAATGACGCTGAGTTGAGTTATGAGGGGTGATTTAATACTCTTTTCAAAAATAGCGAACTATCTCGTGTTTACTTCCTTTTTATAAAATCAAAACCCCCTTTCCATCCCTTTTGGGATGCTCGATTATCGATATATATACTCAACCTCGATTATATATACTCGTTGGTTCTTGCCGCCATGCAAAGATTAAAGTAGATGTGTAGTCGAGAATAGTCTTGTGTATCGATGATGCCGCTGCTCCTCGCCTTCTAGAGATAGAGATCATCTCGAGAGAGAAAGAGGGCACAGTACAGATTACCTGTGGGAAAGTTTGCTTTCATATTTGATTCACAAGACAGAGGAATGTAAACTCAGGATATGCATTTTAAGAGAATACATCGATCAACGCTTACTTGGCGCAAAGATTCGTAATGTTTTCGATTTTTAATTCAAGATTTTCTATTCGTGTTTACACGCCAGCTTTTACGCTACAAATTTATTATTTTATACGTGCAGCTTATACCCGACAAGTTGTGTATTTTCGCCACCGAGCTCCAGTAGCTCGGCCCCTCTTCTTGATTAATCGCTTTCGCGCAGTCGTTAGACAGAGTACTTCTAGCAGTGTCGTCGATCACGAAAGTAGAGGAGATGCACTCAGTATGGCGGCTCGACTGAAATCTAGATATCCTGCTACCTATCTATGTGTGTTGTGAAATCTATGTTCCAGACAATATCTTATTTGGTCTTGTATAAATAATATCTCCCTGTTGAGGAGTTTGTTATTCAGTTTGTTCATTACCTTCCGCTTGTTATTTTCCCAGTAATTAGCAGATTACAGCCTTAGGTTTAGGGTTCATTCCCTAAATCTGGCTGGTGTGACACCTGTGTCCTGAAAGGGATAAGGGTGTTACACCAATACTTTCCTCAAGTTACATGCAAATCTTAATGGTCTTTTTAGTAAGTAGTCCCTATTTTTCTAACTATTTATAACTAATCCCTCATTCTAACTTATTTTACGTAAAAACAATTAAACATAATTAAGAACATTAAATCATAACAAGCGGCTCTTACAAGAGCACTAGTCTGGGGCCCTATCTTTGGGACCTTATCCGTTAACTATTTAGCCCCGAAGATAGGGCCCCTAGAGCTAAATGACCTTTCAAAGGTTAAAAACCGTTTAGCTCCAAAACCCTATCTCTAGTTCTAAACGGTCTATGGAACACCGTTTAGCTCCAAAGAACACTAAAATCAGCTCTCTAGAGCTAAAGGGTCTTTCAAAGGCCTTTTAGCTCTAAACAGTCCAGAGAGCATCTAGGCCTTTTAAAGGTCATTTAGCTCCATGACCCTATTTCTGGGGCTAAATGGTCTATGGCACACCATTTAACTCCCGAAAGCACTTAAATCAGCTCTTTGGAAAGACCGTTTAGCTCTCAACGGTCTAGAGAGCAGTTAAACACCCTTTCAAAGGTCGTTTAGGTCTAGGGCCTTATCTCTGGGGGCTAAACTGTCTCCAAAACACAGTTTAGTTCTAGAGAATAGTAAAATCAGCTCTTTGGAGCTAAAATGATCTTTTAAAGGCTGTTTAACCCTAAACAGTCTAGGGAGCACTACTTTGGATCTAAACATTCTTGAAACGACCTTTCAAAGGCCATTTAGCTCCAGAGGCACTATCTTCAGGGTTAAACGATATACAAATCACCATTTAGAGAGTACTAAAATCAGCTCTTTAGCTCCAAGAAACTATGAGGGCTTAGTTATAAAATATTATATTTTTTCATTTAAACCCTAAATTTCTTTAATATAATTATTTTTAATCTTAGTTAACATTGTGGATATTGACTAGGCAGTTCCAAAGTCATTTTGACAAATAAAATGATCTTGGACTAAAAATAATATTTTCAAAAAAACTATATTAATAAATTACCCTAATTTTTAATACTTCAAGTCAAGCAACAATATTTGAAGTAAATTCTAATATATTTCAAATTAAAATTGGAAAAAAAACTATGGGAAATCTATACCAACCGTTGGATCTTCATCACGCGGTGAGAGAACACGCTGTATATAAATGATCACGATGATCTCGCGATGTTTTCAATCCACTGTCTCCAGTCCCTCCCAAGCAATCGAAAGCGATGTCGTATGTCCCTCCGCACCTCCGAGCTGCAGCGGCATCCCCAAATCACAGGAATGCCACTGCGAAACCCCAAGCTCAAACCCTAGAGCCCGATCGCAAGGCCCCCGTGACCCCCAGGAATGGCACCACCCCCGCCTTCGTCCCCCCCGGACGCCGGCCCAACGCCGCAGGGCAGCAGCCGAAGTCAGCCGTCGCGCTGGAACCCGTGTTTGAGCCTTGGAGGCCTTCTGATCGGGTTCTTAGCCTCACCTCCGAGCAGGTCTGTGGTTTCTTTCTGTCCCTTGCAGTTCTTGAGGATGTTCTCTTTGTTTGATTTGAGGTGATGCCCTGGTGTTGGTCTCCCAGTGAAGCTTTCTAGGGTTGCACTTTTTGAGAATTTTTGGGATTCATTCACCAATGCGTGACCTTGCGGGGTTTTGACTGCCGTGTAGGGTTTTGGTCTCTGTTCCTTTTTGCTTTTTGTAGGTTTTCCTTACTCTTATCTTGGAATTATGGTATTTCAGTGATGTGCTGCTCCCGGAAAATTAATTGTATGTGATTCTTATTTAGATTCAGTAGGTCCCCAACATTGCACTACTGCAATTATTGGTGACTTAGTGCAATATTGCTGGTTATTTTTGCCTAGATGCTCACAGATATGACAGGAATCAATCATGGTAGGGATACTTGATAAGAATGGGAGAAATCTTTCCAGAAACTAACATCATTAATGTTGATAAGTTATTTTATCATATTTTAGAGTTAGCAACATCCTGTAGTAGTGGTGTTCAATATGGTTCTCTTAAAGATATTTAGCTGAGGATGCCTTTTCATTTGAAGATGTTAACAATTTCTCCTTGAGTATGCAAATTAAAATATCGAAATTTGTACTTTGTCATTTAATCCAGAGATAATGTATTTTCTATCACATTCATCAACTCTTTTAATTATTTTCTATTTGGTTGGTTGTATCAGCTGTTGTTGAAAGATAAATTGTTGTGTAGTTTGTAACTGATGTTTTATTATGCAATAATTTTCTTTTATGGATTTGTTCAGATTAATAGTTATTCAGAGTTAACATATGTACTAAAATTGTCAGTGATACTCATTTCTCTTTATAAATTCTAGTGAATGACATTTCAAAATCTTTACTAGATTGAAGAGGTTCAAATGCGCTTAATGTTGATGTGACAGTGGCATCTGATTCCCTCCTGCCCCTGCACCTGTTGAATCTTTTACTGATATGGTATACATCATCATATACAGTTTGTTGCTTGTATTAAAGTCAGCTTCAATAGATATTATTGTTTACACTGCGAATGATATCCTTAAGAAGTTTCTCAACAGTGTTTGCACTCGAGCATAATGAAGGACATCACCCTTCATGAGTATACCAGGCCAACGCCTATCCAGGCACAAGCCATGCCAGTTGCTCTTAGTGGGAGAGATCTTTTAGGCTGTGCTGAGACTGGAAGTGGCAAAACTGCCGCTTTTTCTATTCCCATGATTCAGGTTAGAACATATTTTGTTTTGTGCTAGGCACCTTTCTCTTTTTTATCTGATGGAACATAATTATTTCCTGTTTCTTCACTTATCATACAGCATTGTTTAGCTCAACCACCAATTTGCCGTGGGAATGGACCTTTAGCACTAGTCTTGGCTCCGACAAGAGAACTTGCACAACAAATTGAAAAGGAGGTCTGCTGGGATTTCCTATGATACACAGTCTATAGAGTAAAAATCATGATGAAATGTTTTGGGAAAAGAATGTTTCTAGTGTCGTTTCTTTTGAGTAGCTGTACAATCTTATCCTCATAGAATATGATATCACAATATGTATTGGCTTGTTAATTTACTTGCATAAGGTTGTATAATTTCTTTTTCTGAGCTATTCTTGTTACAGGTGAGGTAACTGGGTGTTTTTAACAGACTGATATCATTCTTTGTGAGGGGTGCATGTGTGATATGCTGACATGTATTGTCTGACAGCTTTTCTGTTCAAGATTTTGTATTGTTTTAACAAATTTGTGTTCAAGCTCAGGTTTCTTAAATTGTCATAATTTTGGTCTGTCAGAAAAAGAAAGTACTAGTGTACAAAATTGCAATCAGAGTTAAAAACATTTTGCATATGGAATTTATTTTAGATTAGATATGCCAGAAGAAATATTCTTTAAACTATGTATATCTTGGAGTGTTTGAGCTTATTGTTTGCTTGATGATACCTATGGCACTAGTCATGATCAACTATCTTATTGTGAAGTAAATACTGAAGTCCAACAAAATATCCCAAATATAATAATGGTTAAAAGGTTCTAAATACTTGATTATCGTCTCTCATCTATGGGATCTATAAAAAAAACGTGTGTATGTGTTTTCATTAAATTTAGCATGTTTCTACTCATGCTTGCCTAAATTTAACAGATTCGATGCTATTTAAACTTCCATATAGTTCATTATGTTATGTTCTTGCTGCATGTGAATTATTCATACATACATGGCTCAAGAACTGTGTATATTTCATTTTTTTACTGGAATTATATGAATGCTAACTTTAGTTTTGAAAATTAATTTAAATTATACTTGACCTTGTTTGCATTTTATGGTCTCAATTATGGTCTCAAAGTACCAAATGTATCTTCCATATGAGGATATTGTTTTTTTTTTTTTTCTTGATCGTGTTGTAAATCTTTTCAATGAGTTCAAATTCAGATCTAATTAATACTTTCTAATTTTTGTATGGCCGACGGATGATGACTTCCAGGTTAAGGCTTTCAGCAGATCTTCAGAAACAATAAAAACTGCTGTAGTTGTGGGAGGAACAAATATGTCTGAACAGGTATACCTTTCTATATTAGATATTAATTGTCGATTCTCATTCCAAAGGTTATATTTTTTTATTTTTTATTTTTTCATTTCTTTTGTGTGTGTGCACATGCGCACGCACACACAAGTGTTTAGCCGTTTAGCTCCTTCACATGTTTAACTTAAAGCTGATCTGTTTTGATGTGGTATATACATGTATTCAGGGTATTGTTTTTACATTCAAGATGCCTTATTTTTTGTTACATACCTGCACATGCGTGTGTGTATATATGAATGTATGTTTGTTTCGACAGATAAGAAAGGTGAAGTTAAAAATATATATGAATTGTGTTTTTCAATAATATAGCCCATCCTCTAGAAATGATCATTGCTCACAATAAAAAGACAAGCAAGAAAGAGGAAGATATCTCATTATCTCATTTACATTATCAAAGAAGTGGAGGATAAATTCAGTGGTAAAAAAACCTTGTATTCATTACTTTGCCAACCAAAATACAGGAAAATGGTTCTTCATGAAGGAGCTTGTGATGTGATAATGTATTGAAGCTAAATACATAATAAGGAATTTATTCAATTTATTACTTTATGATGTGTCATGAACTTCCTTAACATTACTATCCTAAATCATGTTAGTGCAGGTTGTCAATGGATTGCACTGTGCATACTCCTGCATCCTGTGGTTGCATATGTGGCTGCTATATGCAAACCCAATTAAAATTTGTAATTAGTTAAAAGTATGAAAAAGTAAATTGAATAATCTAAACCTGGGAGTGAAAAAATTTGGTGGCAGTATTTGTGTATTTAAATATTGAGGATGTTTTATAACTCTATTATATCA
Source organism: Dioscorea zingiberensis (assembly GCA_026586065.1). Taxonomy (NCBI): domain Eukaryota; kingdom Viridiplantae; phylum Streptophyta; class Magnoliopsida; order Dioscoreales; family Dioscoreaceae; genus Dioscorea; species Dioscorea zingiberensis. Next base: position 4,102,559 of record CM048825.1, on the reverse strand, counting down.
TTAAGATATTCATAGAAATACATAGGTAAGAAAAAAATCAATATTATGCAAATCAAGTATCATATATTTATTAAACATCAAAATCTTGACAGTCGGATGTAAATAGAAATGAGTAAGGCTGTGGCTAAGCTCACTTGAGTGCCTAATCAGCTGCATGTGTATTGACTGCATTTTGCTTTGTATCCTTAGCTAACTATATGTGCCATGTATAAGATCTGCAGCTGTTTCATACTCTCTACTCCTGTTGGATTCATATGTCATTTTACATCCCTTGTTAGCTCGTCTCCTGTTGTACTTCTGGTGGTCGAGATTACCAAGTAATTTCCCTCATGTATTTTCTGTTAACATTATAGTTATTTTCTCTTATTGATGATGCAGAAATATGAGCTACGGGCTGGAGTGCATATTGTGGTTGCTACTCCTGGAAGATTTATTGATCACTTACAGCAAGGAAATACATCCCTTTCAAGGATATCTTTTGTTGTTCTAGATGAAGCTGACAGGATGCTGGACATGGGTTTTGAGCCGCAAATCAGAGAAGTAATGATTATCTATTGATGCTTATATCTGTATGTTCTCTGTTTGATTACATGATGATAACTCTCTAAATTGTTACGGTTGTTTTGCTATTTTGCTAACCTTGCCCTCTTCTACTTTTTTAGCTGAAAGTCAGCCTATGTTTTGTTTTTCCAAATTCTAGCTTACCTGATGTGCTTGTACTGAGGGGAACATCAGTTTGTGATTTAAACTTTTCCATACGACAGGCTCCTGCTTATTATCAGTATCTTCAACTGCTATTAGCTTCAATGAGAATTCCCGATTTACATTTTAATATTCATACATTGTTATCTATACTATTCTTGAATTCGGTAAGTTTGGTGGCCTTTGCAGCAAATGTTGTTGGCATCTGTTTTGCAGATTTATGCTTTATGAATTGAAAAATCTTTTCTCCTTTTATCTTGCAGGTGATGCAAAGTCTTCCCAAGAAGCACCAGACTTTGCTATTCAGTGCAACTATGCCAGTGGAGATTGAAACACTAGCTCAGGTAAAATCTAGCATTCTCTTTTACTTTTCACTGTTTTATCTCCATGTCAATGGTTATTTTCATACTGAAAGTTAAGGTATTTAGAATGTTTGATTGTTTAGGCTTGCACAAATGGCCCATTTTTATATCTTTTAAAAGACCAAATGTTTATTTACAATTTTATGAACTTCAAATTGATGGCCATCGGATTGCGGTGTTTACAGCATCTTGACATTGTAACTCTGAAACTATTATAGTAATTTTGCTTAAGGCAAATTTATTGATGTTGATGTTTAATCTGAAAAATTATTTTCATTTCTTTTACCAGATTGTAGTCAATTGTTTTGTATGATATACTAACATGTGCGGTAAAAGTATCATTTTCTTGAGTCATTTAATGTGATTTGTAGGAATACCTGTGTACCCCGGTGCAGATTAAGGTTGGAAAAGTAAGCAGTCCAACAGCAAATGTCTCTCAAATCTTGGAGAAGGTTACTGATAGTGATAAGGTTAGCTACTATATATATGTTTTACAGTTTTTATAGGCTAATGTGCTGCTGGGTTGCCTTCGATGCCAGCATGTCATTTTCAGAGTTGTATGGTGGTATATATTCCCATGTTTCTGCTCTTATATTGTAGTTCTGGTAAAATGTATCAGAGAATGGATTATAACTGAGATTTTGATACTCATAATAAAGTCTTTTTAGCTAGCATCGTTGCGTTTATGATTAGATTCATTGTCCTCTACTATTTGGTAACTCTATTTTGTTATGAAAAAAACTGAGAGCTCTCCATTTTGATACCTGTTTTTTGACCTTGTTACACAAGGTAATCGAGGACATCATGATTTATTTGTTATTCTTTTGAGTTCAAAGAAAGCAGCTAGCTTGTGCAAATCAGTTGTTTCATGTTAGTGCTTGCTTGATTGGGGTCACGATTTTCTTATTTGTCTGAATTCTATTTCCTGTTGTTCCCTTGTCCAAATTAATCAAAACTGGATCTAAAATGAATTATAAAATTGTTTTATAGTTTTTCGAAAAATCCTAACAAAAAAGTACTGCTAAGTTTCTCAAAAATGTTGATGAGTATTATGTAGATCATAGCTATAATTATATTTTTTAGAGAAAAACTTATTCTTTATCTTCTTTATTGAAAGTATATAATGTCTGGTTCCTAAATAGATTGATCGTCTTCTCTCATTGCTCGTGGAGGAGGCATCTCATACAGAAAATTCTAGCCACTGCCATCCCCTTACTGTAGTTTTTGTTGAGAGAAAGGTATTAGCATGTTCAATTCTTCTCTGTTTGATGTTTAGGTGTGGTGTTGCTTGTGCAAAGCAATTATTTGACTTCTTTTTATCCTTTTTCTTTTTGTTTGCTTTCATCAACACCAGGCAAGATGTGATGAAGTTGCAGAAGCATTGGTTGCACAGGGTTTGCATGCAGTTGCACTCCATGGTGGTCGCAATCAAAGTGAACGAGAAGCAGCTCTTAATAATTTTAGGAAGGGCACTACCAATATTCTGGTATCAGTGCATGCTATTTTCCTTTCTTCTTGTATATTCTTATACTTGGGCATGAATTCACAAGCCTGTTCTTTGTACTTTTTCTTAGTCATGTTAGTTCTAATGTCTTGTACATCATGCAGGTTGCAACTGATGTTGCATCTCGTGGTCTGGATGTGACAGGAGTTGCTCATGTCATTAATCTCGATCTTCCCAAGGTATGCAATGCAGACTTCTTATATTCATGATATGAACTATGATTACACCTTTATTATAGTCATACTGAAGTTGGAAGATAATTTTTTCCTTCAGCCTTATGAAATGAAATAAGTTCGAAGGGTGATTTCTGTTTTTGTTCCACATTTCAATTATGTATAGCCCTAGTTGTATATTGACCTGATCTGCTAGATGTAAACAGACTATGGAAGACTATGTCCATCGTGATTGGGAGAACAGGCCGTGCAGGATCCGTGGGTCATGCTACATCATTTTACACGGATCGTGACATGGAAAGCACTCTTTACTTTTTACACCGATTGGAAACATGGAAAGCATTTCAATTTTTTCTGAAAAGAAAAAAACTATTTTTGCAGTTCTTAGTGGCCCAAATAAGGAAATCCATTTCAGACGTGGAATCTGGTAACACCATTGCATTTGCTTCTGGGAAGGTATGCCTTGCACTTCTGATAAAATTTTACAATATAAAGTTTATTTTTTTTGATATATAAAGTTGCATGAGCAATTTATTCCCCGCCGAATGTGACTCTTGTTAATGTTGAATCCTGTTCTTGTTCAAATGATGGTTTGCACAGAGCTGAAATAAATTGTTTCTTTGAATTACCCAGACTGCTAGGAAGAAGGAGAGGGAAGCTGCTGCGCTGGCGTGAAGCAAGGGTCACCTTGTCCAAGATCTCACTAAATGATTCAACAATAAATGTGGATGAAAAATACCGATACATGCTTCATTCCTACAACACCCAAACAGGTGGGTGTTGCAGATGATGCCTGGGATGATTAACAGGCAATTCCTAGACTCTATGCACCTCTATGAGCTAGAGCATCCTATCCAGCCTTTTTCTTGCAGACTTGTAACCGCTAGAATTTCGAACGACAAGTGACTTCCTTTCATTCCCGAAAACAACTTCTGAAGCTCCTCCTTGGCTTCTTGGATCTCATTTTTGTCGAAGGGTGTTCCTGGAGACATCAAATCATGCGGAAGAAAGTCACGCTAAGCTTGGAATGAATGCTCATGAGGTGCGAAAGAAAGTTGGCTTGATCGGTGTAAATTTGTTCACATATTCAAGTTTTATTTCTAAGTGACATCGCTGATGGAGTTTTAGTAGAGTGTTGTGTGTAGGGAGGTCTATTTGATGCTTCCTGTTAGTTCTACAGGTCATTAATGAAATGGTTTCTCCAGACGATCTTATAATAGACAATTCCTGCCTTTCCAATGCCATGTGCTTGAAGTATTGCAAATCACAGTCCCTTGAAGGTTTGAATAAAATAAAGAGTTTTTTTACCTGCCACCCTTGAAAAATAGTTAAATTATTTATCATCCCCTCATTTTCTTTAATAATACAGTTAATATTTAATATTTTTATTTTTATTTTTATTTTACTTATCACCCTCTAAACTAAAAATTTATGTTTTATATGTAAAGTGGTAATTTTATCCTATATATATATAATACCATTTTTAATGATTTTTTCCCCTATTTCTTATTTTCTAAATCTTAAAAAACTTTAATTTAGTAACTCAAAAAGTTTAGAATGTACACAATTTTAGTTTTTTATGTATTTATATTTTTTTAATGGAAATCTAATTATTTTGTTTTAAAGTATGTTATTAAAATTTAAATAAAAATATAGATTAATATAAATTTAACATAAATTTACTTGTAGCCCCTTAATAAAATCATAATTTTCTTATGATCCCTTTTAGAATTTTTTAATTACTTATTAGTTTTGGATAAATATCAATTATAAAAAGAAGAAGATATTGTTTATCTTTTACTTTGTCTTTGAATTGGTTTTTTAAAACTATTTAAAAACTATTCAAAACCTTTGGTTAGATGAACTAACTCAAGGAGTGACAAGCATAATAAAAACAAAGAAAGGGGTTATGGGGTATTATTGAAAAATAAGGGGATGACAAGTGATTAAGTTATTTTACCAAGTAAAATATTCTAAAATAAAACAACAGTTTGAAAAGAAGCTATTTTTATCCAAAAAGAAAAAAAATTAGGGCCATTTACCAAAATGGCCCTGATTGAATTATTTAATTATTTTTTTGGCCCCGGAGCCATTTTAATTGTCAAGCCTTGGGGCTGCCTAATCAGCAGCATGGACAATAAAAAATTATAAAAAAAATATTATGGACCTAAATGAAAAATAACATTGTTTCCAAAGGGTAAACTGTAAAATCACCATAAGAGCCTAACAATCTAAAAGCTCGACTCGACTCCCATCTGAGAGAAGCCGTACAACCTGACGGAGCGGGAGAAGCCGGACGAGATCCTGATAGCTCTCATCTGAGACGGATCCCATCTGAGAGGGAGAGAGGCCGCGCTAATGGCTCAAACTAGCAGAAAAAAAATACACTGTTTTTGAGCTCAAGCTGTGTTTGCTTGGAGGGGAAATCAAAGGAAGGAAAAACAAATCAAAGCAAAGAATTTGAGAAATTTCTCATTCAAACAGAAACAAGAAAAGATTTCCCTTTTCTGTAGCAAATGCAAGGCAACTTCAAGCAACACAATGTATACATTCTACAATTGGAAACAAAGAGATGAACAAAATCAATACACAGGGGGAGTAAAAATTTGAAAAAAGAGCAGAAGAAGAAAAGAAGACACAAAGTTTTATCGTGGTTCGGCAAAGTAGCCTACATCCACACTGAGAAGCTTAGTTATTTCTTCATTAATCTCCTGTGATATAAATACAAATTGGCCAGCAAGAAGCCCAACAAGAAGCCCCCAATTAGTGTTGCTAAACAAGGCAACAAATAATGATAATGGGGAATAAGGTAACAAATAATGGTAATGGAGAAGATTGAGCTATTGCAAACAATCAAGAGGGATTGCCCAGCTGTCCAAAGTAGCTGGCATTGCTAGAAGGCCTCTCATGTGCAGGACGTGGTAGCTGCACCTGACTTGAGTCCAAATCACCAACTAACATCCCCCCTCAAGATGGAGCATGGAGATCAGACATGCCCAGCTTGCGAAGTAGGAACAGAAGACGATCCCTACCAAGTGCTTTGGTGAACATGTCAGCCAGCTGAACATGGGTAGATAAGAACGAAGGTTGGATGAGTCCTTCAGTGATTTTGTCACGAACAAAGTGGCAATCCAATTCAATGTGTTTGGTCCGCTCATGGAAAACAGGATGAGTGGCGATGTGAAGTGCGGCTTTGTTATCGCAAAGAAGGGTAATAGGAGCAGGATGAGGAATATGGAGGTCATGGAGAAGTGATTTCAGCCAAACCAATTCACAACAAAGGAGCGCCATGGAGCGATACTCAGCTTCACAAGAAGAGCGAGCGACGGTCGCTTGTTTCTTCGTTTTCCAAGAGATGGGAGAGGACCCAAGCATGGTACAATATCCGCTAGTAGAACGCCGCGTCATCGGGCAACTGGCCCAATCAGAATCACAGTAACCAGTGAGGTGGAGGGGACCAGTGGAAGGGAAAAGAATGCCTTGGCCTGGGGTACCTTTGAGATAGCGGAGAAGACGGAGGGCGGCAAGATAGTGTGGTTGGAGAGGTTTATGCATGAACTGGCTGAGAATATGAACTGAGTAGGTGATGTCTGGACGTGTGATCGTCAAATAAATGAGACGCCCAATAAGACGACGATAAACGGAAGGATCGTCCAAAGGTTCCCCATCAGTGGCGGATAGTTTGAGGTGTTGTTCCATAGGAAAACCGGTGGGTTTGGTACCCAAAAGACCAGCATCATCAAGAAGGTCAAGGACATATTTGCGTTGGTTGAGGAAAATGCCCTTGGAAGAACGGGCAATCTCGATACCAAGAAAGTATTTGAGTGGCCCCAAGTCCTTGATGTGGAAACTGGAATGAAGACATTGTTTGAGAGCGGAGATCTCGGTAGAAGCATCCCCAGTAAGGACGATGTCATCAACGTAAATCAAAACATGAACACATCCCTCCGAAGTAAATTTGCTGAACAATGAATAGTCAGCCTTGGAAGAAATGAAGCTGCGGGAAATCAAAACAGTAGAAAGCTTGGAAAACCAGTTGCGAGAGGCTTGTTTGAGACCATAAAGGGATTTTTGTAACCGACAGACTAGATTAGGTGATGGAATGGGAAGACCAGGTGGGGGTCGCATGTATACTTCTTCGTCCAGATCACCATGAAGGAACGCGTTGTTGACGTCCAATTGATACAAGGGCCAGTGCTTGATGGAGGCAATTGCCAGGAGACAACGAACAGTGACCAACTTGGCGACGGGGGCAAAGGTTTCATGATAGTCCAAACCTTCAAGTTGGGTATAGCCCTTGGCAACAAGGCGAGCCTTGTAGCGTTCGACAGACCCGTCAGGTTTGTATTTGATTTTGTACACCCATTTGCAGCCGATAGTATGTTTCCCGGTAGGTAGAGAGGTGAGCTGCCAAGTTTTGTTTATGTCAAGAGCATGTAGTTCATTAGCCATAGCTAGACGCCAGTCCGGAGATTGATTAGCTTGAGCAAAGGTAGTGGGTGCAGCTGTTGAGGAGATGGCTGCCAGAAAAGAGCAATGTTTGGAGGAAAAGCGAGAGTAGTTAAGGCATGAAGAGAGAGGATGAGCTGCAGAAGGTTGAGCTGCAGATTTGTTGGAAGTGGAAGTATCAAAATCTGCCAAATATGCAGGAGGCTTGGAAGGGCGCCCAGAACGTCGCAGCGCTGGAGGCAACATGGGCGGTGTGCTGCTTGGCTGAGTGAGGTTGGGTGCTGCTGTGTGCCCAGGTTGGACCAACTCATTATGCAGGCCTGTTGCAGGATCCAAAGCTTCAGTCGAATCGGGTGTGGCCTGATCAGGTGGAGCTGCTATTGGGTCAATTGGTGGGGCATTGATGCTCGGTGTTGCAGGCATAGAAGTTGTGGTGTTATGAGCAGGTGTTGTGTGCTCAGAATCATGGGTTTCAACTACTGGCAAAGGCACAACTTGAGTAGGCTCAGGATTTGAAGTGGCGAAGGGAAATATAGTTTCGTGAAAAATGACATCACGACTAACAAAAACCTTCTTGGAAGCAAGATCATACACACGATAACCCTTTTGACCAATGGGATAGCCAATGAACACACCGGGAAGAGCACGAGCATCAAATTTGTGACTGATGTAGGAATTTCGGGCATAACAGAGGCACCCAAAAACTAGGAGGTGATGATAAGAAGGCGAGGATCCTAGAAGAACTTCATGAGGACTTTTTCCAGACAATAGTGTTGTGGGAATTTTGTTAATGAGATAAGCGGCTGTTAGAACGCAGTCCCCCCAAAAAGGAAGAGGCAGATGTGCTTGGAAACGAAGAGCACGAGCGACGTCAAGTAAGTGGCCCGGTTTGGCGCCGACGCACCCCGCTTTGTCGGGTCGGGTATGAATACATGTGCGTTGGTGATGAATGCCATGATCATGAAGAAAATTTTGAAGGTCAATAGCTAGAAATTCTTGTCCGTTGTCAGTACGCACAGTTTGGACACCATTATTGAATTGTGTTTTGACATATAGGATGAAATTTCGGAGAAGTTGTTGGGCCTCGGATTTCTGACGCATAAGAAAGACCCACGTAGCACGGGAAAAGTCATCAACTATAGTTAAAAAATAGTGAGCACCTGATAAAGAAGCAACTTGATATCCTCCCCAAATGTCAACATGAATCAAACTAAAAACATGTTTACTAGAAATAGAGCTACTAGGAAATGGCAGCCTTGTTTGTTTGGCCAAGGGGCACACAGTACAAATACCATCTTCTGAGTAGGAGATACCAGGAATAGATCTGGAAAGTAGCTTTAAACGTTCTGATGAAGGGTGTCCAAGACGGTTATGCCAATGATCAGTTTTAGTAGAAACAACATTCACTCGATGCGAGTCCAAGATATAAAGACCTCCGCGCAGTTTACCCCGTCCAATCGTTGTCCTCGACCGAAGGTCCTGGATCAGACAATGATCATGGTGAAAAACAACGAGACATGACATTTCCTTGGTTAACTGTGGAATGGACAAAAGGTTAAGTTTGAAAGAAGGGACGTAAAGAACATTATGCAAATGCAGTCCATTAGGAAGGTCCACAGATCCGGTAAAAGAGATAGTGGCTGATTGGCCATTTGGGAGAATCACTGGAGAAGTATTAGACTCAGGTTTAAGAAATGTAAATAAGGACTTAGAGCAGGCCATATGGTGAGTAGCTCCTGTATCTAAGATCCAATCAACAGACGGGGAGGCAGTAAGACAAGCGATATTACCAGAGAAGGTAGCACCTGACGCCGGGGAGCTGGTGGGCATGGCCGTGGAAAGTAAGGCCATCAATTGTTGATACTGATCTTGAGAAATTGGTGGAGGTTGCTTGCTTCCTTCTGCACTATTGACTGACCCTGCTGTTGCAGATGAGCCAAGGTTTCGCTGATGGTTATTGGAAAGACTACCTTTGGATTTCCCTTGTTGGCGACGGTTATTTTTGGGTGGAAAACCATGAAGGAGAAAGCAACGGTCAATTGTATGATTGTCTCTCTTGCAGTGATCACAATGCATAGGTGGCTTCTTGGAATAACTGGAATGATTAGTGGAGAGAGTCGCAGCCTCTTGAGAAGGTGCCATCACATGAAGGTCACGATGTCTCTCTTCTTGAAGAAGAAGGGAGTAAGCTCGACTGACGGTAGGCAGAGGATCCATCAGGAGAATCTGACTGCGTATGGCATTGAAGCTTTCATTCAAACCCATAAGAAATTGCATTACCTTTTCCCGTTGATGGATATTCAGTAATTCCTTGGAAGAACCACAAGTACAAGGCGGGATGACGTTGTAAGAGGAGAGTTCATCCCATAACGCCTTAAGCCCAGTATAATAGGATGCAATGGAGGACGTACCTTGAGCATGAGTGGCAATGGCACGAGAAAGTTGAAAGATACGGGGGGCGTTCTGTTGAGAAAAACGCTCACTGAGCTCTACCCACACCTCCCGTGCAGTCTCCGCATACATCACGCTGTTGGCAATGTCGACTTGAACAAAACTGAGGATCCATGAGTAAACCATTTTGTTACATCTCTCCCATTGAGAAGCTTTCGAATCTGATGAAATTGGTTTCACAATGGTACCATCCACAAAGCCAAACTTGTTCTTGGCAAGGAGTGCCATACGAACAGCGCGAGACCATGTCGCATAATTGTCTCCAGTCAAAATTTGAGTGACAATGGAATGTCCAGGATTGTCCGAAGAATGGAGGAAGTAGGGTGAATCAAGACTGATATTGGAAGAAATGACTTCCTTTCCATGGTCATTCATGGTGGGTCAATGGAGAAAAGGTCAAGAGAAGGAAAAGGAAAGCTTGGTTATAAAGACTTGATGAGAGATGGGATCTCCGGCCTGACCATCGACCCACAATCAATACCAAGTTTTAAAACCTACTCTCTGATACCAAGTAAAAATTTGAAAAAGGAGCAGAAGAAGAAAAGAAGACACAAAGTTTTATCGTGGTTCGGCAAAGTAGCCTACATCCACACTGAGAAGCTTAGTTATTTCTTCATTAATCTCCTGTGATATAAATACAAATTGGCTAGCAAGAAGCCCAGCAAGAAGCCCCCAATTAGTGTTGCTAAACAAGGCAACAAATAATGATAATGGGGAATAAGGTAACAAATAATGGTAATGGAGAAGATTGAGCTATTGCAAACAATCAAGAGGGATTGGCCAGCTGTCCAAAATAGCTGGCATTGTTAGGAGGCCTCTCATGTGCAGGATGTGGTAGCTGCACTTGACTTGAGTCCAAATCACCAACTAACAGGGGGCCTGAGACCAAGATCAAAGAGATATCAAACAACATTTTAGGGGAAAAAAATACAATCTTCACTTGAGACCAAGATCAGAGAGAAAAAACAAAAGATCAACACATTGAGGAGAAGAGAAAGAGGAGGATCTGAGACTTACTTCTTTCAAATAGCTCGGCCTCTCTCGCTCTCAGATGGGAGCTATTAGGATCTCGTCCGGCTTCTCTTGCTCTGTCAGGTAGTCCGGCCAATCTCAGATGGGAGTCGACCTTAGATTGTTAGGTTTTTGTTGATTTTATAGTTTACCCCTTGAAAACAGTCTTATTTTTCATTTAGGTCCTTGAAGTATTTTTTTATAATTTTTCATTGTCATAGTCAGCAGCTTGGCTGCTGACTAAGCAGCCTCAGGGCTATTTTGGCAATTAAAATGATTCTGGGCCAAAAAAATAATTAAATAAATCAATCAGGGCTATTTTGGTAAATGGCCAAAAATGGAATTTTTATAAAAGCTCTGGAACTAAGTAACATCCGCCCCTTGCTTTCTCTCTCCGCACCTCTGCTTTCACCATCTCCGAAAGCAGCGCCGCGCTAGCACAGATATCTTCCGGTTTCTCTCTCAATCGCTTCAGGTAACCTTCAGATCGAATGAAGTTCTAATCTTTTTCCCTTTTCCTTTCTTTGTGAGCGGTTTATTTGTGGGTTGAGATTGAGATTTGCTATTGTGTTATGCTTGTTTTCTTGTTGCTTTTGTTGCCTGTTTGATTGGTTCTTTCGAAATGTTCATGTTTGGGTGCAGGTTTTGTGTGATGATTGCTGAATAGATCGTATCTGAATTTGTGTTATTGGTGTTTATGAGTTCTAGATTTAGGTTAAGCGAGGAGTGATGTTTGTATGTTGCTGAGAGTTGGAAAAGAGCTGAGGGCATGATATTAATGCATGGTTTAGATGGATCTTTGTGGTCGCTTTGATTTGTTGAGGAAAGGCTTGCCTTTTATCAGTATGCATAGAGAAATCTGTGTTTCTTCTAGTATTCTCTGGAAATTAATGACTTCGCTAACACTTAGTGATATGGATATGTGCAATGTTTTTGTATTTGTGCCTAGAGCTTTTATGCCATTATTAGCTTCTAAGTAATAGGTTCTTCAAGCAAGTCAATTGTTAGGCATCCTGATACTGGGGGTTCATTCTTTTTAATAGAATTAGTTGGGGAAGCAAAGTATGGAATATGTGTGATTGGTTGAGATTGTGTGATTAGAATCTGCCACTTCATCATTGTGCAGTGTGTATGGTTCATTGTTGTTTGAGTTTAGAAAAGTGTTTCTGCTTGATCAATGGTTTTTTTTTTTTTTTTTTTTTTTTTTTTGCTAAACATTAAATAAGAAAAATGCATACCTCACCACCCTTAATGGCTTTGTTGGCCACCAAAAACATGATGTCTGTGCTATTGTAAATAAAAAGTGTTTAGTTAGAGTTTCAATGGGATTTTTTTTCCGAATGTTTAATTGAAGTGAGGCTGTGTAAAACCTTTTTTTTCTAGCCTACATAAGCTTAGTGTACATGACCTTTTATTGTGTGGATGTCTCATTAGGATGTTGGGCTTGCCATTCTACTAAGATCTCAGTGATATGAGTTCCCATATTGCTATTGAGTTATATATTCATTATTTATAATATATTTTAGATTGAGATCCCCCTTTTTTTTGCCCTATTTTCTTCATTGATTTCCATCAGTAGATGAATCATCAGTAGCTGACTCTAGCAGATGAGTTATCATGAAGCTTGTTAGAGTAATCCAAATGCCCTAATGAAAGTTTCAATATTGTTTTCCATATCTATTGTGTAGTAGATGCTACCATTTGTTGTGTGGAAGGCTTGCTAGGGTGTTGGGCCTTCTTATTATATTGGGATATAGGTAATTTGAGTTTCAATAATTGTTATATTTTTCCTTCGCTATAATATATTATTGATTAAAATCTCCTATAGTGGTGGATATAGGTGTCGTTAACGCGTGTTAAAGCGCGTAGCTGAGACCTATAGCGGCGGTTATATTCGCCGCTATAGGTCGCAGCTGTAGCTATAGCGACAGATATATCCGCCACTATAAGTGGATTTTCCGCCGCTAAATTCTCTAGCGACGGAGGATCTAGCAGAGAGCAGTATCCACCGGTATATATCTATAGCACTGTTATATTCCCTATAGTGGAAGCACAAGGAAAAGAATCAACATATGATTCTTCTTTTCTTTTATTGTTTGCCCTTTATTTTGATTGTCTAATGAAGCATAATGTTCTACTTGCCAATGTTCTCGTCTTTCTCTTGTTATGCTTGCTTTTTTCTCTGTTCTACTTGCCAAAGTTCTCGTTTTTCACTACAACAAAACAGTCCGTTGCTGACAGAAAAGATTCCATTGGAAACTTCGACGGATTTCTAAGGGGTTTTCAATGGAATTTTAATTCTGACTTTTTCCGACGGATTTTACACTTATTTCTGATAGAAATTCTTTTGTTGGAAAAATTTTGTTGGAAAAGTTTTTTAGCACCAAAAAGTTCAGTCCCGCTATTTTTTCCAACGGTATTCCTTCAACAAATTCGGGAACTTTTCCCCCTAAATTTTTCAACGGAATTTTCCATTCAAATAAGTTTTTAGCAACAGAAAATTCCGTTTGTATTAATATTTTTATTAATTATTTAGTCAAATGGTATGAGTGGTTTTCTTTAATTTAATATTTTTTATTAAGAAAATTATTAATTATTCAAATTACGTGATCGGTTTTCTTACGGTGGTTGGTTGTTTTTTTTTTTTTTTTAAAAATTATGTACATCCATCCAAAATAGAAAAAATTGAGGGGTTGTTCACAAAACAATTCAAGTTGTAAAAAGTAAAAACCCTAGCTCCCACCCATCCCAATCTCAACTCTTGTCTTCGTTGCCTCTCTCTCTCTCGCCTCTCTCACCCCTCACAACCCCTAAACTGCTCCGCCTGTCAGCTCCTCTGGCAGTCTTCTTCAAGCGGCTTGCTACACGAGCTCTTCAGGTAGGGAGTAATGCCCCTCGATTGCTTCTCTCCCTTTCTACCTCGTCTCTCACTCTTTTGCTTCTCTATCACAGTGACAGAGAGAGAGCTAACGTGCAATCGAAGGGAACATGTGGTTTAGGTTTACAATCAGTGTTCTCTCCATCATCAATTGCTTGCTTTCTTAAAGGTATCATTGAGTTGTCTCATTATCGAATTGGTTTGCAACATATATATGTCTTGAGAACCTTGCAGACTAAAAAGAAATTGGCCAACTCTAGAATTCTTGAGTCATGTGCGTTGTATCAAGCCATTTAACAACTATCTTAACGCATATACTATCTTGTGTCAACACTTGGCACCAAACTATGGTCATAATTCATTGGTATGTATGTCCATGGTTTTGCTACGGATTCACAAGCTTTGATAAGTTGGTTGCAACAGGTTAAACAAAGGTTTGTGCCAAAGGTTACTTAGCTTTCTCCTTAATTATAGCAGATCAGCTCGCCAAATTTGTTAACTGAATTTGGTACCCTCAAACATCAAAGGAAAATTGGTTGCATTGTTTTATGGTTGGGTTCTCAATGTAAGTACCTTGTTGAACCTACACTATCTTTTAGATTACACACTGAAACTTTAACTATACTAAGTAACTAAAAATCGCTACAAACAAGAAAGATTAAAGGTAGAACAAGGAGTCAGTGCAAGTCTTAGAGGTGCAAAAAAAAGAGCAAGGTGGCAAAAAACAAAATCTTAGGAGCCAACTAAAGTGAAAAGGCCACAATAGTAAAACAATACAAGCTGGCTTTACATAAATGTACAATGTGTATGACTTACCTCATATTCATTTCATAACCTTGTGCATACTATAGATTTTTTATTTTTTGCCTATATGATATTGATCTAATATTTTTAAGCATATATTTTTTGTTCTTAGCTGCAATACTTTTCATGTTCACTTATTTTATTTGATTTTCAATGAGTGTGTAATCATTATTCAAACAACTTGGCCTTTTATTTTTCTTAGTACAATAGTACTCTACTTATATGTGTTAAAATATTTGTTCTCTATTTAGTTCAACTTTGATTTTGGAAGGTATTATTTGTAGATATCATTTCTCTTTAAAGGTTTCATAGTTTTGTAGATATTATTTGTAGATATCATTGAGATGAATTTGCTTGTAGATATAATTTCTCTTATTTTGCCCTTTTCATTGTACTCCATCTTTCTATGCTTTGTTCTTTGTTTACTGATGTTTCTAAGTTTGTTTCTTGAATCAGATAATGCAGACGCATCACTGTTTTGATATCATGATGTTTTTGATTGAGTTTGAAGCATTGAGTTTGGATCTGGTGGCATTTTCTGTGTGATGTTGGGTTTTTTAGCGTTCTAAGTTCAGGTCCATTTCTCCTGTCTTGATCTGATCTGATCTGATCTGAAAGTTGACCGACTTTGTGGGTGTAGATTTGACGCTTCGTCGATTTGGTTTCTTTTGTGGAAAATATGCAGCCTTTTTATCTAGTTCAGTGTTTGGTGGTTCAGTGTTTTCGTGTTGTGATGCACTGAATTTTATATAAAAAGATTTTGCCTTTTTCTAAGAGTTCTGTCGTTTTGACAATTTGGTTGTATCTTATGGTAAAGATACCATCTTTTTGGTTCTAGCGATGTGTTCTGTGCTTGAGTTATGCTATTTAAGTATAGATCAGGGAGCTCAAAGTTAACTTGCTGAGTGAATCTCCAGATTTATAATATTTTTCCTCTTTATCATCTGATCTTATGGTTTTATTATGTTTGAATTTTGAGCATTGAGATATCTCACGTAGAGAAAGCAAAACACTAACTCTCAATGAGCTATCTTGTCTTTGTTGATTGATATTCTTTGAAGTAAATAATGTATTCTTGTCCTTGTCACTAAGAGAGATCTCTATAATTCACATAATCTACAATTTGATGAGTTTCATCTATTATTCTGCCTCTTGCATTTTGCATTAAGTTTTTGGTCTTACGAATTGAATTTTTGCATGCTTGATGCAGCCCAGATAAGTTATGGCGATGAATATTGTTGGCCTTCGAGTATGCATTGCCGTTAGTAAGGGTGTTATTGGTGTCAGAGGATTTGCTGCAGGTGGTGCCAAATCAAAGAAGGGATCCAAAGGTGGTGCTGGTGATGCTCCTAAAGCATCTGCACTTAGCAATGAGCTGAAGAGCACAACAGTATTTGGAGCTAATATCATCAAGGATGGTGCTGACCCAAAGATTCTGCCTGACACCGAGTATCCTGACTGGTTGTGGCATTTACTAGACAAGCGTCCTCCATTAAGTGAATTGCGCCGAAAGAACATTGATAGCCTTCCCTTTGAAGACCTTAAACGATTTGTTAAGCTGGATAATCGTGCTCGAATAAAAGAAAACAATGCTACGAAAGCCAAGAACTGAGTTGAAACAAGTCGATGGTGGCATATTGTAACACTTGGATGATGGAAATTTCATCTTATCGGTATTCTGCCCATGTTACAGAAATTCCGTGGAGAATTATGTGAATGAGATGAGAAGTTGATATTGTAAGCTTGAGAAAAACTAGTTTTATGTAGCGATTTTTATCTATTTTATCTGAATGTTCCATGAATTCAAGAGTTTGTTTCTAGATCTCCATTAAGTTATTTGTTGGTGGTTTCCGCAGCTTCTCACTCATCGATCTTATGGTTGAAACTTCAAAGGGACTTCATTGCACATTATATATACTTCAAAAGCCAATTATGACATGGTTGTATTAACCACTTAGATTTG
Organism: Dioscorea zingiberensis; assembly: GCA_026586065.1. Lineage (NCBI taxonomy): Eukaryota > Viridiplantae > Streptophyta > Magnoliopsida > Dioscoreales > Dioscoreaceae > Dioscorea > Dioscorea zingiberensis. Next base: position 4,086,262 of record CM048825.1, on the reverse strand, counting down.
TTGTTATTACAAATTAGTGATTATATCACAGCATTTTACTTGATCTTGATCAATTTCTATTGTGTTTGTGGTCAGAAACAAGAGAGAAATGCACTGTATGTTATATACTTCAAAATATGCAACATTTCATTCAATTGGGTGTGAGACTGGCAACTTCTCATCAATTAGACATGTGAATTCTTATTGCATTTGGTTGTTGATAGCTTTAAATGCAAAAGTTGCAGTACACTGGCAACTAATGTGCTAGATATAGGGCATGGGACACTAACCTGCATTCTTAGTTTCTTGAGTTTGATTTGTTCAATTAAATTCAAGCCGAGCTTGAGGGTTAATCACACTGCTAACATCAAGCAAAGAAACATGAGAAATTTCTTGAAATATTTCAACACCAAACAATGAGGTTCCTTGATCAAATGAAGGACCTTATATGAGTGAATGGTTTAACCAGTGACCTAATGGCTCATGCCCCCTAACCACCATCCAATGGCCATTAATGACCTGAAACCACTGATGCCAATTACTAGCCTCTGCTAGGAATAGCTTAATGCCTGTTGATTCCAGCCCCAACTGACTTTCAGCTAGAGTTGATAAATTAGGGCATCCAACCATAAAATATATACTTATTTATGATTTTGCCTAACTTCTTCTTATCTAGGGTATATATATACGCACACACCGTCTTCAAAGAGCAGTTTTTGCATTATATCAATTTGTTAAGGAAAAAAAATCTTTATGTATAACTATTGCCCCGTTTAGATCAGCTTCAAGGAAATTTTTTTTTTATTAGTTAAGCATTTTTAACTAAGGTCCTCCGGGTCGAGCGGCAAAGGTCCTCCGCACTCAGTAACCGAAGTTCAATCCTCTCTGACGGAGTGCATCGCGCTATGATTTGGTAATATCTCAAGGGCCTCAGACTATATCGGGACCTGATAGTCCCGCCGCTACAGCGTGTCCTATCTGGGTGCGATTTATCGCTTATTCAAAAAAAAAATTAGTTAAGCATTTTTGGGCCAAAAAAAAAAGTTTGTATTGGCTTTTTGGAGAAGTTGAAAAAAAAAAAAATGAAAAACGTCTGTTTTTGAGAAACGGGTGGTTTAAAACTTCTAAAAAAACCGTTTTCCATAAGCTATTTTGGAATCATACAATTACCAAAAACAACCTGTCCATGGAACCGGTCCGGTTATGATGTTTTCCTTTTTTAAAAAAATTATTTTATTATTAAAATAATATTTAATAATAAAATACTATTTAAATCATACTTTTTTAGATTTTTTATTTAAAATTGGTTTTTTATAATAGCTTTTTATAATAGTTTTTTATTATTAATATTTATATTGACCCGATATTGACCCAATTGACCCGGTGGTTGAATCAGTGAACCAGACCTTGATCGGTTCAAAAACCGGTCCGGTTTTGATAATTATGATATAAATACCAAAACTTCCAACTTATAAAAATACTTCTAAATTAGTATATCTAAAGACAAAATATACAAAAGCCCTCAATTAATTTACTTTGAAAAACTTTTTTTTTTTCCAAAAATCCTTCTATCAAACTATAAAAAAAATAAAATAAAATAAAAATAAATTCATAAATCAATCCAAAACGGGGCCTATATGTGTTTATGGTACTTATAGCTTAGGGTATAGTAAAAGACGAGAAAACCAATGACCTACACAAACACATGCACGTACACATATATATACACCATGGCACCATGGAATGTTTCCCCTTATTCAAGTGCTGTTGTTATATATATATATATATATATACAAGTATATATTAATGTTGTTTACTAGTCAAATATGGCAGTATAGCAATAACTTCTCAGCTTTCAGAGAGACATTGATGGACGTTCTACCACCCAACTGCCTTTCAGAGCACTGTATATAGTAGTGGCCTCTCCATCTCCATTAATGTCTCCCTCCAAGCTTTCTAAGTACCCTTGAGCTCCCATTGCTTGCATGCACTCAAGGCTGGCTAAACAATGGCAGTAAACTTCAAACTCAAAATCATGCTCTACAGTACTACTGCCACCACCTTTCTCTTCATCTTCACATCTCTAATTCCTTCTTTTCAAGCTCATGAAGTTGAAGGGATGTTTGTGTTTGGGAGCTCACTGGTTGATAATGGGAATAACAACTACTTGAGGAATTCTAGTGCTAGAGCTGATTACATTCCATATGGTATAGACTTCCCTTTGGGACCTTCAGGGAGGTTCTCTAATGGCAGGAACCCTATTGATGTCCTTGGAGAGCTTCTAAGACTTCCTTCTTTTATACCACCTTTCTCTGATCCTTCTACTGTAGGTCAGAGGATTCTTCATGGTGTCAACTATGCTTCTGGTGGCTCTGGGATATTAGACCACACTGGCTCCATCACTGTAAGTTCATCTTTCAACTTCAAGTACTTGAATTCTCTGTCTCTCTTTTTGATAACCTTAATTAATCTTTATCAAGTATTAAAGAACCAAAATTCTCTCAATGATAACTTAATTAAAAAGCTAGCTAGTACATAATAATGAGCTAATTAATGTGTGTGAAATATATAACACTTGTGACAATTTCATATCATTCAGTAAAACAAATCTTTACATGCATGCATGGAAGTAAGTTTCAGTTAGAGAACCAAAGGACCATTGGTCTGGTGGTATCTCGATTCCGTCGTCGGTAATTCTACTTAATTGAAGACGTCTTTCTTAGGTTCAGTCCTCACCCCGTAAATGGGGAAGTTAGCTTTGGTAATTCCACTTGCATGGAAGATAAAGTTCTCCTGAAGTTTGAGTCCCCACATCTCAGATGTAGCATCTACGCAGTGACATTAAAGTGCTTTCGTCATCTAAGCCACACTTCTTAACATCCCTCTATGGAGGGGTTTATCCCATGTGTCAAAAAAAGAAAAAAATTGAGTTAGAGATATATAAATAGTATATAAAGTTATAAACATAATTTTTTTTCATATGATTAAAAAGAGATGATGAATATATAGGGGGAGGTGACAAGCATGAACCAGCAAATAAGGAACTTTGAGAAGGTTACACTTGCAGAGATGCAAAGTCATGTTGATTTGAAGAGGAAGTGTGATCATTTATCAAAGTACTTGTTCATTGTGGGCACTGGTGGCAATGACTACTTGTTAAATTACTTCACTTCCAATAACAGGAGGACCAATATTCTAAATTTCACTCACAAACTCATTGCCACTTTATCTCGCCAACTCAGGGTAATATTTTCTTTGATGTAATTCTTTTTTTACAAATAATATATTCTTGTAAAACTAAGTTTTTCTTCTTGTTCTTCTTCTTCTTATATACATATATATTTTATAACAAATAACTATTGTTCTACATGGGTAAATACATTTAAAAAAAGTAAAATATTTAGTGAGTTAGAGAGGAAAATAAATAATGAATGAAAGTGTACTCTTTCACCTTTTTTCCATTTTTGATGTTGTTTTTCATATTTTATGGTACATTTATATACTATTGTTTCTTTAATACCATATGGCCTATATGGCCTAGCCTATTTATCTTTGCAACAACCATATTCCTTTATTAATTGACAGAAAAGATAACAAAAAATATAGAACAATAAAAAATAAAAAATAAATCAATCACAGACTTGTTGATCTTAATTATTTCTAACAAACATATATATATATATATATATATATATATATATATATATATATATATATATATATATATATATTTGAGCATGCAGAGATTATATGATTTAGGAGCAAGGAAGTTTGTATTGTTTTCAATTCAAGCCATGGGATGCATTCCAGCAGTGAGGGCCAACCTTCATGTGAGCAATGGAAGCTGTGTGGAGGCCATGAACGAAGCTGCTCTTCTCTTCAACAACCACCTTAAAGCCCTTGTCACCAAATCACCAAACTCCTCCATGCCCCATGCTTCCATGATCTACATCAACTCCTACAAGATCATCAGAGACATCATTAAAGATCCCATAAGCAATGGTAATATATATGTTAATTTGTGTGTCTGCGTGTGTGTTTTTGTTATTGTAATTTTTAAATGATAAAAGATATTCTTACCAACAAGTTTTTCGAAACCGTTGATAGTACTTCAAGATGTGTGTTAATGATCTCGATGCACCATCAATGGTTTCGGGTATCATTTTTAGAAAACTTAGTCGGCAAGAATAACATTGCTCTAATTTTCTAATATGGTATCAGAGATAGTTTACATGATTAATAAAAATATACTCATAATTTTTTTTAAAAAGATTTAGATTCTTATATATGGCTTTAATTATTAATTATTGATAAATAATGAATGAAGATTACAGGTTAGTATATTAACAAAAATATACTCGTTTGGGGGTAGCGATCAGTCCTTTCCATAAGACTTTGTTTTTGACAAATGAGTCCATTGTCACATCTTGACCCGCTTAGTTGTGTTTGTTGCATCAAACCAAGACAATAATAATTTTTATTTAATTTGACAAATTACAGGTTTCTAAATATATGCATATGAATTGAATTTTAATTGCTACAATTAATTATATATGGATGTTAATGAGTTTTGTTTTGATTAATGTTTAGGGTTCAAGGAAACAAGCAAGGCATGCTGTGATTTACCATCAAATGGGATATTGTGTAGAAAAGGAGGGAAAGCATGCAAAGACAGGAATTCTCATGTTTTCTTTGATGGTCTTCATCCCACTGATGCTGTGAATGAGAGGATAGCTCACATAGCTTATGCTTCCAACCTCAAGTCTGAAGCTTATCCCACTAATCTCAAAAACTTAGTTGCTCAAATGTACAATTAATTAGTGAGGCATCATGCATGACATGCAACTATTCCTAAGTTATATTATATATATATATATATATGTATATATATATATATGTAGGGCATGAATTAATATTTCCAAGTTCACTGTAAATTTTCTTAGTGCCATGCAATCTACGGATTTACTAGAGCCTAGCTATATATGGTGTTTTTCCATGAGTTTTGTTCCATATTTTTTCATCCCATTAAACCTTTAATAAATATTGATTGCCGAGATTTTTTCAGTATTTTTCTAATTTTATATTAAAATAATTAAAATATAATGATGGTAAGTGGGAATATATAAACTGACTCTAGTAATCCAAGGGTTTTTTTTTTGTAAATGTACATCTGAAAAATATTAAAATTACATATATGCCCTTAAAAAACTATAACTAAGTGTATACCCAGTTTTTTTTTTGTTTTATTATATATATACCCCTGAGGTTAGACCATTAAACTCCCTACATATATACTCCGTGAAAATTTTGGTTGATCATAAATTTACAAATATTATAAAAATATTGATATTAAAAAAATAAAAATATATCTAAAAAGTATTTATTTATCTCATAATTTAAATTTAACTATAACTAAGACCTTTCAGTAAATAAGTATATACACAATAAAATAAAAATCTTGGGAGTATACCTATAATTAATTTTCCCAAGGTTATACAAACAATAAAGATAGTTAGGCAGATAAAAAGGACAAACCAGTGCTACAAAACTCCCGTTATGCATGGGATTCGGCGAAAGATCAGGCCACTTGGGTTTATTGTATAAAGCCTTGTCCTGCTTCTTCTTCTTTTTTTTTTTTTTTTTTTTTGCAAAAGAATGTTTCCACAATTCACATTCATGTAAGCCAGCTAACATGCAAACAGAGCAGAACCCTACTCCCTCTATATTCTCCTCTCATCCTTGTTTCCAAAACTCAAACCTAGAATGTTGTATGATATGGCTATATATATATATATATATATATATATATATATATATATATATATAGTTCACATGACATATGTGGTTTATTATTTATTATATTGATTAAGATGGGCAATATACAGGAAAGGAAAGAAGAATGAAAGCACAGAGAGGCTAGGGAACATGTACATCTGCATATTTGAGATGATTATTGAGAGGAGGAAATGGAAGACTACTTCCTGGCAGAGAAGTTAAAATAATCTATCTATCTATCTATTTATCTCCTGAAGGATCCAAACTGCTGCTGCTGTTGTTGCTGGGCAATATTTGTGAAGCTCCCAGTTGCTCCCATTGCTCTTGGAGAAGCAGCTGCTGCTCCACCACTCACTATGCCAATGTCTGTTAGAGATTCCTTCTTGGCTGAATTTCAAGATTAGAATGATATTTGCATCAGTGAGTTAACTAGAAATTAAGGAAGAACAATACAGTTGAGAAATTATCTAATTTATCACCATGCAATTTGATTACAATATGAGAAAAGCATGCATGGCATCATAGAGAACAATGATACTATGAGCTAAAGGACGCTTTGAAGCTGCAGCAATGTAGAATAGCTTCATGAACACAAAATCAAGATAGGATTTGAAGGCAAAGAAGAAGGTTATAGTAATCATAGCCATAAAGAACAATTCTATGGATAAAAGGAGAAGATGAAATGGAAAGGAAACTTACGAGAAGTTATATTTAAGTCGATGAGTCCCCGACTTAATGAATCAGCCCAAATCCCAGACTTAACCTTAAAAGTATCCTTCTTTGGCATTGGCTTTGATACTGGTGATGAGGGCTGTTCTGTATTGTTGGGGATTTTTGTTGAGGGGGGGTTCTGGATATGCTCCGAAGCCACAGGACCAGACTGAGAAGCGAAGGCACCAAACAGGCCAGATTCTTCGAAGTTGTTCAGAGGAACTGCAGCAAAAGGATCGAAAGTATTTGCAGGCTCCAATTTGGAAGACTCATTTTCAGAAGACAAGCTGGAATTGGGTGCCGCAAAAAAGTCTATATTTTGGTTGACAGCATTATTAAAGTCAGATTGATTGGCAAAGAGATCAACATTGCCCTGCAGCAACACATGGAAGTGTACAAAGTCAAATAAGAAAAAAGGTCACCTGAAAGAACCTGAAAGAACTATTGTCCAATAAGCAAAAGGAAACTATCCATCTTTTATTTGTGCATCAAATATTGTTGAGGAATATGAATTTTAGTTGGAAGTATTAGATAGGTTGATCTAAGTGATGAAAATTGTAAGCTTCTTCATCCAATCCGAAAGTCATCCAACAACCAAGAAAAATAACTGCTTTGAAAAACTTATTTAATGGAATCTTGAGGTTATAAAGCTCAGTCATGCAAAAACAACTATGTAATCCACAGCATAATGTCTGAAAGAAGAAAAAGAAAAGCAAAAGTAGGCACAAACAATATTATTTTAGATAACCTGCGTCAAATAAGAGAAGACCTGACTATGAGAAGCACTTGCTGCTCCTGATTGAGGTGAGGCTGATATAAAAGTTGCTTCTCCGAAGAGATCAACTTCAGGTGTGACAACATTGTTGACAGTGTTCATTTGCATTGGAACAGAAGTAGACATATCCATGAAATCGCCAACCATGCTTTGAGCAAATAAGTCCACCTGATTGCTGTTTGAGCAAGTTGATCCTGCAAATTCAGTGGTATGAGATAAAAATATTTCTACGGAAGGAAATAATATATTTGAATGACATAGTCATGCATCAACATATAGTATGAAAATCCAAGACAAAAATAATTGTAGTTTTAAGATGCACTCATGGTCAACAATTTGCAATAATTATGCAATGCCCTCACATTTATTTTTTTTACTTTTCGAAACACTTGCATGCAAAACAAAAAAACAAAAAAAAACAAAAAAAAAAACATTTTCAGTCTATAATAAGTGAAGAAAGATTGCAGGCAATGGACACACAGCATTCTTACAGAAAAAAATGCAAAGAAATAAAGAAAATAGGTAGTCAATCCATAAACTCTTGCAAAGCATATATTTCTCAAATACAATAAACCATAGCAATTCACAACATAAATAACTATACTAAATGAACTATGGATTAAGCAAATAGATTACTAGGATAATAAAACCAATATATAACACAAACTTCCCAGATCATATAAAATCTCTAAAGATTTTGCATATACTTTGAGTAATCTCAATGAATGTTTAATGCATGGTATATCAGATAAAGCATTGGAGAAGTTACAAAACCAAGTTGACAGTGCCACACCCTATCACTCACCGGATGCAGAAAATCCACGTGGGTCAAAGTCATCAAAGTCATCCTCAGTAATGCTTGGTTGTGTGCTTGAGCCTTTAGGAGATGGAGTTGGCTTACTTGATGGCTTTAATATATTGGATGGTAAAGAATCTTGATCCCTGTTAAAATCACTGTTTAATTAGATGCACATACATCAATAGCCATACCTAGATGAAAATTTTAGATTGAGTCAAGGTTACAATTTTCTTCAATTGCCAAATGTATTAGCCCCAAAATTAACCATTGTCTCAGTCATGCATCTCTACAAGTGGCAATTCTCCATTATCATGAAATAATTTTTGTGTTGATCCAATCAAAACAAACAATTAAAAGGAGGAAATACAAATTAATTGATGGATCTAACAACTCAAAGAATAATAGTCTTCACTCTATCTTACAATTGAGTCTCTGACTCTCTTTAAAAATAAGAGAATTAACTAACATATAATCCTAAGCCTACTCAACACTATGTAGTCAAAACAGTTTCAAATAATTTAATGATTATAAAATAGAAGCTTCTTTCTTTACCTGTGATGAACAATATTCCATCTCAAGGTACCCACTTCACAATTCCTTAGTAAATTTGCATGCAGACATTTAAATTATCATACCGCTTCATGACAATGTTTTTTTTTATATTCATTAATATTGCTTTTTATGAAAAAAGTTCCCTGCTTTGATGGCATACACTTATGAACAAGTAATAAATGGATTTGATCACTTAGTTATTCCATACAGCAACCAGATCAAATTCATCATAAATTAAATTAAACAACAAAGTTAGAAGTCATTCATATATACCTCACCACGGCCACTTAACTTTCTTCTTCACCTTACTCCCTTCACCATCTTTCCTCAAACTAGTCTTTGATTTGTTTTGGCCATCTTTCTTTTGATAATTTGATGCAGTATAACCATCTTTTTCTCTATCACTATACCTACCTTTGAAAGATCCAGCTTCTTTACCACCACTTGCTTCTCCATGGTAAGTACCATAGCTATCACTGCCATATGATGCTGAACTTGACTTGTACGTTATTCCAGTTGAGGACAGTCCAAAATATCTGCATGAGGAACCATCTTTAAAAGGTAAAATCAATTGTGTTTGACTCCAAGAAATATGTTTAAAATTTGTAAAACAATACAGTTTTGTAGGAGATAAATGAACTCACTTTTCACGGTTTGCACTAGCTTTGTCCCTCGCTGCTTGTATCTTTTCCCTGTCATCCAAAAGAGCTAGAATGGTTTCTACCTTCTTTCTTACATTGATTCCAACATCCTTTCCATTGGGTTCAACATACTCAAAACCTGAAAATGACTTTTGTGCATATAAAATATATTAAGGAAAATTTTGTAAGATCCAACAAACTACTTCAAGTGTTTTATGGATAGATGGTATACTGAAATTTGAAAGCTATGCTCAAGAATGTCATCAAGTGCGCGCTCTGAACCATTTGCCACCAAGTACTCAATGACGGACAGTGCCTAATATGAACTCAAGATGAAAGAAAAAGGTCAAGGCTTAAAATTAATTTATTTACAATTTTCAGACCAGATTGACAAAGTCAGCATGTGAAGAAGTCAAGACATCATACCTTGTATACATGACGCCAATTTGGGTCAGCATCTGTCAATCTATTCCAGAGGACGTTCATAATCATTTGACATTCAGTACTGCATGGAAATTCAAAATGCCAATAATAAGAGAAAGCTTGTCTATTCCCATAGAAAGTATAAGAAGGATAAATTGTAATATATCTGCTTATGGGATTCAGCAATAGGTTACAATTTTTTAGTGGCCTGAGCAATTTCAGACAGGGCAGTTCCATGAGGACCCCAAGGTTCATCACTGGTTGCATCAAGGACCTACATTTTGTAAAACATATATAAAAATTAGACTAAGAAATTAGATAGGAAACATGAAGTTTATTTAATCAAACTACTCTAAGCTTATAGTAAAACGTCAAGAAACACATAGATAGTATTAGGTTAGGGTTGAGTTGGGTTTGCAGTTTGGTTGTTTGAATTTGTTTTGGAGGCAAACTTCTGAAATTTAGTACAGATTGACATAATCAATACTTAAAAACAATATTTATATTAAATATTTTAATTAAATTTATATTTTTTCAAAAACAATATTTATTACTAGTGTAATAATTATTTAAACGCTAACTAATAATTAAATTAATTAAATTTAATTATCAAACCATAAGAGGGTGTTTGGTTAGAGGTGGTAGGTTATCACAAATTATTCCCAATCAAACACCACCATAACTTCTGGTCCGAGTTCTATAATAATGCAATCGTATAACAGTATCGAATGAACTAACATAGAATGGAAGCTCTACCTTGATAAATCCAAAAGAACCTACATGATCAATGATAGTATGAAGCATGTGAATGTTACAGTGATTAAGATGGTCATTTTAGTATTACATAGCCCACAAAAAATAATCAAGTCATTTTATCCAATGCAAACATCTAAAGTGTAACATTTCCAAGTTGAGAATGAACAAGAACATGACATGGCACATAGCAGACAAGTGAGAGATACCATTGTAGTGGGAATCATTTACTTGATTTTGGAGATATGGCACTCAAAATTTCCAAAATCAATCATCCACCAAAAGGCAAATGATTTGATTGTTTGTAAAAGCAGTAAGTTAAATCCAAAGTTAACAAAGATGTGCAACAAAGAAACAAACTCAAAATGCTAGCACTAAGTATTTATTATGTCCCTCATAAATCCCAAGTCAAAACCGATTGCAATCAGGAAGAGTGAGGGAAGCTTGCTTGAACTTTACACCATAAATGTTACACTAGAAGCTTCTAGGCAAATATTGGGGTGGAACTTTATGTCTTATCAATATGGGTCCTAACTAACACTTCTAGTAGGAATTGAACATGAGATGAGCAGTTCAAGACAACTGGTTGTTACAGTTACACACACACACACAGAAGAAGAAGAAGAAGAAAAAGGAAGTATGTTTTTGCACTAGTATGTGTACGACTAGTGATTTGGACATGTGCGTCATAGACCTCCATGTGCCCAATTCGAAAATATGATAGTTTAGTAATAGAAGGTAAGAAGAGAGGTAGAGGTAGGCCTAGGATTACATGGAGAGAGATAATATCTAATGACTTACGTATATTAGATATTGATCTGGATCTTGTCTTTGACAAAGCTACATGGAGACAGAGAAGTCATACAGCCGACCTCATCTGGTATGGGATTAAGGCTTAGATGTTGTTATTATTGTATATGTACGGCAAGTGAGCATACCAACTTCATCTCCAATTGAACCCTTAAAATTGACAATCAAACACACAACAAACCTACATGGTACACTGTAATTTCTCATGTTGTGTTTTTTTTCTCTTAATAGGAGCTCTAGGTATGGGTTTATATGGTTCCAATGAATCAACATTAGATTTTGAAAGATTAGCTAATCAAAAAGGTTGCGGATAACAAACCCAAATGGTCCGATCCTTCCCCGGACCTCGCGCATAACGGGAGCTTTGTAGCACCAGGCTGCCCTTTTTTTAGCTAATCAATCATATTCTATGGCACTGGAAATAATATTATATTTTGGTTTCCTAGACAAAAATCATTATTATTTTGTTGTTCAGGAAATATTCTACCTTCTAGTCGTCATAGAGAATTGAGAATTCTAATTTGTTCCAATTCCTGTTAAGCATGCCGCCAGCGGTCATACTGAGCCAGGATCTTTCTATATTTTATATTTTTTAATACTGTTTGTATTAATACCTAAGAAGGTGAGAGAAAATTGTTTCTTCCCTGATTGGTAAAATCTATGAAAATGAAAGAAAAAGAATTGAAATTGAGATAATGATGCAATTTCTTTCAAAATTGGCTATTTGTTCCTCTGTTAGAGGTGTTGTAGAAATGTATGTGATCGAATAAATAGCTCTACGAACGAAAGTATCAGATCAATTGGAGAATGGAAAGATTTGTACAACTTATACATTCCATCGCCAATTTGTGGAAAATCATTAGGTATGAACGTGTCCGAAACCTATGACTCAATTGGTGAAATAGTCTTTCTCACCAAAAATATATGCTGCGAATGCTGGCATTCTGGCTTCAGACGTACATGAGTTTTCCAGGCTCCTTTGTATATAAAGTGTATTATTTCCCTCTATCATATGGTTTTCCCAAATTGGATGGTGTTTTTTTTTTTAATTAAAGGAGGGTGACTTTTGGGATTGATTGTGCCCCTAGTTTCCATTTCATCTTACCTCTCATGTTATGAAATAATTTCTACAAATCACAACCATATGGTAAAGCTCACTCCTCCCTACAATGCTAAATGGTAGAATTGTGCAGGTCGTAAGGTACAAAGAAGTATGAAGCATTCCAACCTTCAGCATTCAGATTAGATAAGGAATAGAACATTAACCAAATTTGATTGTGATGCTTCATTGTAACAAATCAAAACTATTTTCAATAACCCGATATTAAATTAAATCCAAAGGCCCTAAAAACTGATGGAAAGCCTAAAAAAAATCTCGTTCTATCTCACATTAAATCAATACTATACAAAATTCATACGCCCTAAAACATGATTGAAAATCTTAACAAACATCGAGTTCCGTGACGCATTTTTTATTTCATAACGCAGTATACGAAAAAAAAAACACAAAATATCAAACCTTTTGCTCAATCTCCGGGACCTTGAGGACCTTCAAATTCACCTCTCTCTTTCTGCAAAACAAGACGACCAGGATCAAAGAAACTCGATAAGAAATCCATAGAAAGACGTGAAGGATCATACTCACATCTCTCGTACAGCTTGATCCCAAATCTTCATGAAATCCATTGATGGAGCTGCTGGAATGAATCCAAGCAAGCGTTTCTTGGATTTCTTTTTTTTTTTTTTTGGGACGATGCAAACGAAAGAAGAGGGAGAAATCGAGAGGTTGGAAGTCCAGGGGAAATGAGAGAGCGCCACGTGTAGACGGGTCCTACCATCGAACGGTTACCGTTTGATCTAGGTATGTGTTTTATTTTGAATTTATTAGTATATATTCACTGGCTCACCTTAATTCTTGGGCCTATAAGAAGATAAAAATAAAAAGTTAAATAAAGAGGAAAGTATCAAAAAAACCCTTGATATTTTCCAAATCCTCAAAAAGCCCCTCAAATTTTCCAACTCCTCAAAAAGTCCCTCCTTTTTGACCGAACCCCACGTCGCGCCACGTCTCCGCAGCACAGTTTGAAAAAGCGGTGAAATTACGAAGCTGCCCCTCTTTGCATCCCAAAACCAACTCTTTGCATCCCAAAACCGTTTCGTCGCTTGCTCTTCATCACAAAGGTTCATTTCTCTTCTCCCCACGCTGCCAAGTGTCAATGGCCCATCTCTCCACCGGCCACCGTCGAAGAGCATCTTTGCAAAGCTTCCAGCGACTATCTCCAAGGCGAGTGACAATCTCCCACATTTATGCTCAACGGTTTTGGGTATTTAGGGTTTAGGGTTCCGGTTTAGGGCACAACCTGTGCGTGATTCTGAATCCGTGTTTAGGGTTTAGTGTTTAGGGTACCTGACTGGTTGTGAGAGCTAAAGCGTGTATTTTTTGGAGTTTAGTGTGTATCTCTCAGGGTTGCGTTTATTTCATGAGCTAAAAGCGTGTATTTTTTGGAGTTCAGTGTGTCTCTCTCAGGGGTTGCGTTTATTTCTTGAGCTAAAGCGTTTAGTTTTATGGGGTTTTCATTTACTTTCAAGGCAAAGCGTTTATCAGTCTATTTGTAACAACAGGCAACAAGCGTTTATTAGTCTGTTTGTATGTAGGGCGCTTATTATTTGGCCAAAGCGTTTAGTTTTCGGGGGTTGTCGTTTATTTCGTGAGACAAAGCGTTTATTAGTAGCGGGGCCAAAGCGTTTAGTTTTCGGGGGTTTCGTTTATTTTGTTTCCAAAGCATTTATTGTTGTCTGTAACGTGTGTTGCGATTACATATTGTGCAGTTCTCTGAAGGATGGGAAAAAATGTCAAAAGGGTCGTCAAAAAGGTCAAAGAGGTCAAAAAGGTCAAAAGGGAAGTGTGCCCGCTCATCAACGCCAGGTGCTACCTGGTTCCGATCGTGGTGCTGTTCAGAGAGCTGAAGGCGTCGATGACAGCCCGGCATTGGGAGTTGTTTGAGAGAACTCCCTTTGCCCATTTCATGGAGCTGGAGCCTATCATCCAGGAGAGGGGGGTCCTGGATTCCATCCTCTCGATGTACGACGAGAAGACCGGAAACTTCAACATTGGTTCATCTCAGCTGGAGTTCCGGGCAGAGGATGTCGCTATGATCCTCGGTCTCCGATGCCACGGTGCTGCGGTAACCTTCAAAGGCGAAGGCCGCGAAAGAGTGATCTCGAAGCGCAGTTCCCGAAAGCACCTCGGTACGACCGAAACCGCCACTCCATCCAGAAGACCCTACGCGATCTCGTTACGAAGGGCAAGGGCGAGGAGGAGAATTTCGTCAAGATGTTGGTAGTCTACATCCTCGGGAGCTTTCTGTTCATCAGCACCTCCTGTGCAACCCCGAATTGGGTTGCCTCGTACGCCAACGACCTGGAATCGCTTGGAGACTACGCATGGGCGCAGGCCACCCACAGGTGGCTGATGGAGGAGGTCCCCGATGCAGCAGGTCGTGTGAGGGCCCGTGCCGCAGGGAATCGGAAAACGTCAGGCTACCTGCGAGGGTGCGTCCTCGCACTTAATCTGTGGTTCTACGAGTTGACAGGGACCGGCAAGAGGATACACTTCAAGAAGACGCCGCGCATTTTGTGCTACGGCGAGAACAGCTTCAGTAAGCAGAAATCAGTATCCGAGTTGCTGAAAAAAGTGGAGGGAAAGAAGGTGGGCAATGTTAGTTGTTTTCGAGAAGTGTTTATGAATTTCGTAATGCGCTTATCTTTTTACTTATAATCGCTTATTATTTTCGTAAAGCGTTTATTTTAATGCTAAAGCACTTATTTTTCCGTTGAAGTGTTTTATTATTAAACTTAAGCACTTATTTTTCCGTTGAAGTCTTTATTATTCCGTGTAATCGCTTATTATGTTGGTAAAGCGTTTATTATTTATCTTAAGCGCTTATCCGTTCAATCGAATGAAGTCTTTCTTTCTTTGTTCTTACGCATGTATTTCGCTTGTCCCCGCCACCCCTCTAATTGGTAGTCCGAGTTTGCATCGGTGCGAAGAAGTCCACCCACAAAGAATACCGCCTGCGGACGTTCCTTCGAAAGAAACCTCCCCTCGAAGAGGGAGGAAGACCGAAGAGGTGGAGGTCCCATCAAGAATGTTGGTGCGCACTTCCGAAGCGGCAGAGGACAAGCTAGAGTTCCTCATGGAGGAGATGAGAGCGCCGATCGGTGGTGAAAGCGATAGGCTGAAGGTGAATGCCCAACAGACAATCTTAACCCGCCGTAAGCTCCCGCAAGCAATGATAAGCTTGCCACGCCTCCGCGATCGAAAACCACGGAAGCTGCACCTGCACCGCAGATGCACCACCGTTTCACCACCGAAAAAGATGCACTGCAGCTTGAAGCACAAGCACCACCGGTTTCAAAGAAGCTAAAGACGCCGCATCGGGCGGACTCTTGGGATCACGTTGCTCGCAGAAGGAAAGTGGCAAAAACCACGAATCGCGACAACGGCGGCAAAGAACGGGGAAAAAGCAACACGACCCGCACGGGCGTGTGTCAAAAGACCACGCCCGCAAGAACACGCGTGGCGCGGGCAACCCGCAAAACAAATGCGCCCGGCGTGACGCTGGCCCCCCCGTTCTCCGCCCGGTGAGGCGTGAAAAGCGGAAAGTCACCGAGGCGTAACGCTATTGGCCCCGTGAAGGGGACGAAGCGAGGCGGATTCATCCGGAGGACCAGGTGACGTCTGATATCTCGAGCGTTCTTGAGTCCCTTAAAGAAACAATTCCGGAGGTCACCAACGATGAAGGTGTCTTGTCCGATAAAGCCAAAGACGCCCTCGCCATTATCCCGTTTGCCCCTAGTGCTCCCGAGCCTGTGGATAATACAAACTTCAATTTACCCGCGAATAAGAGGCCTCTTGGTTTCAAACATCCCGAACGGATGGAGCTGCACGGCAATTTCAATCGCTTTTTGAATCACAGGATGGACAAGTAAGACACATGCTAAGAGAATATGATTTTTTTAGTTTTAGGCTTTGTTGCCCATATTTTTATTGAGTGTATTATTTACCTTAAGCGTTTATTATCATAGTTTTCTTCTTATTATTTACCTTAAGCGCGTTTTATTGGAGGTTTTCGCTTATTATTTTCATTAAGTGTTTATTATCAGCTGTTTTCGCTTATTAGTTTCCTTAAGCGTGCAAATTTTTCAGTTTTCGCTCATTATTTTGATTCAGTGTGTATTTGCTCGACTTTTAACTTATTAAACAGCTTTATAAGTTAAATAAGCGTATTCTCCCAACAAAGACCCGCTGATGCGGAAGAACGACTTGACGTTCGCCACACGCAAGCAACTGTACTGCATGATCAATGGAGAGTTCGTTCCCGATGACGTGATCGACGTCTTCGTAGTTATGTTGCAAAATGAGCTTAAGAAGCTGGACAACCCATACAAACGGAGGGCTTCCATTATCAGGCCCATAGCGTATCTGTTGTCACAATTTTCGGGAAATCATCGCACCAGCGGGGCTGAGTCGTTGATGAAGAGAGGAATAGAAAACTTCCATGACCTGGACGTTGTCCTAATGCCGATAATCGGCCATGAGCACTTCCACCTCCTGGTGCTGGAACGAGAAAGACGAGAGTATCTCCATTACTCGTCATTAACGAGCATAAGTTACGACATGGACGCGATGGCCATGGTAAGACTTTCCCTTACTATTATTTGTATTATTATCCAGTCAGTAATGCTATTGATCTAACAATAAAACCCCATGTTTGGTAGCCAGTAAATTGTGCTTAATTCAAGACCTTGCCTCCACATAGAGTTACCGACAATGAGAAATGGCCCCCGACACATCAGAACAGCCCCTGCAAGAATCACATGGGATTGTGGAATTTTTACCATCCATTTCATGGATCAGATTCTCCGTGGGCAAGAGCTTGAACTCGACTTGGAAGATGTACCGAGGGTGAGGCTAAAGTGGGTGGCGAAGTTAATATTAGATGGGATTGCACAGAAGTAATATTTTATGTATGGCGAAACATGTTTTGTTAATTTTACATCTGTTCGATAACAAGCGCCAGAAGCGTGTATTATATTGTTCTTTTCACTTATTATACGCCAGAAGCGTTTATTCTACTGCCGAAGCGCTTATTATACGGCCGAAGCGTTTATTATATGGCAGAGGCATTTATTATACGGAGGAAGCGTTTATTTTCTTTTAGTTATCGCTTACTAAGGGAGTTTGAGCGTTTATTATTTAAGCGATTAAGTGTATTGTGCTGTCGAGTGTCGTGAGCCGTCACATCGTCCCGTATAATATGCGGAAAGACACGCTTCATATTTATATTAAGCAGAAACCCTATTTAATATATTTTTCTGCCCGTTCACTATAACAGACAACAAAAAATAACTTCGCAATGTCTTGGGACCCGAACTTTCAGTTTCATCAGTCTGCTACGATAGCGTTGCATGTAATTCTATTATGCTCGGCCTCATGACACCGACTACAATGAAGTGGTCTAATGTCGAATGCTTGCGACTCGATCCTTCTCCGTCTGGGTCGACCAGCCCTTTTCTTGGTCAAAGGTGGCCTCATACTAAGTTCCCGTGAGGCACCGGTGGGCCTATCTATATCCGGGATTGGAAATATAGGCTCCTGGTATCTTTACTTATTTGTATCTTGCCGTCTGATGAAGAAGTCATCAACATAAGAATGCACACTTGTGTCTTTTTGCATAATCGGCAAGCAGCGCGTGTTTGCATGGTAGTCCATCAACTTCCCAACGACGGCATGAAGTGTCCTATTGCTTAAGTTCACACAATTACTATGATTGTCCATCACTTCAAATTGAACCCCATCTGAACGACCCACTTTCAAGTACCTGCTTTACTCCACGGTTTCTTCAATCCGCTTATGTATTTCAGGACAAAGATGACCTTCCCATAGCTTGCATTGCTCTCGTCGCTGATACATCATACTCATCATCTTATACCTACAACATAATAAACGACAACTCAAAAACGATAAACGCTTCGGTAGCTATAATAAGTGAAAACGCCGAAAACTAAACATTAGGTCATTTCGATAAGCTTAAACAACAAACCATAAGCTGGCGTAAGACGTTTAATAAGCGGAAAGACTCATAAATAAAGGCTTAGTCCGTTATAAAAAGCGAAAACTAGGAAAAATAAACGCTTCGGGCAAAACCTTATGGAGTCCACCATGTTTGTCACAGGTAGGTGACGGGCGTCCCGTATCCATGCGTTGAATGACTCCGCCACGTTGGAGTACATCTCACCCCATCGAGGCCCTTTGAACAAATAATTACACCAATGCTCCATGTCAGACTTGTGAAATAACCCAGGTTATTATTAATGCGATGATGCGGCCGAGGACCTCATCGACAAAGATCATTGTACTCCTTCCATGTGCGCATATGCAACCTTAAGCAACAGGCTCCAACACTCATCCTTCATCGCCTCTACCCATCAAGCATTTGCCTTCAAGAAGTTCGCATGAAGATGTCGTAAGTAAGCAATACGCATGGGGAGGAAGGAAAACCCTAGCGATGGCATTGATAAGCCCCTTCGATCGGTCCGATATGAGCGTAAGGATCTTCTCGACGGTTCGCCGTTGTCGCATACAATCGCGCCACCCGGCGTGACACAAAACCATGTCCAATTATCATCAGTCTCATTGTCAACAACGGCGAACGCTAGGTGGAAGAATCCTTCATTACCGTCTTTACCGGGTTCGCCAAGCAGCGTGCCACCGTATTTCCCCATTAAGTGAGTCCCATCAAGGAATAACAAGGGTCTACACCCTCACAGAAACTATCAAGTGAGGCCCGAAAACAAAAGAAACCTCGCTTTGAATCTTTCACCTTCCTTTTCCAAAATCACAATGCTACGGGTTGGTCTCTGCCACCTTCTCCGCATACCACATCAACAGATCGTAGCTTGCGGTAAGCCAGTGGAGCATCTCCCTCGCGACCTCTTTACCCATCCAGCTCGCTTGTACGGCAGGTGAACTCCATGGTCACGTAATATGTCCCGTTGCATGTCCACGGCCCTATAGAGTGGTCGATCTTTGAGTTTCTGTATCACATGTTTGCTGACCCACTTCTTAGAAGCCTTTGGATGGGACGTGCCAATCCCCCCTCCACATGTATGCGAGGCTGTTATTGTTTTGACACAGAATTCTTTAATATTACCAACCATCGATGCATGGACACGCCACTGACAATCATCCACTGCACATGCAACGGTCACTCTTTGCTGATCATTCTTAATGAACCGATAGTCAAAATTACGCATGATGGCAAAGTCCCGTAAAGAATCCCTGAAGTGTTCAGCATTGTGAAATCTCTGACCGACGGTGCCGATCACAACGGAGTCTAATTCCAAGTGCTCTGGCATGCGCATGCGCAAGTCCACTTCTTCACTTTGTGATGACAGCATTGGGACGGAAACCCTGTGTAGAAGACCAAAGTCATGAAATACACGCTTAGTCGTTTAACAGCGGGAATACATGCTTTACAGAAAAGGATAAAAGATG
This sequence comes from Dioscorea zingiberensis, assembly GCA_026586065.1. NCBI lineage: Eukaryota > Viridiplantae > Streptophyta > Magnoliopsida > Dioscoreales > Dioscoreaceae > Dioscorea > Dioscorea zingiberensis. The sequence continues at coordinate 4,066,484 of CM048825.1, read as the reverse complement.
CGATCATATAGTAAGCGGAAACTCCATAAAATAAACGATCGGCCGTTAAATGAGTGAAAACCGCAAATAATGAACGCTTAGGTCACATAATATGCGAAAACTCAAAATAATAAACGGTTCGTCGTTTAGTCAACCAAACTCCTAAATACTAAACGCTTCAGTGGTACAATAAGCGAAAACCATTAATAATAAAGGCTTACACATAATAATAAGCGAAAATACAAAACATAAACGAAACAAATCAAAAGAAATTCTTCATTACGGGGCAACAGATGATTACGCCACAGTTCCCTATTGTCACATCCTTGTCCTCAGCGATCATGTCCACCACCATCTTCTTGAATATTGATGCACCCCCGCACATCCGCAAGAAATCCCCATCCGAGTCAACTAAACATATAGCCTTGTGCGCGCTGCCCTCGACGACATACTTCACTCTCACTGCGTGAAGCTTGAGGCTCCAACGATTGAGGATTTCCTCCAACACAGACCGCCACGGCGAGGACAACATGGTGAAATCAAGAACATGGCCTTCTTCTTTGTACCTTGCAACAGCAAAAATGGTTTCCATTAGCGAAGGTAGGTGAAGATCTTCAACTGCAAACGCTAGAAGGGAAGGAACGAGGAGATAGTATACTAAACAAGGAAGCGAATGTGGGTGAAGATCTTACTTTTGCAAAGGTATGGCGAGTTCGACGTGACCGGGCGGGAGATCTCCCACCAAAATCACCCAATAGGGACAGGGGCATTACGGGCATTTTTCAGAAAATAGAGGAGGGATGGAGAGGGGAGGGACTTCTTGGGAAGATTTGCAAAAAGGTGGACTTTACAGGGAAAATTTGGAAGAGTCGAGAGGAATTTGTCAGGGAATTGAAAATAATAGCCGAGGGGTACATGCTGAGTAATTTTCCCTTAAATAAATTAGGTTTTGGGCTCAATTGGTGGATGGATGAGTTTTGATCCCATGGGCTCGGTTCCATAGGATCACCCTAGCATAATCACAACCGAGGAACACATCTCGCGGCCCTCGAGGCTTTTTTCTCAGTTGATGCTATGGCCCATGGGATTTTTACTCGGATTGACTTTTGTGGAGCTGAAAAAGTTTTTTAAAAAAAAATACGAGTTAAGGACTTTTGTGAGTTTTATGTATTTGAATGGGCTTTTTTGAAGAAGGAGAAGCTGTTATAAGCCCGTTTAGTCAGTTTCTCGGAAGCCCATAAATGTGTTTTTATAAGTTAAGCGCTTTTGGGAGAGAAAAAAAACGTTTGGATTGGCTTTTTTGAAGAAACAAAAGAAGCTGAAAAACTGTTTTTCTAAGAAGCTGGTGGTTTGAAGTTTTCATAAGCTGTTATGGGATATATAATTACCAAAACACCCTTATGAAAACAAAGAAAGACAAGGTTTTAGGGTTTTGGGGTCAAACAATTACCAACACATCCTTATGGTCATACAATTACCAAAACATCCCTAACATATCCAATTACAAAATATAAAGACGCCATTAACTTAATCTGAAAAGCTTTTTTTCCAAAAGTTCTATTAAAAAAAAAAATAATAAGCCAATCCAAACAATGTCATTGGCCTATAAAAGAAGAAAAATAGCTTTTTTTCATAAGCTGGGAGCTGAAGCTTCTCAAAAAAAAAAAAAAACAAAACAAAACAAAACCTTTTAAGGAGTTTTAGGATATTTCAATTATGAAAATACCCTTATACAAATTAAATAATGATAGTTATTATCGATTACTAAAATACCCTGATATGAATGTAGTTATTATTGAGGTTAAATGTGATTGTTCTTACTCTTGTTGTTGTTATTATTATTATTCATTAAATTTTCATTGTAATAATTTATCACTAAAAACCCCTTTGGGGAATGAACATCTGAACAACTTCTTAATTATAAAAATAATTTTGAATTAACATATCCAAACATAAAAATAACCAGAAGCCTTTAACTTACTCTGAAAGTTATTATAAAAAAAATTATTCTATTAAATTGATAAAAAAAACTCTTTTTCCATGTCAATCCAAATTGGTCCTTTATTTGTTTGTTTGGATATTATATTTTATATTTTAATCTACATTTTAAATTTGAGTATTTTTATTTATAAATTCTTTTAAGACATTAGAAGAGTTTAAATTTAATATAAATTACTTTGAGCAAATTTTATCATTGAAATTATTATGAATTAATTACAAAAAAATAATTCATTTCAATCAAAAGTGTTCTGTTAGTATTAAATAAAGTAGTTTCAACGTGCTTAATTACAAAAAAAAAATATTCGATCAAAATAATTGAATATATCTCTCTCTCCATCCTGGTTTAAGTTTTTATATTGAATTAAACTAGTCTAACACATGGAATAACTATTTTGTTTATCTTTAATTTAAAGCACGGCTGTGATTGAGACTTGTGATTCATTAAAACTTCTTGTATGATTTATGAAGTTCTTATAAAATCAATAGAAACTGAACTTTGGACAAGAGGACTTAGCCAAAGATGATCATAAGCATTCTTAGACAAGCAACATGATTGACAATTCTTAGGGAAAGAAAAGCGATAAAATAAGTTATCCTCCATCAACACGCTTGGACTTGGTACCAATTAAAACCTTCATAATATCATGGAAACTTAAATTCAACCCAAAAGAAAAAAAGATTAGATCAAAGAGAACAACAAATCAATAAATGAACATGGTTTATTCACTTTATCAAAAAAAAAAAGTCCAATTGATACTATTGCATTCTTCAATCATTAATGTTTTATTTATTTTTTTAATAAAAATAGATAATCTATATTCATAAATAGGCTATAAAAGTACAGAGTTAAAATGATGAACAATAGTACAAAAAGACAAGAGAAAGTAGTGGCAGACGATGAGCATGGTATATGGGCCAAGAGGTGTACATGGTAACTACTCAGATACGCTGCCCTCTAATGCTTTATCACTTGGAAATTGTTTTGTATCTTCTGGATGAGAGTCAAGCTTATCTTGACCAAGGATTCGATCGCCACCAATTTGGGTTGCTTTGTCACATGTGTTGCATCAAACCAAGAGAGTAGGAGGAAATCATCTCTAAAATCAATTTGGCATATATAAACACATTATTTATCGTTAAATCATCTCTGGTTCATCTCAAGTCAATCCATAGGATGGCCATGATGACTAGGCCCTACCTCATTCATAGAATTTTGGTAACTCTAATGGGGTTTAAGGAAAGGCCCTATAGTTGCTCCATCGATTAGGGTGTCTTCATAATATGGAACATGTTTCAATTATAATATCAGATTAGGCTAGCGGTGGGGCAGAGTGTCACGCCCCAAACCAAAATGGGACGTCAGCAGATCGGCCGCATACTTGTGGGGAGGGGCCCCACTGTGTATGCAAGGCCTCATAACCTGTTTACAATTACTACAAATAACTGAAGAATATGAATTTATTTCTAAATCTCAAATGTTCAATTCAACATCCAACATAATCTAACAGATGGGCAAAGTCTATGAAAATAAACCAGTACAACTTAATTTTTTTCAACACACCAGAGAAAATCCCTAAGACACTAAGGATATGATCAAGCTCTGGACATCTCATCTACTCACCGACTAACTACTCCTCGTGATCTGAAAAAAAAAAGTCCAGGGATTAATGAGCTTGGGAGCTCAGTAAGTACCCACTAAAACGGTGAACCATGCAGTGTTTAATATAATAAATAAATATGAAACAATATAGTAAAAGGAAAAAGAATTCGTAAATAACACAATAATTTGCAAAAATTATAGTTTCTGAAGTTATCATACAAACATACTATCAGAGGGTTTAGTTTACACTCAAAATACTAGAGTCTCCCAAACTTTCTATGACCACTAATAACCCCGGTACGCAATTGAAAGCAATACATTAGTATAACCGACAAAGACGGGGAAATGTAAAGCAGAGGTCGCTATTGTGACCGACAGCACGGGTTGAACTAGTTCATAACAGATACGTGTCGACACGGTCAATGTTTAACCCCCATTGACGAAGGTCAGAACACAAACAGTTTGGAGACCTACTCGAAAATCGGAATAAATATCGCCGGAAAAATAAGTCATACAGCCAGAATCAAAGAGTATGTCAAGCAAGCAAATGTCAATAGTTCTAAACAAAACATACATGCATGGTTCAGTTTTGTACAGAAAATAGATAGATTACAGTTTCTTTGAAATGTCAGATAAAGTCAATATATAATTTAAGTTATAATAACAAAAATAATTTCTACAAGTTGATAAGAAAAACCTTGTTTAATTTAGGCGGAATACTTACCTCCAAACTCCAAGTTTATTCTAACCGCAACTCAAACCTCCGTGTTAAGATCTAATACAGAAAATATAGTCTCGGTTATTGAGCTTTATAAAACTTACACAAAATTGTTCCTATTCCCAAGTCTCTCTAAATGAGATCTACCTATAAGTTATCTAATTTACCTTATTTAATTCCTGCAACTAAATCTGAGAACAATCAAACAAATCTTTTTAATCATAAAAATAAATTTGTTTGTAACATCAGTTATAAATAAAATAACTACCCAAAAGCAAAAAAATCGGCAGCAAGAGAACAAATGAATTGGTTGGTAAAAATTTATATATATATATAATAAAACCAAATAAAAATAAATAAATTAATTAATTAAAATAATACCAAAACATAGTAATAATAAAACTTTAGCAGCCCGTTTCCGAAAAGTTCAAAATCAAGAAAATAAATAAATAAATAAAATAAAACAATTTTAAATTCATGAAAGAAGCATGAGGGCCTGAGGTTGATCTCAAAAAAATAAAAATAAATAAAAAATAATGAAATCAAACACATACATGTAGACATACGTTTTTTTTTTAATCAGTTGTGTAATTCAATGACTTGCACGAAAAACGAGATCATAATAACATAATGATATTCACAAAAGGTTTAATATTAATGCAAAATATTGGAGCTTTATATTAAATCTTATAAAACCTATGAAATAAATAGCGAATTAATATAAAACAAAAAAAAAATCAGCATATAATACAAAGAAGAATAAAATAAAAATTTAAGCCAGCAATCAAATTGAAACCTAGGTTGTAAACCATTTGCATCATAAATAATTTTTATTATCAATCCTAATTTAACCCAACAGATCACAACAACAAGAGGTCTAAAACCATCTTCATCACACAATCTAGCCCTGATTCTAACAAAAGTTTCAACTAAGATAAACTAAAACGAGGATCAATCGAGGGCTCACCTTGATAGCCTATCACTCAAAACCCGGTCAACTGAGGAGAAGATTTTTGAGAGGGAGAGAGAGTAGAAACTCCTATAGATCGTCTAAACACGAGAACAATTAGGGTTCCAATGAGGGCAGGCGGTGTGAGAGGATAAATAATGGGATTTGTAACTATTTTTAAAAATTTAAGATTATGTTTTTATTTTTATTTTTATTTTCTCAACCGTTTTAAGATAAGGTCTTTGACTAAATCATTAAGTAACATAAATATCATCCCACTTTGCTCTTTAGTCCCTACTATTTTATATATTTATTTATATCCAATAAGCGTATTATTACACAGAGCATGAGTAAATGGTTCACAGATTCATTGTCAATGTTACAAAGGAAGTATAACGGGAATGCCCCTCCATGAAGTGTTGTCTAAGGTGAGGATTTTTATCATCCCATGCCAACCAGTGAAAAGCTTAATCTTCAGAGGACAAAGGTGCTTCTAGAAGAAGCCCATGATGACACTTCTAATGCCCCCATCAACCAAGAACCAGTATAAAGAGTTCACCATGAAGTGTTGGGAGGCTGTAAGCTTCACCTTATTTCATCTGACCTATTTTCATTCTGCAAAAGTCATTAAAAGTGGGTCTGAAGGTGTTCGTAGTGGTCTTGGCCCTTTCTTAAAAGGGGGGCAGGCTGTAGAATGGGGATCACTTGTTGGGGATTTCGTTCTGCCACCTTTACTAAGATTGTCTTCTTTAGTGTCATTTCTTATAGGTGGGCCATAGGTTTGTTGGGGCTTGCCTCTCAACCCAATTATCAAACCAACAATTGAGGATGAAATCATTCCCAAGCTTGGAGTTGATGTTTTCCATAACCGCCTTATATGGTGTTGGCATATGCCTTTCCAGAAGAAAGATGCGCTTATCAGTTATGTTGGCTAGAAGGGATCTAGGAATATTCATCTGAAGTACATGTACTTGAGGATTTTCAAGCAGATCCTAGCCTCCCTATAGCTAGACAAGATTCTCCACCGCCACTTTTCGAGCAGAGCTAAGTCGAACTACTTGATACGTACCATATAATACCCCATACTCCTTGTTTTTTAGGCCTACATAGTCTCCTCCAATTGACACACGCCTATATTATCTTGATTTACCGCCGAAGCCCCTCCAAAGAAAATCTCTACATAGGGAGTCAATACTATTGATGATCAGATATGTGTTAAATTTATATCTTGTAGCTTAGGATGACTACTAGGATCGAGTTAAGAAGGGTTCTACGTCCTTCCAATAACAGTAGGAGGCCCTTTCATGAGTTGATTAGAGACTTTATTTTTTCGATGATTGTATTTTAGTCCTCTTTCCTTGTTTTTCGTGTTGAGATGTGTAGGCCCGGATATATGATCTAGAGAGAGCTTAGTGAACAGTTCATTATAATGACAAGGCCCATTGTTTTTCACCTTGGGATGATGGCTCTCTTGTTGAAATTTATGCTTAACTTGAATAGGCCCTCGAACATGTAGAAAATAAATTTAAGTAATCTAAAGTGCAATAGTTCGCTTGTATAGAGGACTAGGAGGTCGTCTACATATTGAGGGTTGTGTCATTCGGACATAGTCAGAATCCCCTAAAAATGTTTTCCCTTAAGGGATGTGTGAGCATTAATGTGCTAAATACATCTGCTACTAGGACAAAAAAGATGGGGGGAGAGTCTCCTTGCTGAAGGTCCATTTTTTTTTTTCTTTTGTTGTTTGGTAGATAACAGAGCTACAGACAGCTAAATACTAAATTTGAACAAAGTGTTTAAGATTCAAAACTAATTCTTGTGTCCTTCTTGGCATGCTTTCTAGCTTGTCAAAACTCCAATTTCTTGTAGTATTCCTTGCCAACATGGACAGCTCATCTGCTACTTGATTTTGTTCTCTTGGTATGTGTGTAATTTCCCAATTTTGAAAGCCTAGCAACAATCTTCTACAGTCTCTCACTGTTTCTATCTCATTCTTGGATCTCCAATTCCTTCCTTGTTAAGGTCCATTTGGCGTCATATATAACATGTGGGTTCCTTGTTTACCAAGAACTTTGCCTTGGAGGAAACCAATAAGGCTTAGATCTATCTAATCCATCTTTTTTTTTTCACATGGCCATAAAGACCTCCCCAGAGGGCTTGTCAAGGGGCTTGGGCTTAGGTGACGAGAACCTTTGACATCTCACCATGCGCGTATAGATGGGGACTCGAACTTGGGAGTTTTGTGCTCAACCAAGGAACTTGGGAGTTTTGTGCTCAACCAAGTGAATTGCCCAATTGCTCCCCCCATTTACAGGGGCGGGGACTCCAACCTGATAGCATGCTCAATCAAATGAATTACCCAACACATGGAACCCGAGATACCGCTAGACCAATGGTCCTTTGGTATCTATCTAATCCATCTTGGGCCCAAGTCTTGTGCATGAAGCACCTTCACCAAGAAGTCCTGATCCACCATGTCAAAAGCTTTCTCAAAATCAATCTTGACTAAGGCAGCGTTTCCCCTTGAGTGTCATTTTTTTATGGATGAGTTCCTCTACGGTTATGATGTTATCCTTGATGAAGTGACTCTTTATATATGAAGGCCATTTTGGGATTCTTCAACCAAATGACTGATGAACCCTCGTAGGCGATTCGCTGGCACCTTAGCGCTTATCTTAGCCGAGCAATTCAATGGGTTGATCGGCCTATAATTCCTGATGGTAATTGGTGAGGAGTTTTTGGGATGAGGAAGATGTGGGTCTAGTTAATCATTTCGAGGTTTGCCCTATCTTGATATAGGTCTTCAAAGAGGTGGAGGAACTCCTTTTTTTATAATTCCCTATCGTTGTTGGTAGAAGGACATTGGGAAGCCCTCGAGGTTGGAGCTTTGTCCTCCCTGAGTTCACGCATTGCCTCTTCTATTTCCTTTGCGGTGAAGGGACATTTAATGTGGTCTAGATTGATGCTTTCCTTTTGTATGAATAGTCTATCCCACTTGGTGGTATACCGAAATTCCTTTTTTAAGCCAAATAGTGGAGTGAAATGTCCGTGAATGGTTGATCATATCTCCCCGGTCCCTTGAGTGTCGTTTCGCCAACTTGAAGTTTGTTATCCAATTGGTATTCCGACGTTGTGTGGATGAATTTTGTCTTCATACGTACTCTCCTCATTCTATAATCACTTTTAATTTACATTTCCATGGACTTGGTAAATATTTTTTTTTTTATGTTCTTGATATAAATTTTCTTACTGATTCAACAAGTTGACTCCTTATCACTAGGAGTAATATTAATTATCTCTAATCCTCCATGATCTCTCTTTCACAGTGGACAAGTTGAACTAAAAAAAACTTTTAAGACATTGATCAAGAGCAGTCAGTCAATTTATAATTAATCAATGAATTTGTCAAAACAAAATATACTAACAACTAATTTAATTTGAATCTAAGTTTGGACTTAGTTAGATTGATAGGTAACGTGACATGATTCTAATATTATGAAACACAAAATATTTGAAGTAAAGAATTCGTTCCACGTATAAATATTAATTTTATAGTACCGTTGTTAAATAATGTCAATATATATAGTTCTAATCTAGAGCTTCTGTGAATTACGGTCACTTTTCAACTATGATTAGATCAAACCTTGATTTGGTTCATTCCACACAAATTAAATCTATTTTAATTGCTTCTTAGGTTCATTAAGCAAGGCCGACGTTTTTCATTGGAGGAACATGTCAAAGTTTAATTTTCTTTAACTATATATATCATGCAAAAAGGACAACAATTTTAATGTTATAAATTATGGATACACATACAATTGGCATCATCAAGAGTGAATTTGGTTTAATTAGAGTTTTTAGGGATATCAACTTTAAATTAGATGCTTAATTGCTTATAAACATCACTTGTCAACAAGATCATGGACATTGTAAAAAAATTAAGATTGAAAATGACTCAAAGTACCATTTGTTTGATGCCATTAGAATGTATCTATCTATGTCTATCTGGATTTTGATTGATTGACTTTAGAGGAAGCTTACAATTTTCTAAAAAGTTGGAAAGAGAAATGAAGTTCTTTTTGTGAATAATTATGCACCACTTGAGTGATGAGGAGAAACTTTCACATCCTTGTGATAATTTCTTCATTCATTAATTATAATTGATTTAATGACTTCTAGAGCTGCAAACATTAATTAATTATGTATCATGAATGGTTTGATTTTGATCCAAGTAGCATACTGTTTTTATATGTGCAAGGACTTAGAAAGGTCATCCATTATCAAGCACAAATCTCTCTCTCTCTATATATATTGAAAATCTTTTCATGGTTCTCTTTAATTGTTGGCACATTTTAATTCACTCTTAATAAAATTAAATACTAATTTTTTTTTTGATAAAAATTGATAAAACACATTCATTGAAAGTTACAGGGTATAGGTTACATAGGTGACCCTTGTAGGGCCTTGTTATAAGGGCATAATGACTCCCCTGTTACATAAAGGCAATCTACTATGGTGTCCTGCTTTTGGATTCCCTATTTGGTGTGCACTATTCAAGTGTCTCTCTGGTGAATGCCAAACTCCTCTTCACAATGAACTCCATCACATGTGACTTTGGTTGTTATGTTGAGTGAACTACTTAAAATCAAGAAAACAGTAAGAAGTCAATAGTTTAATGAACATTTTTAGTTTATTTCAACCACTTCTCTCTCTCTCTCTCTCTATATATATATATATATACTTTAGTTTTTTTACTAAGGCGACAAACGTCTTCCAATGGATGTTAAGGATGTGTATAGAATTTCCTCAAGCGTGGAGGCGGTCAGGTACCAAGATTTTTAGTTGGTAGGCATGCGAGAATGATTCGGACACCTGCAACCCTCACTTTGCAAGAGGTAGGATTTGACTCAGATTATTCACAGAGAAATCTCATCTCTTAATAAGAGACATGATATATAGGCCAAATGGACATTGGTTATGAAACTTTAGTCATCTCTCTCTCATGCAAGTTTCATGAACATTGTTCAACATCATGCAAGTACAGGTACTTCATGTCCACCAGGACCACCACACACACACCCCACAAAGAACTAGTCTTCACAAGATATATATCTAAAGTCTAGTACTATAATTAATTTCTTTCTTTCACTAAATACTGAAATCTCGGGGTTCATACAATGAGAACATAACATCATCAAAATTTATAGGTCAGATGTCAAGCTCTAAATCTATTTCTTTTCTCCTTACCATTCAAAGATGACAAGAAGAAGATGTACCGTTATACATATACTAGTTTACTACAATAAATTAATGGACTTTGCATGCATATATATATATATATATATATATATATATATATATAACATCATTAATTGTCAGCTATGAATAAGTCACACACTTTGGTGCATTATCTCTCATGGGAGGTCAGAGAACTCCCACAAGTTGGAAAGAGTTGGTGGTAACCATGGACCACCATCACCCACCTCCTGAGTTTCATAGCTTCTCAGAAACCCTAACTCAAACAACATTGCTTCCATCTCTCCATCTCCATACTCTGACCAGTAGTTCCCAATCATGCCATTGTTTTCATGACCTGCAGATGATGTGCCAGTGGAGTAGTACTCTTCAGAAGGTTCAACTTTTAGACTTGTCTGAGTAGTGTGATCAGAAGGAAGTGATGATTCTGGTGTTGTTGTTGTTGTTGTTGAACTTGCTGATTGATCTCTTGCCATCATCTTCTTCTTCAACTTGGTGTTCCAATAGTTCTTCACATCATTGTCAGTTCTTCCAGGCAAATGAGAAGCAATGACTGACCACCTTAACCACAAAACACACAAGTATATATATATATTAAAATCATTATCTCTGTGTGTATATATACAATAATATTAATTAATTATATACCTGCTACCAATGTTCTTATAGATGGTGCAAATGAGGTTATCTTCTTCCTCAGTATAACCTCCATGCTTGATGTCTGGCCTGAGATAGTTAAGCCATCTTAAACGACAGCTCTTGCCGCATCGTTTAAGCCCTGAAAACAAAGATCAAGATTCAAGATTCAAGATTCAAGACATGGTCACAAGAAGATGGCTAAATTAAACATAGATATATGTATACCTGCTTTGCTAGGCAAAGCTATCCAGTTGCCTCCAGTGCCATGCTTTTCAACATAGTTTCTAAGAAGCATGTCTTCGTCTGGAGACCATGGACCTCTCTTCACGTTGGCTTTATCACAACAAGGAGCTCTCCCCATGATAATATTTAGTGAAACAAAGAAAGCTAGATAGCAATGACTCTAATGGCTCCATATAACACAAGTATAAATAGGGGAGGAGATGAAGAGAGAGATTGGAAAAGGATGGGCGTATAAAAACCAAAGAAAGAAAAAGTTTTAAAATTAATATCTTTATCCCTAAAGTTCATTCTGTTTGTTTTCTTTTTCCAAGTTTGGCTATTTCTTTGCTTTGTAAGGGAAGATCAAAGCCATGGAGAATTGGTCATGGCCGGTGTGATGCTGTTTCCTATGCACATGAATCTTGTGAAGACTTTATCTGAATCAGAGAAACAAGATATCAAGATCATCAAGTGGAGGTGATGACTTAGTCTTAGAAGTAGTACTCTACTTGCACTTATAAAGTACAAGTAATATAGCCTTGTTCTATGGCTACATCTACATATGGGGCTTTGTTGTCTTGGTTGATGAATTGGTTCAATGCCGGCATTATAAGAGCCTTAAAATTACAGTTCATAACCAGAGAAAATCATTCATCTTAACTCTCTTGAATTAATATGTAGATATAATTGTACTATATATCTATAGAAATAATACAAGATGATGTGTAAATACAGATGTTTTATGTGAAAGTTGGGAGATAAAATCTCTGTCATATCAGAGAAGTAATCAACAACTTGTGCAATGCATGGTTTAAAAGTATAGAGTTTGATTATTCATGGTTTAATAGTCAATCTAAATGCTTGAAAAGTTCTGCATCTCAGACATTGATACTATGTAAGCATGCTGACTTTTTTATTTATTTTTTGAATGATCTACTCATAGCAATGTGATAAAGAGTTTGTGATCATTAATATCACGTAGTTGTTAAGAGTTCAAGAAGATTGTGTTTCTTCCTAGGAAGTGTAGAGATCAACTCCTCCTGGGATCAGAGCAAATCTTGATTAATGTGTGAGAGAAGTCGGTAAAGGTTGAAGTGCTTCAGTTGATTTTAAATGAGAGATCGGTTATGATCGACGACTTAATTTGGTTTGTTCCTTCAAGTTTGAAGGATCAACGCTAATGCAGGCAACACCCGAACAATTAATTGTAGTGTTTGTCATGGGTTAATTGTAGTGTTTAGTGTATTGATTTACTATATTTTGTAATTAAGGATGTGCTAGTTGTTATAGGACAGCATCTTGTGTTAGTGGAGAGCTGATCGCGCCTATGAGGAGTTTGTCATTTTCGCTTCTAAGAGGTTTGTTACAAGAGTTAGTAATTTGTTACAATGATGTTATAAATACAATAAAAATGAAGGGGGAGGGCAACAAGTATTAACCCAAAATCCTTTATCTCCTTCCTCGGTGCTTCCTTCTCCTCTGCCTCCCCTCTCTTTCTCCCTTCCTCCTGCTCATCTTCTTCATTTGATCTCTTCTAATTCCTCCTTCTTTACCTTCAACCTCTCTCCTCTCCTTTGCTAACCCTTCTTCCTGTCACGTTCTTCTGTCCTACAACATTTGGTGTTTTCATTGATTCTCCGTCGGCGATTATGATTGATGGCATGACGATGTGTGCTTGCATCGTGGATGAGCAGCTTTCGTCCATGGCTGACCAACTCAACTGGCATGACTCCATCCTCTCTTCCATGGAGCAGTGCAATGCTGAGCCCTTCGAGATTCTATAATAATCCCTTGCTTCTCAATAGCAACAACATACTGAGTCCATCGAGATGCTCCAAAAATCCCTTGCTAAGATGATGGTGAAACTCACCAAACTGGAAAAACCCACCCCAACTCCACCTCTACTTCCGTCACCTCTCCCATCTCTCTCCGCTTATACAATCCCTCATCCTCCCCAATCACACTCCCTACCCCCTCATACCATTCAACCCAGTCTTTCCCTAACCCTGATCCACTTACCTAAACTTGAAATGCCTCTCTTCTCCGGTGACAACGTCCTTGGGTGGTTGTTCCAAATCGAGCATTTATTCACCTTCCACCAGAACACCGACGACTACAAGCTTGCAATAGCCGCATTCTACATGACCGGACCCTCGCTGCAGTGGTTCCACTAGCTACACTCCATTTCTCAGCTCATGTCTTAGAATGAGTTTGTCAGGCAAGCTAAACTCCGCTTTGGTCCGTCATCCTTCCTCAACCATGAGGCGCAACTTTTTAAACTCAAACTAACTTCAACAGTCACGAGCTATCTCCATGAATTTGAATATTTATCAACAAGGATTTTTGGACTAGGTCATACAAGCCTCCTCAATTGCTTCCTCTTGGGGTTGCGTGATGATATCCAAAGAGAATTGTACTTATTGAAGCCTCAGTCGCTCTATGACGCCATGGGCCACATGGCCAAATTAGTTGAAGACAAATGCAACGCTGCGAGCTCTTTTCCGGCCGCAACTCGCCCTCCTCTGTTCGAACATTCACCAGCGTCACTTGCCTCTGCTGCACCTCCACTCAACCCCAAACTGACATCCCTCCCTGTCAAACGGTTATCACCGGCCAAGATGGCGTCACCGTGAGAATTGGGTCTATGCTTTAATTGCGATTTACGCGAGGACACATGTTCCGTCCACCCCAATCCTTCTATCTCTTGGCCGAGATGGACGAAGATTTTCCTCCCATCCTCAATCTGACCCTCGGTGCACCTCAGGAGGGCTCTTGGCCCTAACTTGGCGAGGCGGTTGACGTCCACCCTCCCTATTTTTGCATAGATTTGTCGAACTTCCGCCTTGAGGACAAGGTAAATTTTGGAGAGGGAGGTAATGATGCAGGCAACACCCGAACAATTAATTGTAGTGTTTATCATGGGTTAATTGTAGTGTTTAGTGTGCTGATTTACTGTTTTGTAATTAAGAATGCTAGTTGTTATAGGACAACATCTTGTGTTGGTAGAGAGCTGAGCACCTATGAGGTGTTTGTCGTTTTGATTCTGAGAGATTTGTTACAAGAGTCAGTAGTTTGTTACAATGATGTTATAAATACAATAAAAATGAAGGGAGAGGGCAGCAAGTATTAACCCAAAATCCTTCATCTCCTTCCTCGATGCTTCTCCTCTGCCTCCCCTCTCTTTCTCCCTTCCTTATGCTCATCTTCTTCATCTAATCTCTTCTAATTCCTCCTTCTTTACCTTCAACCTTGTATCTCCTCTCCTTTGAACCCTTCTTCCTTCACGTTCCTCTGTCCTGCAACAAATGCCTTCTCCAGGGATCAACTTCCAAGAATCAAACTTTGCTTGGAGAAGGAGCTATGAAGAAAGAAAATTCGAGCGCTCGTGCTCGGGGTAGCCTTTGACGCTCAAGTTAGGAACTCAAAAATGAGAGGAGAGATAGAGAGTGTGAAAGAGAGATCAGAGAGGATTTCAAGAGATGCTCCAACTAACGCTCAATTTTGGTGGAATCCAGAATTTCTTCTTTGTGAGATGAGAACCTCCTTTGAGGTTGTAATCAATCCTCCACCGCTGGATGACCAAGCAGTTATTTTGATAGTTAGACTCTCATCTCGACGTTCATGATCATGCATGTGTCTTCAGATGTTTTCCTTTGTAACATATTAGATTATTTCTAAACATAATTTTATTTTTAATTAAGATGAAATTTTCAAGCTCCTATGTCAATGAAATATCTAATTGGTTTGGGAAACGTTTCTTGATTCAGGCCCATAGACTTGTACTTTCGTGTCTCTCTAAAATTTGTAGTCACGATAAGATCTTGGTTTATTCAATCTTCAAGCACTCCCAAGCACATGTATTTGTAGGGTCCCAGATAAATTTATTTTTTTGAGAAAAGCCTTGTTCTCTAAAAGATTTATTTCATATCTGGTATTATATTATATGGTTCTATTCTGCAATCATAGACTCTCCTATTATATTTGAAATATCAAGTATATTTTAGTTGTTATATATCACTAAAAGTCATTGTGTGTTTGTGCCTTTGATTATAGTTTTGAAAAATGTTATTTGACCGAAGGACCATTGGTTTAGCGGTATCTCGGGCCCCATGCGTTGGGTAATTCACTTGATTGAGCATGCTCTTAGGTTTGAGTCTCTGCCCTCATAAATGGGGGGAGCATTATGGGTAATTTACTTGGTGAGCACAAAGCTCCCAAGTTCGAGTCCTCACATCTGTATGCGTACGGTGAGGAGTCAGTGGTGCTCGTCACCTAAGGTCACGTCCCTTGACACGCCCTCTGGAGAGGTCTTTATGGCCATGTCAAAAAAATGCTATTTGTTAGAACAAAGTTTACATAATAGACTTCCTAATTAATTGACAAGACATTTAAACCAACTTGAGATGATTATGATGTTGATCTCAAGAAAAAGTTAATGGCTATAATGAATTGGGAAGTCTATTGTGTAAATTTAGTTTGGATTTCTATTAAATTATTAAATTTAAAAATATTAACAAATTTCATAGACCGACAAATAGTGAGCTTTTAAATAAAATAGGGCTCTCTCTCTCTCTCTCTCTCGCCTCTATTATTTGTATATATGAAAGAATCTTCAGGAACCAGAATTTCATCTCTTTTTGAAAAGAGATCTAAATTCCATTCTTCTCCTGCTAAGGTTTCAGATGAAAATTTCACTGGTTTAAGTAATTTAATGCCTTTATTTCCTATTAGGTTAACGACATCATCTATGCGTAATTTAAAGTGGGTACTACTAGTATTAGTTACCTTTCCTAAGAAACCTATGCAGACAAGTAGATTTTTTTCCTTTGAAACGCTTATATCCTTTGGTTTGCAGACCAACTTTAATGTTATTAGCAAATTCAATAATATTCATTATGTAATCTGGGCTACAATAAAATATTCCACCATTATTATTCATATCAACCTCAGTGACGCCTAACATTGCTTGTTCAGTGCCTGTCCATCTGGCATCATAAGCACAACATAAAACTTTAGTTCCTAAACCTTTTCGTCCTAAACCTTTAAGTCCGACAACTAGTAATCCAAGATGAATTAAATTAAATTTTTTAACTAGTTCGAGAAGGGACTTATCGTCTACAAGATTTAAACTTACCATATATACGTGTACGGTAATAACTTATTTGTACTTAGCGATAATGTCCTAATAAACCATTATTGACTTCAAAACAATTTTTGTTTTATAAAGGACCTTGAGATTTAAAAGGTGGAGCTGATGTGTCCCAAAGAGTTCGATATCTCTATCAATATCGATTAACTCGTCTAATTGAACTTCATCGTCATTATTTTTATGGAGAATATTACCTAGAAAGTTTTGAGAACGACTTTCACTAAAACTAGCTCGAGGCTTATCTATTTTTTGGATGGCTCGGGAGGAACTTGGTAAAAGAGCCATGGTTTTCTTTTAGCTTCTTTTTTGCCTTCGAGTTTTAACCCACCGAATTGGTTTATAAGATCGTCTAAATCGGGTGGAGGCTTAATATTTTTTATATTTTCAGAAATATTTTTTATTTCAGAACTAGGGAAATCTTCGAAATTAACTTTTTTAAGTAAATTATCCAATTTAGTTTGTAAAATCCTTTGAGTGTCTTTAATAAAATCTAAATTACTAGAGACTTCTTCTAACTGTTTGGAAATGGTACTTACCTTATCTAATTTTTCCAAAATAGAGTTTAGGAGGTGAGATGAAGGGGACGCAAGGGGCATGCTCTTGCCTCGTGGTTTAATGTTTTCAGGAACTTGGATGCGATCAGTGTAAGGCATTCGGGGTACTTGACTATAATTATAGACCGTAGGAAAAGGAGCTTGTCCTTGGTGTACAGTACTACTTTCTCCTTCCATGAATTCTTTTAAGCTTGTGGTGCCTTTGTTGGATATATTATCGTCTAACACATCCAAAAATAATGCTTTCCTAATATTACCTGTGTTATCATAGTATTAAGACTCTAACTCATTTAATTGTCCATTTGTAATTAAATGCTCTTCAAGTTCTAATAATTCATTAGGAGACAATAACATTTCATTTTTTGGATAGCTCGGGAGGAACTTGGTAAAAGAGCCATGGTTTTCTTTTAGCTTCTTTTTTGCCTTCGAGTTTTAACCCACCACGCGAATTGGTTTATAAGATCGTCTAAATCGGGTGGAGGCTTAATATTTTTTATATTTTCAGAAATATTTTTTTATTTCAGAAGTAGGGAAATCTTCGAAATTAACCTTTTTAAGTAAATTATACAATTTATTTTGTAAAATCCTTTGGGTTTCTTTAATAAAATCTAAATTACTAGAGACTTCTTCTAACTGTTTAGAAATAGTACTTACCTTATCTAATTTTTCCAAAATGGAGTTCAGGAGATGAGATGAAGCGGACGCAATTTTGTTAATCCGAAAGGAAGAACATAGGTTTCTTAGGAAAGGTAACTAATACTAGTAGTACCCACTTTAAATTACGCATAGATGATGTCGTTAACCTAATAGGAAATAAAGGCATTAAATTACTTAAACCAGTGAAATTTTCATCTGAAACCTTAGCAGGAGAAGAATGGAATTTAGATCTCTTTTCAAAAAGAGATGAAATTCTGGTTTGAAGATTCTTTCATGTATACAAATAATAGAGGCGAAACATCACTACGTTTTACCCAGTATAAGAAAAAGAACCATGATCAAGAGCAAGAATCAGAACTCCAAAGGTTATCCGAAGATCTTGCAAACGATTGTAGCATGGTCAACATTGAGTCATATGAAATACCAGAAGATCCGATCCTTTACCCAAGAGAACTAGAAATGTTATTGTCTCCTAATGAATTATTAGAACTTGAAGAGCATTTAATTACAAATGGACAATTAAATGAGTTAGGGTCGTTATACTATGATAACACAGGTAATATTAGGAAAGCATTATTTTTGGATGTGTTAGATGATAATATATCCACCAAAGACACCGCAAGCTTAAAAGAATTCATGGAAGGAGAAAGTAGTACTGTACACCAAGGACAAGCTCCTTTTCCTACGGTCTATAATTATAGTCAAGTACCCCGAATACCTTACACTGATCGCATCCAAGTTCTTGAAAACATTAAACCACAAGGCAAGAGAATGCCCCTAGAACAACCTTTAAAATTTCAAAGCGAAAATAAAGGTCATATTTTAAATATCACAACACATGACCCACAAATATGGTTAAATGTTATTGATGTATGGAAAGGTCAGGTTGTCTCTGATTATATAAGAAATTTTAAAGACCAGAGTGAAGTCTAGGCCTGTATGAAGTCATTACCTCTCTAACACCCAAAGAACCCTTGGCGCCTTCTCACGGCATGACGGGTATATGACTGGGAATTTACAACCTCAGGCCTAGACTTCACACCTACTTCCTAGTGCCTTACTGGGACTTTACACCTACTCCTTATGGCAATCTTAAGGACTTTCATCCGGGTCCACTATATCTTCCCGACTAAGTAAGAACAGAAAAACCACAAACATGTAGTAAAAAGGAAGGGACTCAAAATAGATTCAACAACGACATCCTTTTCGTGTGAATGTAAAGTAAATGATAAGTGCAATACATACAGATACAAAGATGCACCAAAGAGTATAGAAAATAATTTGGCAGGCCATACCTTTAAGATAAAAGAGTTTTCCCTTTCGAGGGGACTAAAGAAGAGAGCTTACACGAATGTTGAAAGCACACCAAGCTTTATTGCATTAGCAAATATTTACAGGACTTGGACTCTCATGGCACACATATTGACAAGACACTAAAGGAAAGTTCTCAAGTTAAGAAGAACAAGTCTTTCTTGAAGCTTGGGAATACTTGGCGATGCTTAGAAACTCAGAATGAGCTTCTTTATATAGACAAGAGAGACTTGCACCTCAAGTAAACTTGGAGTACACGTCAAGTAAGAATCGAAATCATGAGATTCTTTTCTTGTATGCCAAGAGAGAATAGTCATGATTATTATTCACACTAATCATCATATTCCTTACTTGGGGTTCAAAAAGGAATATATTCTTTTCTTGGGGTCCAAGAAAGAATATTATGATGATATTCTACTACTCATGAGATGCTCTCATGATTATTATTCTATATGATCATGCTAACTGCACATGGGCGGCAGCCTTTGGGTAGTTAGAGACTATTAGCATGATTATAGTGCACAAAAAGTAACCTTAAACCCATTCTTTGCCATCAGGCTCGAGATGTGGGCTAAGGGGTCCGTTGTATCCACAGAGGCAAGGTTCTGCCTTGAGTTCTTCATCCGTGGACAGTGGTGGAGTGGTGGTGCTGCGTCGTTTGCTGCAGGGTTGGCTGGTGAAGGAGGCGGTGCGCCATATGGGACATACATATTGTAGTGCTGCTGATAGAGGTACCGTTCTTGATCTCGGAGATAATTCAGAAGGAAAGTGTCGCCGGGACTAGTCTTGTATTGTATGGTGTTGAGGGTGGCTTCATTAAGAACCAGCTGGCACTGGCATTCTCCATCCTTAGAGCAAAGCGGGTTATGCTGGAGTGCGGGATCATGGAAGATGAAACGAAGAGTATCTGGCAGAAGGCGGGAAAAGTGAGCGGGAAGTTCAGATGGTCGTTGCTGAGCGGCATGGAATTTGGCACACAGTTCGTCATTCTCTGCTTGGAGCTTGATCAATTTTTGCTTAAATTCAGTAAGTAGCGTGATGGCCTAGAATGATTCATGGGCCTTGATAAGTTGTCAACAATCGAGTCTGTGTGTTTTGATGACATCTGACATGATTTGGACTTCGTGATTCAGATCAGTGAGTTCATTGGCGAGGAGTTCTTGGACTGAGAGTGGAGACGAGCGAAGGTACGTGTGTTATGCTGGGGTGAGATTACTGATGAGGATATCCAAGTTAGATTATGAGTGGAGCTATTGGATTGTGGAGAGGCTATTGAAGGGAGGTTTTTAGAGGTTGTGGTTCGTTTCAGGAATGGAGTGTGTTGCATAGGAGAGGCTTGTTTTTGAAGTGGAGCTGAACCTGTCTATATATAGAGAAGAAAAGTTAGTTATAGAGAATCCTACCTATGATACTAGTCATAAAGAGCTAGTATTGGATGTGATCTAAAGAAGATTCTGATTCTGGCTAGAAAAAGAAATTATTGTGGCTAAAAATTAAGATTCGTGGCTAAAATTAAAAAGTGGCTAGATGCGATGTCATCCTTAAAGAATAAATGCTTCTTTGGTAGCTATCATGCTTTATAAGTGGCTAAATGAAAGGAATGATTGGCTAAAAAGTAAAGATAAATGCTACTTTTATAACTATCATGCTCGAGATGCTAGGAATGATGGGCTAAGGAATATGACTAATGGCTAAGATTCGTCCTAA
Organism: Dioscorea zingiberensis; assembly: GCA_026586065.1. Classification (NCBI taxonomy): domain Eukaryota; kingdom Viridiplantae; phylum Streptophyta; class Magnoliopsida; order Dioscoreales; family Dioscoreaceae; genus Dioscorea; species Dioscorea zingiberensis. Next base: position 4,045,742 of record CM048825.1, on the reverse strand, counting down.
AGAATCTCATAATGGCTATTCCATTATATTTTTCTTTTTTAAATCTGATTCTTCTGATTTGATGGGCTCAACAGGGTCTTGATCAGGGCTAGTGGCTTCCTGACTAAGATTCTTTTGTCCCATATTTAACAAAGCGGGATTTATGCTAAGCTTAATGCCTGATGAAGTACTCTGAGTATCTCTTTTGATTAAAGCTATTTTTTGGATAATTGCTACTAACTGATTATAATCGCTACTGCCTATCTCTTTATCTTCTTGGCTTTTTGGGAAAGCCACACCCATCACAGGATTTGATAAGTCTTTACACGCAACTCAAGGTAATGTGACTAGCCAATGATGTTTTAGCTTCATTGATAGCTCTTGTTGATATTTTTGGCAAATATCCGTACCATCAATGGATTTGATATGTCTTTACCAATTGCCGCTTTGCATTGGACTATTTGTCATTTGTCAACCCCAAATGATGGTTTTGATAGCGGGGATATATATAATAATTGGGACCTAGATGGTGCTTTGCAAAAGTAAATGTATACGAAATATTTTCAAAACCTTTATAAAGAGGATTTTTAAAATTTTTATACTATCTAAAACTTCACCAAGTGGAAAAGATTCCAGCTTGTGAAACCCGACTACTCTTGCATAAAATTTAAAATTGCCTAGTATTATAAGTATTAAAATGCTCACTAATGCATTTATGCAAGTATGAAAATATTTAGGGTGCAGATTAATTTTATTTTTGCTATCCGTAGATTATCTAAAAGACACTCATTGCTCTACAGTGAGACCGATATATGCTTGGTAATGTTTTAAAGAGAGATTGGACGTAGGAAAACTTTGTAAAAGAATATTACCAAATTTAATAAAGTCTTGTTGAAAGAAGTCGGCAAATGTCACTTTATTTTTTGACGCACTGATTGATCATCCGACCGCAGATCGTCTGCATAAAATGTGTTTAGTATTAGAAACAATTATTTGTCTACTTAAGGCATCACGCTGGTGATTATCTACTCCTTTAATGTGTTCGAACTTAATATTATAACCATTACCATTAATTCTATCTAATAGATTTAACCATCTACGCTTACTACTTCTTTTTTCATGCATTTTATTGTAAAAGCTGATTATAGCTTCACAATCTGTTCTAACTAGGAATTCTTTCTTACCTAAAATATGCATACGAAAAGTATCTAAAGCATAAATTATTGCTAAGACTTCCGCGTCTATACTACTAATATTACCTCTTTCTCGATATTGCCCACTTGCATATCAACAAATTTTTTCTTCACTAGGACTAGTATACTTATGAGGTTTAGCCTTTAGTACTGCTCCCCAACCGAGGCTTGATCCATCTGTCTCGATTATAATGTAGTCACTATCTAATGGTAACTGTAAATCCGGGAGTTTTACTACTAAATCTTTAATCTGTTGTACTAGTTTTCTATCTTCTAGGTTAAAAGTTTTTTGGCCTTTTGATGATGTTTTTGCATATAATGGGCCAGCCAGCTTGCTTAAATCTTTAATAAAGCTTCACGCATAATTCAATAGTCCTAAGAATGACTGTAACTTCTTTGTTTCTCCTAGCTCATCGACGGAAAAATCTAAAATCTTTTTAGCTATATGTTCTTGTAGCTTAATTCTTCCATCACCAATTTCCATTCCAACGAATTTGACATTTTTCTTGAAGAGTTCCATTTTCTTCTTACTGATGATAATACCGTGTTTAATAAATTCAGCGAAGACAATTTGTAGATGACTAATATGATCATCCATGTTTTTGCTAAACACTAGGATGTCATCTATATATGCTAGAACAAACTTGTCATACTTGGTAAAAATTTAACCAAGTATGACAAGTTTGTTCTTAGGACATAAGCATGGTTCTGCTGTATCTGTTTTAAGGCGTTTGACCGTAAAGTGGGGCTTTGCTGGAGTAATGGGGAGAAAAAGAGAAGATCGGCTGAGTATAACATAATCTTTTGTAAAGGTCATTTGTCCATTATCAGACAAAATAAAGTTTAAACCTAAGACAAAATCTGTTGTACTATTCATCTTTTTTCTCGTCCATACATGAGGTAAAGGGAAGGAATCTGAGAAGGAGTTACAATTTGTATAGAAACTAATTTTCATGTTTTCAATGTAAGTCAAATAACTGTTGTAACTACCATCCATTTGTTGTCCATAAGTGACTTTTCTAGCTCTTTAGGTACTGTGACAGAATATGTTTTTCATTGATAATGCAACGCGTACTACCAGTATCGATTAAAGCTTCTAGATAAATTTCTAACCCCTCTTGGAGGATTAGTTTTACTTTAACAGAGATATAAGACATTCGTGCATTATTACATACTTGTTCATTATCAACGAGTGAATATTCACTAGATAACTGATTGTCATGAACGAAAGGTGTTGAAGAAGACGAGGGAGTATTTTTGGCTAAATTTTGCTTAACTATTTTTAACTCTTCCTCTACGATATCAATTCTACTTTCTAAAATCCAAAAATGACTTTTATCGATTCGATGTTCAGTATTAGCAGGAACTAGAGCCACATCAAATCTTGTTTGAATACACTTAATACATCCTTCTATATATCATAAAGCACATTTTGCTCTATTAAACTTACTAGGAAAAAAGTTGCAAATAAAACAAGGTATATTATCAAGACTTGTTCGAATCTTCGAATCATGATCACAAATTTGTATATATATATATATATATATATATATATATATATATATATATAATGTAGGATTAAAGTCATTTTTAGTCCTGTACTTTGCCCACTATTCATTTTTGTCCTTTTATTTTAAAAATCTTCGATATGGTCCTTGTACTTTGGGGTTTTTGTTCAAATACGTCCATGGTCTTACGTGGCAGCACTTATGGCAAACGAACTGAATACGGTTAATTTAATTTTTATTCCGGAGTTTGTATGCCACCTCAAAATGTCACATCATCATTTAAAAAATTAGTTTATTTGAAATATATTTTGTCATGCCATGTTAGTATGCCAAGTCATCATAACCTTTCCACGTAAGCCTCCACGTCAAAACTACTAGCCACATGTGCTGCCATGTCAGCACTAGGGACGTATTCAAACAAAACCCCAAAGTACATGGACCAAAACTAGGGTTTATCATATATATATATATATATATATATATATATATATATATATGGGTAAAATGGTCGATCTCCAGGATACTAACACGTGGCTCTTAGAGACGTCGACACATGGCCCTGGAGGAAGCGAAAAGAGACACTCCTCTTCATGTTAATCCTCGCGAGGGTTCTCTAACCCCTTGTTTGGTTGGGTGTTTTTGGAGGGGTAAGGAGGTTTTTGGGAGGGTTTAGCTTGTTTGGTTGGGTGGGTGAGGAGGGGTGAGAAACCCCGCATAATTCAGCATAACCCACTCCCCCAAATTTGGGTCTTTTGGGGGAGAAACATGACTTGAAATGTCTAAACTGCCCTCCACTTATTTTCAGAATTCCAACTAAATCCTATATGAAATGTCTAAATATAACATCATTATTTTTATAAATAATAAAATTATTTCATTTTATTATCAAATGATTAACTTGATAAATAATTTCTAACAAAATAAATATAATTAATAAAATAAATTAAACTTTCTTAATTTGAAGATAACGATAAATATGAGGCTAATCAAGACTTGTAGGTTTGGAAGAATTATGTTTATATATATATATATATATATATATATATATATATATATATATATATATATAGTCGTGATAGCATACGGTCGGCCGGATTACTGTGCATTCTCACTCGCCTCCCGTTTGGCCCCCTAGAGCATGTTTGAAGGATTTCCAACCGTACGGATGGGAAGATCATCGAAAAATAAGCTAGCATGTCCATTTTCATACAATTTGGTAACCGTTTGGTCCTCCCACTTAACGGTTCTTATTTTATAGAAATCTGAACGATATAAAATTTCACCCGTTAAGATGAAGACCCTACAAGTTCCCAAATTGTATGAAAATTGACATGCTAGCTTATTTTTCGATGATCTTCCCATCCGTACGGTTGAAAATCCTTTAAACATGCTCTAGGGGGTCAAATGGGCGATGCAATTAAAATGACAACAGATCCGGCCGACCGCACCTCATCATCAGCGTGTATATATATATATATATATATATATATATATATATATATATATATATATATATATATATATTATAAAAACTATAGAAAATAGTAATGAAAAGAGAGACAAAAGAGAGAGCAAGACAAAAGAGAAAGTAGAGGAAGTTCTCTTCTTCTTGTTATTGTTTAATTCCTTGGATACAACCACATATATATAGGAATTACAAGAGAGAGTGGTAACCTTTTGGGTAAGTGAAACGATAAGAAAGGGGAGTTAAGAAATAAAGGGTAAGGGTAACGTAATGGACATTCATTCTTTTAAATATTTCATAACACTCCCCCTTGAATGTCCATTGTATAGGAATCTGCCTCGTTAAAACCTTACTAGGAAAAAACCCAATGGGAAAAAATCCTAGTGAAGGAAAAAGAGTCTGACTTTTCCCGATATACGCTTCTGTCAGCTTCATTAAAACCTTGTCGAAAACCCAAAGGGACAAAACCATGACGTAAGGAAAAAGAGTACATCGCGTATATACGCTCCCCCCTGAAGAGGACATTTATCAAGATCCCTAAGGCGACGATCCCAATCTTAAGTAACAAATTTCTCAAAAGTTGAAGTGGGTAATGCCTTAGTGAATAAATCTCTTGAGGATTTTCTCCTGGATTGTATTTTCTCGAATATTAATATCACCATTTTTCTCAAGATCATGTGTGAAAAATAACTTTGGTGATATATGTTTTGTTCGTCAGCCTTTGATGTATTCTCCTTTCAATTGAGCTATACAAGCTGTGTTGTCTTCATATATAATATTGTTGGTGTGTCCTTCTGGGACAATAAACCACAAGTTTCTTGAATATGGTGTGTCATTGATCTTAGCCAAACATATTCACGACTTGCTTCGTGAATTGCAAGTGTTTCTGCATGATTTGAAGAAGTAGCAGCTATGGTTTGCTTCATAGAACACCAAGATATGGCCATTCCCCCATGTGTAAATACATAGCCAGTTTGTGATCGGGCTTTGTGCGGGTTAGATAAATAACCCGCATCTGCATATCCAATCAATTGCCAGTCTAATTCACGTGTATAGCATAAACCCATATCAATTGTTCCTCGAAGATAACGTAGTATATGTGTAATACCATTCCAATGTCTCCGTGTTGGTGCAGAACTATATCTTGATAATAAATTTATTGCAAAAGCTATATCCGGTCGGTACGATTAGCGGATACATCAAGGCACCAATTGCACTAAGGTATGGTACTTACGGACCAAGTAATTCTTCTCGTTATCTTCTCAAGGTCGAAAAGGGTCTTTATGGATGTCAAGGGATCGAACAACCATTGGGCTTGTTAATGGATATGCTTTATCCATATTAAATCTTTGCAAAACCCTTTCTGTATATGTTGATTGGTGAATAAAAATACCACCCTCTAAGTGTTCGAACTGCAGGCCGAGACAAAATTTTGTTCTCCCCAGATCTTTCATTTCAAATTCCTTTTTCAAATAATCAATGGTAATTGGAAGCTCTTCAGAAGTTCCAATTATATTTAGATCATCAACATATACCCCAATTATCACAAATCCTTCTTTGGATTTCTTTGTGAACACACATGGGCAAATAGGGTCATTCTTATACCCTTCCTTTAACAAATATTCACTGAGGCGATGATACCACATACGCCTGTGATTGTTTCAAACCATACAAAGATCTTTTGTAACTTAATTGAATACATGTCCCGGAATTGGAATTGCATGCTTTAGGCATCTTAAGTCCTACGGGACTCTCATATATATATCATTATCTAGTGGCCATATAAGTATGCGCAGAATAACATCCATTAACCGTGCATTTGTAACTTTTCATGTATGCTTGCCAAGGCTAATTAGATAACGAAACGTGATCGTGATCCATTAGTGGGAGTACGCTTTCTTCATAATCAATACCGTGTCTTTGCGAAAACCCTTGTGCAACGAGCCTTGCTTTATATCTAACAATTTCATTTTTCTCGCTTCGTTTCGCACAAATACCCATTTGTATCCAAGCGGTTTAACATCTTCGTGTGTTTTAGTGATGGGTCCAAAAGCGCTTTCGTTTCATGAGACAGCTTTAACTCGCCTCGATTGCATTTTTCCATTCTCGCCAATCTTTTCTTTTTTAGGCATTCTGAATAGATTTAGGCTCGGAATCCTTATCTTCTCTCAAAAGATCAACCGCCACATTATATGCAAAGATATTGTCAACCGCTGTTTCTTTTACGTCCCATTTCTTTCCATTTGAGACATAATTTATGGAAATTTCCTGATTTTCTTCATCAATTTTAGGATCTTGAACTTCTTACGGAAGTTTGCTATCATTTATTTCAATATCCGCTTTCTCCCCATTTTCTTTTATGATCATTTGTTCCCCTTTTCTTTCGAGGATTTTTATCTTTTGAACTACCGGTCTTCCACGCTTGAAAGCGCATTTTTAGATTCATTTGTTATAGAAGGTCCTTGGGGACATCAATTCTAATAGGGCATTTTCCGGGTACATGTGATTTTGTTATCCTTTTTGGATCGTGAGAATGCATCCTGTAGTTGATCCGCAACATCACTGTAAATGAATTATTCGATTTGAACTTCCGATTCACATTGTTTTGTCACGAGGATCAAGATGATTTAAACCAGAAAGCATTCCATGTAATTTCTTTTTCCAACATTTTCATTTTTCCATTTTCTCCCCCTAATGTTGGAAAAATTGTCTCATCAAAATGATAGTCAGCAAATCGAGCCGTGAAAAACATCCCCACAATGGCTCAAGATATTTAATAATAGAAGAGGATTCATATCCAACATATATCCCCAATCTTCTTTGAGGACCCATTTTAGTCCTTTGTGGGGAGCAATTGGGACATATATTCCACACCCAAAAATTCTCAAATGGGATATATTTGGTTCTTGCCGTAAAACCAATCAAGGGGAGAATTTTTGATAACTTGTTGGCCTTATGCGCACAAGTGTTGTGGCATGTAAAATTGCGTGTCCCCAAGCAAAGACTGGAAGCTTTGTTTTCATTAACAAAGGTCTAGCAATTAATTGGAGCCGCTTTATAAATGATTCTGCCAAGCCATTTTGAGTATGGACATGAGCAACAGGATGTTCAACTTTTATTCCAATGGACATGCAGTAATCATCAAATGCTTGGGATGTAAATTCACCAGCATTATCAAGCCGTATTGTCTTAATGGCATGATCAGGAAAATGTGCTCGTAATCGAATAATTTGAGCCAACAACCTCGAAAACGCCAGGTTTCGAGTTGACAATAAGCAAACATGAGACCATCTCGTTGATGCGTCAATTAATACCAAAAAATACTTAAATGGCCCACATTGTGGATGAATTGGTCCACATATATCACCATGAATTCTCTCTAAAAACATAGGAGATTCAGTCCCAATTTTATTTGGTGATGGCCTGATAATCAATTTGCCTTGAGAGCATGGTGGACATGAAAATTCATTTGATTGAAGAATCTTCGTGTTCTTGATGGATGTCCATATGAGTTTTCAATTATTTTGGCATCATTATTGATCCGGGGATGGCCTAACCGATCATGCCATAGAGTAAATTCATTTGAGTCAAGAAACTTACGGTTTATGATAGCATTTGCTTCAATTGTTGGATATATGAATAATAAATTCAGGATGAGAATGCGGCAATTTCTCCAATACTTGCTTATTACCCAAGTAATAGCAGAATATATAAATATTCTTTGTTTCCCATATTTGACGCCTCTATATGATATCCATTGAGACGCATATCTTTAAAAACTCAATAAATTTCGGTGGGACTTTGGAGAATATAATGCATCTGTTATAATAAATTTTGTTTCTCCAGAAACAATATATTTGCTCTTCCTGAGCCTTCAATCAAATTTATCTTGCCTGATATTGTATTGACACCGGTTTTACCCATTATTAAATGAGAAAAATATTTCTTGCTTTTAAATGCTCGAGTGCGTTGTCGCGCTATCAACAAGGCATACATCCTCATGATGATGTTCAATCCAACCATGGATTTGGTAGTATCCATATATTCTTCACAAAATAAATATAAAAATAAATAAGTAATATAAAGATGCATAGATTAATTAAACAAAACTAAATGGTTATGGTGTCAATTCGATTTGCCACCCTTAAGTCGAGAATCTTCAAGAAAATCAAAGAACATCTAAATGTGTCGAGGGATCAATACCCACAAGAGGGTTATTGTCAAAGGCATCATTTTGGTATATAAAATTTGCCTCAACATTTTTCCCTTTTATTGATGCTTGATAAAGGTCAACAAGGTGCCTTGGTGTATACGGCAGTGCGTGACGATTGCCCTTTTACTCCGCGATCGATAACATGCGTTTTGGAATGGCTACTTGATCCACTTTTGTCTTTGAACCGCTTTTCTTCATAATTTGTCCACTTACGGTGGTAAGATGCATCGGTATGATTACCATGATTTTTCTTATATTTATTCGGCCAGCGGCCTCTTCCACGACCACGCGACCACCACCACGCCCATGGCTGCGACTCACGCCCTTGTCCGTAATTTTCACATGCCGCCGCATTCACTTCGAGGAATGGAGTGGAACCGATGGGACGAGATTCATGATTTTTCATCGGTAGCTCATTATTTTGTTCACCACAAGCAAACACGAAATTAAATCGAATATTTTGTGAACCCTTTCTCTCGATATTCTTTGCTGCGGGAGCATATTTGAGGCATGAAAAGAAGAGAATGTTTTCTTTAGTATAATCAAAATCAGTAATCTTCTCTACACATAATTTCAATTGAGAACATATTCAAAATATGGCGAATTATATTCACTTACTGTTTTGAAATCTTGTAACCGTAAATGCATCCAATCATAACGAGCTTTCAGTAAAATAACCATCTTCTGGTGGTTATACCTTTCCTCCAAATTTTTCCATAATTCAAGTGGATCTTTTACCGTTAAATATTCAGTTTTTAAATCCTCGTGCAAATGATGTAGGAGGAAAATCATTGCTTTTGCACGGTTTTGTAAGGATTCTTGGTTACCATCCTTGATGGTTTCTCCAAGTCCATTAGCATTCAGATGAATTTCAGCATCAAGCACCCATGACAAATAATTTTTTCCCGAAATGTCAAGGGCAACAAAATCAAGTTTTGCAAGATTTGACATGACAAAAAATGCTTTATGTACTTACGTGAAAAATGTCTCCAACACAAATTTGACGAGGAATGAGATTAGTCAGAATTTGGTTAGAGCCTCGTGCTGATAACGTATTATAAAAACTATAGAAAATAGTAATGAAAAGAGAGGCAAAAGAGAGAGCAAGACAAAAGAGAAAGTAGAGGAAGTTCTCTTCTTCTTGTTATTGTTTAATTCCTTGGATACAACCACATATATATAGGAATTACAAGAGAGAGTGGTAACCTTTTGGGTAAGTGAAACGATAAGAAAGGGGAGTTAAGAAATAAAGGGTAAGGGTAACGTAATGGACATTCATTCTTTTAAATATTTCATAACAATATATATATATATATATATATATATATATATATATATATATATATATATATATATATATATATATATATATATAAACTTGCTTAAGTTGGAGGGTGTAGATTTTTTAGCTCTATGGGTTGTTGACAGCTTCTCATCTACTATCAGTGCAATTTCAATCACCCCTTGTAGATTATTTGGTCGGAACATCCGAACTTCTACTGCTAAATTCAATTCAAGACCTCTCATGAAAACTCCTAGCAGAGCTGATCTAGTCTAATTATATATATGTGTGCGATTTATTCAAATTCGCAAATATACTCGGCCAAGCTTCCTTCATGTTTGATTCTAGTTAAAGCATCATCATAATCAATAAAGACAAAAGTACCGAATCTTTTTATGATCTCTATCTCAAATTCTTGTCATGGTATATCATACTCACGCCCTCCGCGGCTTCGAGAGTTCCACTGCCACCATTGATGGGCCTCCCGTTTAAGTAGAAAGTTCACTGGGCCACTTAATACCAATAATGCATACTAGAGCTTACCGGCAAATCAATTCGAGCTCTTTTCTTCTCTATAAACCCTTCATTTTATGGAATAAGAATAGGGTTCTCAACCAACCTCGAATGGTCTACAAGAAGTAGTTCCTGGACCCTTCTCTTCCCTGTCAAGAAATCAACTCCTCCTCCAGTTCAAAACCCAGCGATCTCCTTTCCCTTCAGCCTCACCGTCACTTTGGTCCAACGAAGGTCGAGACAGTGAGTGTTCAGTTGGCCCTTTGATGAGGAAGTCTGACGGCGATGGGCAAGCTTCTTCTCTAGAGATCGGGTTGAAGATGAGGAGGAGGTGGTGGTTGTCCTCGAGGCTGAAGGCGATCCTTTTCGCGAGGATAGGTGGTGAGTTTTCGCAAGTAGGGCACGAAGTGCACGGGAAAGTGGAAAACATAAGTTTGGTTTATTTACAACATTTGCCACCGTGTTTTCTAGCAATGGAAAATGATTTTTTTTCGTTTTCCATTTTCCAGCTTTGTTTTGTTTTCCGCCTTTTCGCAAAAACGTCCTAACCAAACGCGTTTTTGCGTTTTCCACGTTTTCGCAGAAAATGAAAAATGACGAAAATGCGGCAAACGGCCAAAAACACTCCAACCAAACGGCCCCTAAAGCACACCAAGTTCCTCCGTCATTGCTAGAAAACGCGGTGGCAAATGTTGTAAATAAACCAAACTCATGTTTTCCACTTTCCCGTGCACTTCGTGCCCTACTTGCGAAAACTCACCACCTATCCTCGCGAAAAGGATCGCCTTCAGCCTCGAGGACAACCACCACCTCCTCCTCATCTTCAACCCGGTCTCGAGAAGAAGCTTGCCCATCGCGTCGACACTTCCCTCATCAAAGGGCCAACTGAACACTCACTGTCTCGACCTTCGTTGGACCAAAGTGACGGTGAGGCTGAAGGGAAAGGAAATCGCTGGGTTTTGTACTGGAGGAGGAGTTGATTTCTTGACCGGGAAGAGAAGGGTCCAGGAACTACTTCTTGTAGACCATTCGAGGTTGGTTGAGAACCCTATTCTTATTCCATAAAATGAAGGGTTTATAGAGAAGAAAAAAGCTCGAATTGATTTGCCAGTGAGCTCTAGTATGCATTATTGGTATTGTAGTTTTGTGTGAAATTATGAGCTATGAATTATACATGGGAGTTAATGGATTACTTATGGAATGAAATGGTTGTATTACCAAAACTTCTATGACTGTCTTGTTGTATATGAGTGAAGTAATTAAGAATGCATATGAACTGTTTGATGAAATGATTCAATGAACTGCTCTGTAAAAGTGTGTTTGGTTGGAGTTTGATGTTGAGCTTGATTAATAGCCATATTTGTTGTTAATGAATTTAGTTATCTTTGAATTATTGTAGAATTATATACTAGTGACCTGCAGTTCAGTGAGTTTATATGGTAATTAGTATGTAAATAAATTGAAGCATAAAGGGTTGAACATAGATAACCCGGTTTACTTAGTGTATGTTTGGTTTTCACCCAAATCTCTTTTAGTTGTCACTGACTTTTTAGATGTTAATCATATATTGTAGTTGCTTCACGAAATTGGCTCACATAAGTAATGAAGTGTTTGTGTGATTAGTTTACTTGACATAAATGTGTAGGCACCAAAGCGTACTTCAACTTCAAGTAGTATTTCTCCTGAGAAAATCAGAAGCCATAGAAGGTTTGCTGACCTTGGATTTGTTAATCTCAATGTAATGGTGTTAATTATATATGTTGAGGAGATTTCTTTGAAATGATTACTGTCATAGTGGCATTAGAGAGTAAATTGAGGAGAATTCATGAGAATGTTTTCATGGTGAAAATTTTTAGGAGAATGACAATAGAAATCTTGATTAGAGAATAGGGCTGCCCATGTCATCTGTCTGTCTTTTTCTCTAATGTTTGGCTTCCTTTTTTGTTTCCTTGTAGTGTGGGATAAGTAACCTTCAATTATTCTACTCTTTGTCTATATATATTTATATCCTTGATTTTATATTTGTATCACAAGACCTACATGTTACCTGTAGGATGGACATAGACTATTGGAACCAACACATTAATGAAAGCAAGACAACAAGAAAGTTGATTAAAGCTGAGATACATCCCAACCAAACATAGATATGGATATTATATCTAATATGAAAGCATTTGGGTGGGGTTGAGCATCAAGATTCAGATGTTGGCACTGTCCTGAGAAATTTCCTTTTGGATAAGCTGCTGAAGAATGTACATACATGCATTATGCTATTCCCTTGTTCTTGTTGATATGCAACACTACAGCAAGCCAAAGAGTTTTCACTCATTCTTGTTGAAATGCTTCCTGTTGGAAACTTCATAATTTTCCTTGTGACAATGGTTTTATTTATGTCAGAAATCACTTATTCTAAAGATTCATGTATATGACTAAAAAATTGTAGCCAAGATTTAATTTTGTTTCCATACAAGTATATGATGGCATTGAATAAAAATTGTGTGTATTAAACCTTTGACTTATTCTGGTCACTTTTGGTTTTTTGAACTTTTTTTTTTGTTTTTTTATACAGATAATGGATAGACAAATGATAATGGACATGACATTTGGTAGTTCTTAAACTAGGATCCATGTGTTCGTATGGTCATGGAGTCTATGGAAGACAAAGATGAAATTGAATTCCAAATGTTGATAATTGTGTTAGCATATCAAACAAGTAATGTTCATAGGATACCATAGAGAACGTTAATGCTAACTGGCATGATGTTGTTAGAGAATTCCTCCATGGCCACCTGGGTATTTGTTATGAGAATTTTAAGATGGAGCCACACGTTTTCATGAACCTGTGTGATACATTAAAGAATAAAGGTTATTTGCATGATGGCAGGAAGGTGAGTGTGGAGGAGGGTGTGGCAATCTTTGTAAAAATTCTTGCCCATAATTCTAGGTATCGAGACATTGCGGATCGATTTCAGCATTCAATCTACATGGTCAGCAAATGGTTTAGGAGGTGTCTTCGAGTTATTTGTAGCTTAGGCAATGAACTTATTAGACCACAGCCGCATCGGGGTGTCCATCCACACATCCAGGGTAACCCAAAGTATTTTCCATACTTTAAGGTTTGTATTATTTTTTGAATCACAATATGTTCAATTATTACAAGTTTGAAATATTTTGAGCCTTTATTATGTACCAATTTTCTTGCAGGATTGCATTAGAGCTATAGACAGGACGCACATTTCAGCTTGGGCACCCGCATCTAAGCATACAAGTTATCGAGGAAGAAAAATGACCATTACACAGAATGTGATGGTCGCATACGATTTTGATATATATGTTATTCACATTTGTATACGTTGGATGGGAGGGTATTGTTAATGATGCAAGAGTGTTTGTCGAAGTTGTGACGAACGAGGCTTTAGGATTTCCGAAGCTAGTCGGAGGTATAAGCACCCTTACTCATTATTAATCAAATGAGTTTTTATCATTGGGTTTAATATATGTTAATAGGTTTAAGGTTTCATTGTAAAATAGATTAGTTCTAACTCGTTGACTCTGGCTACCCAAATACACCTGGATTTCTAGCACCATATCGATCTCGATTGTACCATTTGTGCGATTTTCGTGGACAGGGTGAACCGTAAGGCAAGGAAGAGCTCTTCAATTATAGGCACTCTTCTTGTCGAAATATAATTGAGCGGTGCATCGAGGTGTTGAAGGCAAGTTTTCAATATTAAAAATGATGCCTAATTACCCTGTTAGGAGACAAAGATTCATTCCTATCGCCTGTTGCAGCCTTTATAACTTTATAAAGAGGGAGCAACGCTTGCATAGTATGTTTGTTACATGGTCTGATGAGTCTATAGACACTCCACCTGCATAAATGTTGGTGGAAATAATAATGCGGATGTTGATCAACCCATACATATTGATTTGAGTCAGGTTGCAGTGATGGTGATAAGGAGAGAAGGAATGACAACTCAGATGTTATTAGATATGCGGGATAGATGACCTCCTATGAACTTTTGGATTATGAAAATGTTTGAACTCATATTGTCCTTTTATTTGTTTTATGGAAATGTTTGAACTCTCATTTGTGTGTTTATTAGTTGTTTATTACAATTATTATGTTGGTTTATAGTTATATTTTATATTTATTATATTGTTTTACAATAGTTAAAAATCGTATACACATATTTCATAAAATCACCATAAAACATATTGCAGCTTTTATAACAAACCAAACAAATTGCTCCATTTTCTCGCTTTCAAAGCGGTTTCCAACCAAACAGATTTTCCATTTTCTAGTTTCTGAAAACGCAATAGAAAATCATTTTCCTTTTCCGCGTTTTCCATCTTTTCAGAAAACAGAAAATGGAAAACGCAACCAAACGGCCCCTTAGTAATCCAAATTTCTAAGTCTTTGTTTTCAAAGGTAGGAAAGTTTATAAATTTTGGAGGTTTGGATTCGAGATACCTCTTCTCTTGGCGTGGTTGCTCTAGGAAGCCTCTTTGGCCTTCTATCTATCTAAGCTCCTCCCACTCCACAAATTCAGGGGCTTGCTTTACTACTTGATTCAGGCCCCTTGTTAGAATTGGGCCTTGGTGGACTCGTTGCTCATCGTTTACAAACCATGGAGGATGTTGTCGACGGCTTCCTCCCTCTTATACACTATCTTCTCCCTCACAGTGCCTTCCTTGAACATGGACGCTCATTAACTCATTCTGAGGATGAACTTGTAAGGCCTAGATAGCTTGCATAAGGCTCTGTAATTGCTCCTTTATGACTTCTTGCATGGTTGCCTGCATGGTTGCTTGGACAGTTAATTGCATGGCTTCTGTCATAACTTGGAATTGCTGCTCCATTGTCTTTCTTTCAAAGCTTGGACTTCAAGCGCCTCAGGCTCCTTGCCAATGGATGTATGTCGACCTCTTGCCATAAATTGTGGAAAAATTTGTTCTTCATAAAAAAAATCCGGCATTGATATTCTCTCAACGAAAACACCAATGTTGGAACTCTTTGTAAGAACAACCCAAAGTATAAACTCAAGCAAGCTTATACCACGAACAAGAAAAACTTTATTACTAAAATAAAAGACTATATGAAATTGCTCAAAGTATTCAATGACCAACAACATAAGACTTTGCTCCTTTTATAGCCAGAACTTGCATGTAAATCCACTAATTAGACTACAATCTTGCATGCAAATCCCCTTGATTTTTTCACATGCATGCAATCTCATACAAATCTCCTTGATTTGATCGTCAACTATATGGTCAACTCGTGACATATTTAGCTCTCTTACCAAACTTATGATCTCTTATTATTGGCTCTTGTAGCGGGTCCTCTTGTAAACCTTTAAACCATGTTCAACAACCCCGTGCCGGGCCGACCCATTAAATTAAAGAAAAACTAGGAAATCCTAACGCACCCCCGCAACATGTGTGGGCCATGCCAACCCCCATGCCTGGGCTAACACGGCATGTAAGCCGCAGAACATTGGTCCATGAGCCCGGGTCCAGTGGCTCAATGCCTGCCCGTGTTAGGCAGGATCCATTTGACACTTCTACTTAGACGTGGCCATTCTGAACCGAAACCGTGGAACCGAACCGGAACCGAAAAAACCGTAACCGTCCTGAAACCGGAATCTAAACCTTCATACAAGGTTCGGTTTAGGTTCCAAAATTTCAAAACCGTTGAACCGCCGGTTCAAAGTTCAAAATTTCAAATATTGTATTTGTACCATTGTTCAAAGTTCAAAATTTGAATCTTGTGACTTGTGTGTGACTGTTCACTACACTACTGCATATAGTTAGAGACAGAGTTGAAATCTCAGTCGGTCAGTGAAGTGACTTGAGTTGAAATAATATTTTTTATTTTTTTATTTTTTAAAACCCTGAACAATTGTGACCGTTGTATTAAGATGACCGTTGTATATGTGGTAATGTGAGTCATGTGTTTCATACATTATATGACACATAATCGCCATACATTATGTGACCATTGATTTTTCATTTGATTTTTTTTAATTTTAAAAAACTCACATTTTTGTATTATAAATAGCTCACTTCAAGTCTTCAATCTCCAATTCCCTCGTTCTCTCAATCTCCAATTCGCTCTTGCAACCTTTATTATTATTTTTTCTCATATCGTACTTGTATTTTTTTTTTACAAATTATTGTATTGAATTTATACTTTTATTTTTTATATAAAATATTGTATTGAATTAATTTTTGCATTTTTGTAAAAAAAAATATTGCACTTTTTTTACCCACTTATAGCATGATTCATGTTCATTTTTAATTTAAAATATTAGATTATTTGATTTAACAAAAAACTAAAAAAAAACTAATCGTATAAACCGTCAAACCGGAACCGTTGAACCAAACCGTCGGAACCGGAACCGGAACCGAACAGGAACGAACCGCCAGGAATCTTGTCCAGGCGGTTCAGTTCCGGTTCAACATTTCATTGAACCGGAACCACGCCTACTTCTACTATTTAATGATTGTTTTACTCAATCCAACCCAACCCAACTTACAACTCCAATGGGCTGGAGCCTATAAACTCTGCTGTTCCTTCCACTGGCTCACCGGCTTTTCCGGTTATTTTATTTTATTTTTCCTTTCTCTCATTTCATTTTTTAAGTAAAAAAACACAATGAATATAAAAATAAAAAATGGAAAAAAGAACAGGCTGGCGGTTCTGTCCTTTCTTCTCCCCTCGCCGATGCAGGCTTGAAGCTCCCCGTCTCCGTCTTCGTTTCCATCTCCATCGATATCGGCGTCGCCGTCGCCGTCCGCGACGATGAGCGTGATCGATCTCCTGACGCGGGTCGACGCGATCTGCAAGAAGTACGACAAGTATGACGTCGAGAAGTTCCGAGGAGACGCCGCCGGCTCCGGCGGTGACGATGCCTTCGCACGTCTCTACGCCTCCGTAGAGTCCGACATTGAAGCTGCGCTTGAGGTATCACTGCGAATTCGTTTCTGGTTTTAAATCGTGCGCGATCTTAGTTGGTTGATTTTGGGTGTAGAAATCGGATAGGGCGCAGCAGGAGAAGAACCGGGCGGCGACCGTGGCGATGAATGCGGAGATCCGGCGAACCAAAGCGCGGCTTATCGAGGAGGTGCCCAAGTTGCAGAGATTGGCCCTTAAGAAGGTTTGGACTGCTTTTTATTTTTTCTTGTATTGGTTGACATTTGGATTGTTTGTTATATGATTAGTTTGGGATCAGAATGTATGTTAATATGCATTCAGGAGATTTTATGAGGCCTTTTTGGTTGATTTCTGAAGAAACGGCATGCAACTATGAATAAAAAGATTGAATTTTGCTCATGATAATTAAGCTAGCGATCCTAGCTTAAAACCATGACAAACACTTATTTGAAAGAAACATATTTATCATACAACTTAGGAACAAGAAAGTGTAAAATGTAGACAATATATATGGTTCTTAAACTTGAGAGACACTGATACTTTGTCGGTTGGGTGAGAGAAAGAGCAGGTTTGGACTGCTCTTTATTTTTTCTTGTATTGGTTGACATTTGGATTGTTTGTTATACGATTAGTTTGGGATCAGAATGTATGTTAATATGCATTCAGGTGGTTTTATGAGGCCTTTTTGGATGATTTCTTAAGAAACGGCACGCAACTATGATGAAAGATTGAATTTTGCTCATGATAATTAAGCAACTCTTATTTGAAAGAAACATATTTATCATACAATTTAGGAACAAGAAAGTATAAAATGTAGACAATATATATGGTTCTTAAACTTGAGAGACACTGATACTTTGTGGGTTGGGTGAGAGAAAGAGCATGTTGACAAATTACTGGTGTTTTGGCTGGCTATACTTCATGAGACTATTTCCTAATTATTGGATGATCAATGATACAAATAGTTTGCTTTATGGAGAATGTCATTCTGATATAGTATTTCAGTTTTGTGTTCTGCACACTGCACAAAGGACAAAGGATATACTCTGACATGTAGAGCGTATTACTAGCTGTCTCTTGAGGAATGCTATGCTTAGAAAGCAAGAAATAAGAGGAAAAAAATTAATGTTATCATGGTGGTGAGATTGTCCTAAGCTCTCCAAATTTCTTGATAACTGCAAAACCAATTTATAGTATTATCAATGCTTGTCTAAGTTGTGCTTTATTTGACTGGAGTATTTTGGATATTCAACTATTTTGGTGGTTCCAAGTGATTATGAATGCATGCATGAAGAGAATCAACTGAGGTGTTGTGGTGGTTTTTCAATGATGATGTATACTGTTACAGGTTAAAGGACTATCTAGAGAAGAACTTGGTGGCAAGGAAATGACTTGGTTCTTGCATTGCCGGATAGAATTCAATCTATTCCAGATGGGAGTACAACTGGAGCAAAACAAACTGGTGGATGGACTGTTTCAGGATCTCATTACAGAAATTAGATTTGACTCAACATCAGGTTACTGCCTTTTTAATACTCTATTACCATTACCAATGGTTCTATCAATATTTCCATCTGTTGGATATTGTAGGTACAACTTATCTTACATGTGGAATTCTTTGCAATTTCTACTTATGTAATGTTTTCTTTGTGCAACGTGTGTATCTGTCTAATTACTGAGAATTCCTCGTTTAACATGACCTCTTGTAGTTTGCTACCATCATTTTGATTATGATAGTTTCTTGTTATTGTTTTTTTTTTTTCACTTCTAGTCATCTCCTTTTTTCTTGATCAAGTTATAAAAAGGAAAGCATTCATATAACCCTTTGATTTCTTTCCATCACTATGGAAAGTTATCCAATGTTTCTAAGAGCTTAATGTGTACCTTGGAAAAGAATCACCACCTTTTCAGGTTTGATTCAATAGATATCTGTTGTAGAAAAGATTATTGCTTGATGCTTGTCCATTATTATATTTCTGTAGTTTCCATGGTTTACTAAATTTTTCTTCATCCAAAATATTGCAGATGGAAATTTTGATAATGAATACTTTCAGCAAACTGAAGAATCAAGCCAGTTTCGGCAGGAGTATGAAATGCGGAAAATAAAACAGGTAAGCCTTATTTTTCTTTCTTAGTTTTCCATTGGTTTATTCTGATGGGATATGAAACTATTATCTTGAGGCTCATTCTACTCCCTAGGGAAGTTTCAGTGTATATTGCTAATGTTAACTTTGAAGGAAATGTTACACTAGTCAGTGCCTTAAAAAAATTGATCTGTGAAATGGGCTGAGACAGTTGTTACCTTTAGGAGCCCATATAGTTATAAACCATCTCCAAAACTCATGTTCAATTATGTAAATGCTAACCAGATTACATATTTCAACAATTAAGGCCATAAGAGTCATTTGGGAGAGAGGTTTATACCATTAATCCTAAATAAGACTCTTTTCGCTGATGCTAGTAACCCATCCCTTATTTGATGCTAAACTTTTCCTTACAAATGGATTAAGAAAATATAGGAATCAAAAGAATTCCATGAGTAGTAGCCCTATATGTTATAAAATCTGCATGTGTCCTGAGGTGGGTGAAGCATATGATCAGAACATCATATCTTCATGAGCAATAAACTTGAGTTGGCAACCCCATTTAGAGAACTGGCCTGATTTGGTGGAGTTTGTCATCTGTCTTTGCTATATTGAGATGCATTTATTAACTCATGGATTATTTTAGCTTAAAAGGTTTTGTGGATTGACATTCTCAATTTGCAGGATCAAGGTTTGGATGTCATTGCTGAAGGACTAGATACCCTAAAGAACATGGCCCATGACATGAATGAGGTTGGATGTTTCTTTTACTTTGTTACTATTTTACTGCTTGAAAGCTTTTTATGCTTGATCTTTTCCCCTTATCATGCAGGAGTTGGACAGACAAGTCCCTTTAATAGATGAAATTGACACCAAGGTCAAATCCTCTGCCTTTTTCATGGGACCATAAGTATTAGAAGTGTTGTTGAATTTGTTCATTTGATAGTTTGGTTTATTGAATTGCAGGTGGACAAGGCTACATCTGATCTTAAAAATACTAATGTGAGACTTAAGGAAACTGTTAACCAGGTACATGATTCCATAATAATCTAACCCATACTTAAACTAGCTAAATCAGGTTTCTTTACCGCCATCCCTGTTGACTGATATTTTTCTTCCTGCTTCAGTTGAGATCCAGTCGCAACTTCTGCATTGATATTATCCTGCTCTGTATAATTCTTGGAATTGCTGCTTATCTGTATAAGTAAGTTCTTTCTCTTGATTTCCACTTTATCGGTCCACACACATGCAGATTTAGATATGATGTCCTGCCTAGGTTGATTCAACCCACATCATTGACATCAACTTTTATTAATGTTCACCATGTTTCATTGTGAGTGGTTTAATGCCTAATGTTTTTCAATGACTTTTCTCTAATATGTACAGTGTGTTGAAGAAGTAAATCTCCTGGAGATCGCCTTTACCTGCCTGATCTTTGGTTCCTTGTGCTGTCCACTTATCTGTACATCAACATTTTATATCATCTTTTTCTTTAGATTTAATGTGGCATGTTATTTACTGAAAGACTCCTGTGGATTGTGTTGGGATACCAGTAGAGATGTTTTATGTTATCAGTCTGTTTCTTGGCTTTTTCTACCGTCTATACTACATAATCTGGGCCACTTGTTGTAATTGATTTACATTGTTGAAAGACTAAGTGATGAGTGAATCTTGTCCATCTGTTATGCCAATCAATAATATATTCAGCATTTGTGATCATGAGTATTATATATACATTATCAATATGACTTGTTTGTTATTAAACTTAAGCTTGAGAGTGGGAAATATCATGCCAAACCCATGCTCTTGTACTCTAATTCCAAGTTGTGGCATATATTATTCAAAATTTGTCTTTCTACCTCACATAGCAATAACAAAGTGAGATCAGTACACAAACTTACATACTATAACAATGTGTTCACTTCACATAAGCCTTCTTTGAGATCCCCAGTATTGTCCTTAAGTTGTAATACATTGTATTCACTAGTGTTCTTATCTCAGCCACTGCATTTATATGTTCCATCTGGATACCCCAAATTACTTCCAATCTCCTTATGTTTTTAGATAGTAAAACAAGCTAAAAGAAGAGGTATCAGGCAATCCTCCCGTTTGCAATTTTTTACTAGCCCTTCAATATTTTATGTAATATTTAGCCAATTCTGTATCTTTACTGCCTTTTTTACCTCTATTTCTCTGTGACTGTATAATTTCCATTGTAATTTTAGCAACTCAACACACATAACAGGACGATAATGAGTTCCATGGTTTGAGTTAGCTGAAGATATGACTGATCATGCATGATAATTTATATTCAAATGTTTGAATTCATCTACTAGTTACATACAGACGGTACAGTTTGATCGACCGGAATCATGCAAAGATATCAGATAAGTGGCATTTAATTCAGATGTTGTTTTCATTGATCGACAGTAATTAAACTCCCATAATTGTTTCCTCAGGACACTCCTAGCAGGTCCTAGGCAAAAATTTGTTGTTTCTTGCTTGTGAAGATATTGGCTGTGTTCAATTATATCACAGAATAGATGAAAGTCGCTACTAATCAATGTCACTAGAAAAACATAAGCCTAGGCATTCACTCTTGCATAACAACCTAGTTTTTTTCATGGTTGTACAAGAGGAAGGGTAAAGCCTCTTGCTGTAGCTTTTATTTTTCTATTTCCTAGATGGATGTCCTAGAGGGTGATTGATGAATGATGGTTGCTAAGGTAATTTTTCTTTTTCATTTTTTTTCTCTGTATTACTTTTTGTGAAAATATAGAATTCATGTGGCTTATCATTAAATGTGAAAAATCCTAAACAGTGACATCTACTTTATAGTTGAACATGTATATACACCCTTTTCTGCATGTATATTGGTGGTATATGTAGTTGAATCATGAAAGGCCTGCTGTGACTTTATTCTCATTGTTTTCTGATAGCAGTAATACATCTCTCAAGGAATTGTGAAACAACATTAGCTTGGTTTGGCCCATGTGAATAGTCTTCAGCAGACTTACTACTACAAAATCCTTTGTATTATTTAACATTGACTTGGTATGGTTCATGCATGAACAGTTTTTCAGTAGACTTAATAGGTTGTACAAGCATCCAATAGGTCAGGTAAAATTTCATGTAGCTTAGTCAAAATGGTGATATATAATATATGTTTCAAGATCTGCCTAAAAAAGATTACAATGCAACATTTAGGTAGGACAGGGGAAGATGATGGCATTAGGGGTGGTGGTAGCAGTAATGCAGGTAGGATTGATGTTGATGTTGCATTAATTAAGATGCCTATACTTTCCTCCTAACTTTTAGTCATATCATTCTTATCCTCTGCTGCTTGCTATTTACCAGCTTGGAGGGCACATTGCCAATAATTCACCAACTCTGTGCTCTCTTTATATCTCTTAGCATCTATTCTGTACTCTTAGCTACAATATGATCACTGCTGTTGTCTTGCACCTCTATCAGTAATGCAGCCATGTGAGTAATTGATATTCAAAATTATCAGTTACATCTTGTGTGAAGGAATGTGCAAATGCATGACTTCAATTAATTGCATGACTCTCATGACTTCAATTTAATGAACTCCTCTGTGACATGAACATTTGCCTTTTTTATCTTGTTATTTCAAAAGTTTTGGATTTTAGAGATATGTAACTTTGTATGACTGATTTAAATGCTAGTGCTTGTCTCTGCCACAGTACTCATTAGAATTAAATCATCAATCACATTACATGTCCAATCTATGCATGCTTTATTCTGCAGATCATCTTTGTCCTGATTCTCCTGTCCATGAAGCTTGAGAAATGTGTGTCTCTAATAGCTGAACAATGAATTATCTAGGTCTCTATCACAATGTGACATCTGATTAGATTATGATAGAATGCTGAAATAGTTTGAAATTGCCAGTCTTTCTCAGACTTTTGGACAATCCAAGAACCCCTGGACAAGAAGACCTTCTCAGAGTTTTACAGTGATTTACAGCCATCAACTGAAATCTTTCAAGACTCCACCTTGGATTGGGAAAACATAATCATCAATAGCTACTGTTTTGATGCCAATTATACAGATGATTGTATCATATTCTATCCCTTCTTTTAAGGAAATCAGTACCCTAATTTCCAGGAACATTTTGTTGTTCAGAGTTCACTTGGTCATAGTTACTTAGATTATTTGCAATAAAGAGTAGAAGAAACATGGTTTTTCTTCTTTTTCTATTTTTTTATATCAATTTGTGTTGCATTTGATTTTGAGATGATAGGGATGTAATAGCAAACTTTTTCAATGCCCTTCCATGTATTTGATAAGGCTTCAACTTAAATTTACACAAAAAAAGGCAATCTGGTGCTACAAAGCTCCCGCATTATTTGAGGTCTGGGGAAGGATCGAATCACTTGAGTCTATTGTACGTAACCTTACTCGATTTTTAAAGTAAGAGGTTGTTTTCACTACTCGAACTCGTAACCTTTAGGTCATAAAGTTACAACTTTACCGTTACGCCAAAAGTCCCCTTCATCACTTCACTATTTGCGAACTTTCGATCACTTAACCCAACGGAATTTAATCGATGTCGCAAGGTACCATTTGCATTAAACATTCAAAAAGAGAAAAATATATCATTTAAGAGAGCTAAATATTTTATTATATATAGTGAGAATAAAGAGAGTTGGTCTGTAGTTGGTCTGTATTTTGATTTTAGATAATGAATGATGTGGTTGATCTAAATACACAGAACTTTGGATTCTGGCTTTGTGTATGATCCAAGCCAGTTGATGTTCCCTGTCTCACACTCACACATGCCTGTTGCTCTCACTCTCTAAGGACCACCAATTTCAAACATATAAGAATTTTTAAAATATTTTTAAAAATTTTAATTATTTAATTATATAAGTTCATGATCATAGTATATGATGATAAGCATAGATCTTTTGTACTTGAATGTAAAAATATATAATGATAAATAAATTAAGCTTGAAATGCTTAATCATCATTAAAATATAATAACTTATCTATAGAAAGGAATAAACAAAGAATAATGAGGATTAGTTGGAAGAACACATCAATCTTGATCATTAACCCAAATGGTTGTGGCTAGAAGCCAAGAACCCATGGAGCTTAATCATGCCCATTAGCTTTCATAATAAGAGGTCATGATATAATTCCAAGAAAGGGTTGAAGGCATTATCCATTTCATTGATTTAGAACACCTCAAATACTTTTCCCAAATTATCTTAATATGATGTAGAAAAATCTCAAAATATATCAACTTGTCTTAGAAATTAAATAAGATATACACATTTGATTTATATTTTTAATCAATATTGTTTCTCTTTTCTCACATTTCCATCAATATTTTCATTTGGAACCAAAGGTCTCTTGGCCTAGCGGGCTGCGATACCACTACCTTGCATCAAATGAATCT
This sequence comes from Dioscorea zingiberensis, assembly GCA_026586065.1. NCBI lineage: Eukaryota > Viridiplantae > Streptophyta > Magnoliopsida > Dioscoreales > Dioscoreaceae > Dioscorea > Dioscorea zingiberensis. The sequence continues at coordinate 4,021,140 of CM048825.1, read as the reverse complement.
TGGCCTAACGGGTTGCGGTACCACTACTTTGCGTCAAATGAGTGGTCTTGGGTTCGAACCTCCATTCGCACGAGGTAGTGACAGGTTCCCTACTTAGAGGCACATTAAGCTTACTATGTGGTAGAATCCTCCTTTACATAGGATGAGAGCACAATGCACGCATTGAGCGTGCTCTACGCACAGTATGTTGAGCTTGCTCCATGTAACTGTACCCGTCCTTTAATTCTCTCGTGGGGTTGCTTCTTGGCTAATTTCAAAAAAACATATATATATATTTTTTCATTTAGATAATTTTAAAAAATTAAAAATAAATTGCAAAAGTTGGCATGAAAACTTTTTTTTTAATAAATATGAACCGGTGTGATTGTAACCCACAACGTTTTTTGGTGAGAAAGAATGGGTTAACCAACTTTCTTGAAACTGTGTTCGGATTTCAGCATAAGAAGTGGTCTTTGTTTTTTTAAAATAATAAATGATAATAAATAATAAACATTGATTCCATCCGGTTAAATTTAAAATATTTTATATGAAAATTAATATTAATTGTTACAAAAAAATTGTTTAATCTATTTATTTTATATTTATAACTAATATTATCACTTTAAACATTAACTTAGAATTTATACTTTTTTAATTTAAAGTGAGAATTATTTTTTAAAATAAATTACACTGAATTCATATGATTAAGTTGTATCCAAAAAACTATCAATTTCTAATCCATTCTGAATTAGTAATAGTTATCCATTTTGAGAATTTAATTGTTTTTTATTTTAAATTAAAAATTTGAAATCCAAAATCTATCAACCTTATCTCTTAGAGATTATAAAAATCAATAACTATTCCAAGTATTTTTTAATTTTTTTTTTTAAATAATTCTATCACCTTAATTTTTTTAAAAAAATTAAAATTAATGCTAAATTAATGCTTAAAGTATAAACTTATAGTTATAACAATAAAATTAAATAATTTTAAAAAATTATAATAATTAAAACTTCATATTTTTAAATTTTTAAATATTAATTTCATATAAATATTTTAAATAAAATTTTATAAAAATATCTATTATTTTATTTGTATTTATTAATGTTGATGCAATAATATGCTTTGCTTTGGATCAGAGCAAATTTTAACACGAGAGATTGATTAGGAATTGTTGGAATTCCTAGAGAGATTTTGGTGGAGAGGGATCAACAATTTTTCTTCTTTCACTTTACGGGATCAAAGTTTTCTCTAAAGAATGGTCTTTGGGAATCAAACCTCACAAGAGAGAACTGTGGGAGAGAAAAGATTTGAGCGCTCGTGCTTTGACGCTCAAGTCAAGACTCAAAAAGGAAAAGGAAAGAGAGAGAACTCAAGAAAGGTACCAGAATTCACAATGAGAATTAGGTACCAGAATTCTAGGTACCAGAATTCACAATGAGAATTAGAATATGGAATCAAAGTGGGAATCAGAATTGCCTCCTTCATAAGTAGACGACCTTTTATGCTCATGTAAACCTTATTTTCTAGCTTTCGCTGTGTTTGGGAATTCATCCTCCATCGTTGGATGGCTATACAGTTGATTTGGCAGTTGGGCTTTCATCTCGGCGGTTTTGATCATGTCATGTGTCTACACTTATTTTACCCCATAACACTTGCCCCTAATGCTCTAGGTCATACCTTTCAGATGAAATCTTGGCAAGCGCGTTTTGAATTTTTTCCAGAGATTCTCCTGTCATCCACTTGGTGAAATAATCCATGACGACGATCAAGAACTTTAGCTATCAAAGCGCCATAGGGAAAGACCTGCGGATATCTATCCCCCACATTGCGAATGGTCATTTACTCACGATGAAAGTGAGTTGGTTGATAGGTTGGCACTCAATCTGTGAATAGTATTGCCACACTTCGCATTTCTTAACTAGGGATACTACGTTCTTTGTCAGTATCGACCTGTAATATCCCTAATTGAGGACCTTGTATGCTAGCAATCTTCCCCCAAGATGATTGTCATAGATCCCTTTGTGGACCTCCCAAAGGACATAGTCTGCTTCAGAGGGACGTAGACATCTCAAGTATAGTAGGATGTACGACCTCTTGTATAGCTGGTTGTCTATGATGATGAAGCGGACCAACCTGTTTACAATCCTCTGAGCTTCTTTATGGTTCGTTGGTAATGAGCCTTCCATTAAGTAGTCTCAGATAGGGTTGAAACAACTCGGCTTTTCCTGGATCTCTTGATCATGTTCTTCTGATCAACCATCAATGCTTCTACAAGATAGGTGTTGGAGATTGATGGCCTGACTTAGGTCTGCACATTGAGAGGATGCGAGCTTTGAAAGGAAGTTGACCTCCTCATTATCTAATCAAGGAATTTTTGTGATATGGAATTACCTGAACTTCGAGGCAAGTTCCTTTACCATGACCTTGTACTTGTCCATGGTTCCATCTCGGATTTCATACTCCTCATTTATTTACCCGACAACCAATTAGGAGTCCATGTAAGCATGCAAGCTGTGGACTCCAATACTGAGGTCTAGTTGTACTCCAGCGATCAGAGTCCCATATTTAGTCTTATTGTTTGTCGCCTTGAAATCAAACTTAGGGCAGTAGGTATCTTCCATCCATTAAGGAACTTCAGAATCAGGTCGGCTCAAAACCCATTTCCTTTGACAGATCCATCCACATACAAAATCCAAAGATCAGGTGGTGTAACCTAGCTTCCTTTCTCCTCAAAGCTACAAGAACTGTCATCATTCGGGAGAGTGAGCTCCATAATAAAGTTTGTAAGGGCTTGAGCTTTGATAGCGATTTGGGGCTTATCGTCTATATTGAACTCACTGAGCTCAATTGCTCACTTGGTCAACCTTCAAGACGTCTCAGGTCATTGCAACACTTGCTTCAGAGGCTGGTCGGTATGAATCGTAACTCGATGAGCTTGGAAGTATGGCCTCAGTCGGTGAGGTGAGGTGACAAGAGCATATGCCAACTTCTCCATCAGGTGGTATTTGGACTCAGGGTCGTTGAGGACCTTGTTGGTGTAGTATACCGGTCCTCTTCTTCCTTCAATAGAATCGAGCTAATCGCATGCATTGTAGAAGCTAGATACACATACAACTCATCTCCGTACTTCAGTTTGGTCAGTAGAGGTAGAGAGAGTAGAGGTAGAGAGCTCAGGTATTCTTTCAGCTATTGAAAGGCTCTCTCGTACTCATCGGCCTATTTGACCTTTGGAGCTTTCTGGAGAGCTTAGAAGAAGAGAAGACTCTTGTCTCCCGATCTTGAAATAAATTGGCCTAGGATGACTAATCTTCTATTCATCCTCTGGATATCTCTGATAGTCTTGGGGGAGTTCATCTTAAAGATGGTCTTGATCTTCTTGTGATTCACTTTGATCCCTCTTTAGGTGACCATGAAGCCAAGGAACTCCCCTGATCAAACTTTGAAAGCGCACTTGCTCGGATTAAGGCGCATCTCTTATTCTCGGAGTACTCAAAATGTTTCCTCCATGTCACTAGTATGTTTACCAGCTTTCTCGCTCTTTACTAGCATGTCGTCAATATATGCCTCGACGTTCCTTCCGATATCGTTTTGAAAGACTTTATTCATCAGTCTTTGGAAGGCCATACTGGCAGTATTCAATCCAAAGTGCATAACTCCATAGCAATATGTCCCCTTATCTATGATGAAGTAGGTTTTCTCTTCATCCTACCTCTTCATTTTAATCTGGTTATCCTAAAGAGGCATTTAGGAAACTTAAGAGCTCATGCTCGGTCGTGGAGTCGACCAACTTGTCGATCATAGGGAGAGGGAAGCTATCTTTTGGACATGCCTTATTAAGATCAGTGAAGTTGATGCACATCCGCCACTTGTCGGTTGCTTTCTTGACTCAGACCACATTGGCTAGCCATTCTAGGTAGTTGACTTCCGAATAAATCTCACCGTAAGCAGCATGCTGATTTTTTCTCAATTGCTTGCAGTCGTTCTGGGGCAACATGACGTCGTTTTTTAATGACAGGTTTAAAGGAAGGGTCTACGTTCAAATAGTGCTCCATGACCCTCCTATCCACCCCTGACAAGTCTTCTGGTAACCAAGTGAAGACGTCTATATTAGCTCGCAAGAGTGTCAATATATCCTCCCTCTGCTTGCCTTGCAGCTTTGCCCTGATTTAAATAGTATGATCTGGTCAGTCTTCATCAAGTGGTATTGTGACCAGATCTTCCACAAGTGTTGCTCTTTGGGATGGCTTGGCCATGGTTTCTCCATATGTCTTAATCGATAGGGACTCTTGCATCTTACTGCAGAGCAGGGCGACATAGCACTACCGAACAGTTGGTCGATCTCCTCTTAACTCACCACACCCATGCTCGGTTGGGAACTTCAATAGCAAGTGATAGGTCGAGATAACTGCCCTCAGAGAGTTGAGCATCGACCTGCCAAGGATGACGTTGTAACTAGAGGGGCATTTAATTACAAGGAAGTTTACTATAACCATGGATTATTGAGGAAAACTTACTGCTGTGAGTGGGAGGGTGACCATTCCCTCTAGTTGTACTGCTCCTTTAGTGAAGCCGACCAGGGGTGACTTTACTGGCTTCAATCTCTTAAGTCCAAGGCCCATCTTCTCATATGCTTCCTTAAGATGACGCGGATAAATTCCCGTAGTCAATGAGGACTTGCCTAACCTCATAGTTAGCGATTGCCACCATGAACACCAACGTGTCATCGTGAGGATGATGGAACGAGTTCGTTATTTGAGAGTGTGATCGGTTGCTCAGTTTGTGGCCTCTTTCTTGGTTAGTCTCCTTGGGCAGACATCAAAGCATAACTTTTTGTGGGTTGAGCTACTGTCACCTCCACTCGCTACGTACCTAGAAATGTAATGAATGACCCCATCTAGAGTTCGGCTTCCTTTAAGAAAGGATGGACCCTATTTCTACAGGTCCCTTTGAAGGTAATGAGGGAGGTGTCCTCGTCAGATCAGATCCTCAATCTTGTCCTTCAGTTGTATGCAGTCCTCAATATCATAGCCTCGATCCTGGTGGAACATGCAATACTTCTTAACGTCCTTCCAGCCGGTGGTGTGCTTTATTTTGGTTGGTCATTTAACGATCCTCTCGCTCTGTATTTGCATGAGGATCTTCCCTTGGTTGGCGTTTAGTGGGGCATAGTTGTCAAACCGAGCTACTTCCCCTTCCGGCTGACTTCTTGGGTCTGGAACCTTAGGTTCTTAGGATGCTTCAGAGGTTCTTGGTTTTGATTCCGCTCCCTCTTTGGCTTCTCTTGCCTAACTTCTTTTTGCCTAGCCGCTTGGATCTCCTCGGTATTTATATATTTATCAACTCTGGTTAGGAGCTCAGCTAAGTCTTTTTATTGTTTCTTGAGAAGAGAAAATTGAAAGAGAGATTAGTACAACCCTTCCATTAGCTCAGTTATGGTGAATGTCTAGTTGAGGCCGAGGACCTCGAGCATTTCCATGTTAAAACGATATATGTAATTATGAAGGCTCTCTTCTTCATGTTGTTTTATCCTCGGATTCTTTCAAGGCCATGAGCTTCATTATATGTCTCGATAGAGGACATCCAGAATCCACCTGGAAGCAGGGTGAAGGAAGAGATCATGCGAATAACATACCTCGGTTATTCCCCGATTTTTTGGGATACGAACTTAAACTGAGCTTTTGGGGAGTTCTCGGGTTGGGGTTGAGGTGATCCAGTGTTGTTCGATGATGGACCAGCCTCCTCGTCCCTTCTTGCGTGGGCCTTTCCTTTGGGCTCCGGGGTGCATGTAGCCGAGCATCACTATGCCTCAGATGAGTCCACCACTATGTTTCTTGGTATTGGTGGGAGCTGGGATGTCTGCTTGTACCTAGCCTAACTATTGGCTTAATCCTATGCTCCATGATTCGAAGAGCTTAGGTGAGTGCCTCGATCTTTTCCTCAAGAGCTCGATACCTTGAGTCTTGAACCTTTACTCTAAGGACAGTAGGTTGGTCCTAACGAGTTCCTTCAACTTCTTGAACGTTATTACGTCTAGTGGTGTTGTCGTCGATCACATTAGGGATCTGACTCTGTTTGCCTCTAGCCGTTGTCGAGAGCTACACAACTTCTTGATAAGAAGATGAAGATTCTCATAAACGACAACAAACTATTGATGCAATAATCTGTTTTTTTGGAGATTAGAGCAGATCTTGATTAACAAGAGAGATTGATCCGGGAAGGTGAGAATTCTTCAGAAAATTTCGGTGAAAGGTCAGTCGCGATCGACGATCCTTCTTCTTCTTCTTCTTCTTCTTCTTCTTCTTCTTCATAGGATCAAAGCTTCCTCTAGAGATCGGCCTTCGATAATCGAACTCACAGAGAAAGAATGTGGGAGAGGAAATTCGAGTGCTCATGCTCGGGGGAGCCTCCGACACTCAAGTCATGACTCAAAAAAGAGAGGAAAAGAGAGAGTGAACTCAAGAGAGATACCATAATTCACAATGGGAATTAGAATTTTAAATCATAGTGGGAATTGGAATTGCCTCCTTCGTAAGTAGATGACCTCTTTTTATGCTCACGTAAACCTTATTTACCATCTTTTGGTGTGTTTGGGAATTCATTCTCCATCATATGACTAGGCAGTTGAATTAGCACTTGGGCTTTCATCTTGTCGGTTTTGATCATGTCACATGTATACAATTATTTTACCCAATAATAATTACTATATATATATATATATTTATATTTATATTTAAAGCAAAGCTAGAAATTCTAAGTATTCCCATTAAAATAAAACCCATCATGAAGCAGATCTTTTTCCTTTTTTTAAGGACACACCTCTCTGACTATTTCAAGGCAAAGGAAACACCACTAAATGATTTTCTATTATCCTAAGCCTTGAGTGAGTTAGGAGTGATTAAGACAGCATTAACCAGTCATTAGGGCCATCCAAACCATGTTCTTAGAGTACACATTAAACACTAATTAATGATGATTAAGGAATTGTTTAGGGTTTTTCTAATGGTGCATTCAAAGTAACCTTTTTTTATCCTAAAATATAACAAGCTTGTCGGGTTGGCGCACTATAAGACACGCCGATCCATGCACGTCCATTGCGCCACTTTGCCCTACTTTCATTGTCTAGGTTTCTATCAATTAAGCCGAGTCACTGAACTCCGATTTTTATATACAAACCGGTGACAATAGATTCGGTTCACCATAACAAGTTTATTAAAAAATCAACTCCATGTATCAAAAGTCATTTATTTAATTTATCATTATTAATATTATATTATTATTAATTAATTAATATTATCAGTGTAATACTCAAATTAGTCATTCTAAATCGGACTTTTGATCCCTCTATTATAATTCGAACATAAAACCTATTTAGAGGAACCAAACGGGTCCGATTCAAGAATATTTGGCCTCTATATTATATATAAAATAATTTACATATATATACTGTATATACTCATAAAAAAATAAAAATCTATATTATATATATATATATATATATATATATATACAAATTTTATTTTTTAAATATTTGTAAAATTATAGACAATTAATTTAACTTAATTTTGATATTAAAAAACCCTATTATATATTATAATTAAACTATGGGATCATTAATTTAATTGATGACAATGTTTTTAAATGAGTTTTTTTAATAATTTGTGGTAAATGAGAAAAGTAGGACTAAGGAAACATGAAGATCTTAATGCCCAAACCTAGTCCCGGATATTTTGCACCCGATTCCGAAACGTCAGGGAAACGGGAAATGTACAGATATTTACCGGGGAAACGAGTTGCAGATGCTGGTTATTTCTAGACATGTTTTTCCATTTCCGGAAACACCCCTGAATAGTTTCTATTCCCGACATGCCCCCATGCCCCAACCATGATACTGACACTCCCTCAAGTGTGTGTCGGATATAAAAAAAAATTTAATTAATTAATTAATTAATTTTGTGTGAATTTTTAAATTATTAAAGAGAATAAAAATAACACAAAAATAAAGGATCACATTTTTATAATAATAAGAACAACATTAACATGAGTTACAAATAATAACATTGAAATGCAGGGTTGGAATTGAAAAATCAGAAGGGCCTGCTTCGGTCTTCAAATATTTACAGAAAAACCCTAATATTTTCTTTTAATTTTTTTTTTGTTGAAGGACTTGGACTTCTCTGCAGTGAAACAAACCTCCGAAACAGAGTAACGCGTGCGAACGCCAACGCCAACGTCGTCGTCGTCGTCGTCGGTGGCGTATTTACACAATAGACACTGAGAAATTAGATATTTACAACGGCCAAAAAATATGGAAATATAGTACCAGATGAGAGCCAGGGAGGAGATCTCGCCGGCGATCACTGGAGGAGGTCGGAGACCCAAGCGACGTCGGGGGAGCTGTTCTCCTGTTTCTCGAGGCCACTCTCCTTGCTCAGCCTCTCGAACATCTTGGCTCTCAGAGCTCTGCCGGACTCGACGCGCTCAACGGGCTGGTGATCCTCGGCGTCCCATCGGTCAAGCCAAGCGGAGCCGCCACCGACGGTGGAGGTGGTCGGAGTGGAAGCGGGAGAGCGTGGGGAACCGAAGCCGCAACCAACTGGGTAACCCCAGGAGTTGGGGGAGGATTTCGCTTTGCTGAGCTGCAAATGCCTCAAGGATGCGAGCACCTCGTTGACGGATCCTCCTACTGGTGCGCGCCTCAGTGCCGGCGCGCTAGGCGACATCGGAGGAGAATCAGACGGCGGTGACATCGGCGGCGAGGTGAGGGTCGAGGTGGGCGATGAAGAGAAGAGGTTCTTCGGAAAATAAGCATCGAGGGCATGGTGACGAAGGGGAGATCCGTCGTAAGAGTCGACGGGGGTTCTAGGGCTTGGTACCTGAGACTGGGGGAGCACGCGGAGCTGCTCCGGTGTGTGAGCGAAGAAGCACACGCGGCGGCGGCAGGCGGTGCCGTCCTTGCACGGCTGAGTGCGGTACCGCGCCGGATGAAGCCAACACTCGAACACCCCGTGAGCGAACTCGCAGGCGTCACCCCGTTTGCAACTCCCCTTGCGGAACTCCGGGCACGCCGTGCCCGAGTAGTGGTACTTCCGGGGATCACGGCGGCGAGCCTTCTCGCCGGGATGGGCGTAAGGACACTCGGTCCAGTCGTGGGAGCGGCCGCGCGCGCACCGCCTCACCTTGAACTCGTACATACGGAACTCGTCGCAGGAGTACGCGTCGAGTGGCGCGTCGATCTCGTCGCCATCGTCGTAGACATCGTTGGAAGGGAGGTACCGCTGCAGCGCGGCAAGCGTGGCGTCGCCGAGAAGGTACTGGTCACCGGCGACGGGAAGGGTCAAACCCACGCCATCCGTTTGATCGTCGAGCATCGGCCATGGAGGAACGTGGACCGTCGGATTGGTGTGCCTCCCTTCTCCCATCATCATCATCATCTCTCTCTTCCCCTTGCTCTCTCTAGGGTTTGGACGTAGGACTGAAGGTGATGGCGAGGTGAATATAAACAGACGGAGTGACCTGGGTTAGGGTTGGGTTTAACTAGGGTTAACTAACTACGGTTAGATTGGTATTTATTAAATTTCCGAAGAATAAACGCCGTTAGGATTTGAGGCGGTGACATAACGGGAGGCTGAGGTGGCATGGACACGTGGAGGCTGCAGAGGGGTTGTCAGGCATGCGCTTAGCGAGGCAGTCCTATTCGCAGCCACGTTTCACTGGACACTCCGGTAAAGTCCAAAGGCGGTGTACGAGGGGACGTAGTTGGACCCGGATCCGATTCGGTCCGGACCGGGTCTGTTGATCGAGCCGGATTGCACGCCTCGAGATCTGGTTTATTACAGATCACGAGGTGTATTTTGTTTGTAATTATTGATGGTTTCTAAGAAAGTAGGGAGGGATTAGAGGTAGGATTGGATAACGATCGCGTGGTGGACCCATCGTGACCGTTCCATCTTGATCGTACGGTCAGGAAGTGGTCAGGCGTCAAATCAAACAAGTCTGGGCCCACGGCATTGAGTGGCATTCACTCTCCGTGGCCGTGCCTGTGAATCCAAGATATCGCGGATCCAAGCTGCCAGCCTGTGAGAGGTCGCCACGTAGTGGGATGAGGATAGGAATGGAGCACAGGTTACCGATTCCTTAGGTTGGGGGTGCATAGGGGTATGAATGCTGGGTCGTACGGATTCTGCCACGCGGCAATCGCATTAGTGAAAAGGGAATAGAGGGTTAGTTGCGGATGTGCACGTGGCGGTTTCTTTGACGGAGTGGCACGTGTCACAGTGGAGTGTCTCGTGATTCGCGACAAAGGGTTTCCCCGCTTTGCTTCGCCTGGCGGTTGTCTTTGTGCGAGTCCGGGTACCGGGAGGTGAGCGTAAGTGATGTGGGTGGTGATGTAACCGTGATGGGAAAACATGCCGGTGATGCAACAACGAGAAGCCTCAGCCGTGTGATTTATTTAAAAATTATTTCAAAAATTTTAATTTAATTTTTTTTTTTACTTTTATTAGTGTTGGTATAAATCATTAATAAATCTTGTTGCTAATTAATGTTTATTTAATATTATTATCAAAAAGAAAAATAGTTGAATGGGCCTTAAAAGGGCCGTCAGCCCAGGCCCATGATTTAACAATTAGTTAGAGGCCCAGTCTTGATAAGAATAGCCTGTCGGTTAGTCGGATGATCCAAATATTGGGTTAACTGTAGTTTCATGTGATAAACTTAGAGGAACTCGTGTTGAGAGAATTGATCATGCAAAGACAACATACAAAAAGAACAAAATATAATGGAGTCGATGAAAGCAATGTTGGAGAGGAAGTGAAGCAGCTGTGCCGCCCTAGTTTTGCCTGTTGAGTATTAAGACTTATAAATACATTACCATAAATGTATATAATAAGATTCAATCTCTCTCTCTTCCTGGTTGACCTTTATCTTATATATAAAATAGATAAATTATGTGCATTAAAAGTAGAGGTTTATAAAAATGACAAATTACCTGATCTTTTATGAATCAAATATAAGAGGGGCAGTATGTATATTTCCTAACTTCGGACTCTTCTCCTAAACCTAGGTATCATCAAAATCGGCCACTTGGGGGTTGATAAGGTAATCTTCTTTTATGAACGCCAAGCTCCGTTTAATAATGGATTCCATCACGAATAGCTTTGGTTTCTTGGACGTTTGAGCTATATCAAACCAAAAAATGTTTAAAAAGTCGATATCACAAATAGTCTTCATATAAATTACACGTTCCAGGCTATGGCCATAATGAGAAGGCTCCACCCCTTACATGATTCCCTAGGCAATTGACTAGTGATTGTGCTACCCCCATAGATCTTGTATCATATGGTAGTGGTACCCAACAATTGGAATAGTTGGGTGAAGTATTGTCATACTCTTATAGTATAGCTGCAGTGTATGAGGTGTTCTACTGTCTCTAGGTGTGTAAGTAAGCAGAGCTACTCGAGATTGGCTCAAATAATGTGCCAATTTGACACAAAATTTCGCGAACTGAGCTTGAGCAACAAAATACTCAACTTGGTTAAGCTAGATCGAGTGGCGAGGAAGGCTATTAGGGCTTGGCTACGATCATGCCCATTGCATTAGGGTTGATCGCTTGCTTATCCATCCCAAGCATATGTGGTCGGGCGTACGCGGTGAAGGCAAGGGAGATGGAGGAGTTGGCGGGGTCGAATGTCTAATGGATGGCGGTGGAGAGATGAGGGAGAGCTTCGCTGGAGGCGTAAGTACGATTCCTTGGAGAAGGATGCAAAGGAGCAAGAGGTCGCCATTGAACGAGTGGAGAGTATATTAATTTGTTGTAAATAAATAGATGTGTATAACTAATTTCTAAGTTTTGAGCTTCTAAATTTATAATTACTTGCTTTTGATAATTTCTTGTGAAATTGTAAGTTTGTATTTAGTGTTCTTGGTTTGGGCTTTTTTTTAAGTATATATCTTTTATTTTTTTTAATTTTTTTAACCAGTAATTGCCAAAAAGTCCTTGACTTTTTTGGCAATTACTTTTTAGTCCCCGGGGGGTGTATGTTTGGTTTATAGTGTGTGTTGGGGTCCCTGGAAACTGTGCCAAAACAATTCTAGGGACCTTTTGGTAATTTTTTCTTTTTTTAAATAATCTGGTCAATGTGGTCATTGTTATTGATAATTCGAGCTTTGCGAGCCGAGCTCGAGTAGCTCGATTAATACACAAGCCGAGCTTGAGCAACAAAAATTAAGGCTCAAATGAGCTCAAGCCGAGCTTCGAGCTTCGAGCTTTATTCACAATTCAAGCTTGAGCATGCCAATATTCGGCTCGACTCACTCTCGCTTACACCCCTAATCGCTTCCTCTCCGCTTCACCACATAAAGAGCATGTGGTATGTGTTCCATTCCATCCCCATTTTCACGTAATGTCTAGTATGAGGAACTTATTTTCCAATGCAAGCCAAGTAAATAACATGACTTTGGTGAGACATGGTTGTTTCCAAAAGCCCAATGTAAGTGTTGGTTTGGTGCTACCATCCGTCAAAAATTAGTATAGTGATTTGACTAAATACAAGCCCATGGCCGTGAGTTTCCAACTCCTTGTGTTATTCCCATTCCTGGGTCCTTCCAATATTTTCCTGGTTAGTGTCTCGAGCTTAGCCGCCCTTGTCACTGATAGGGGCTTGCCGCTATCAGAGGTTCACCCTGTAGCAATTTCTGCCTGGCCTCCCATATTATAAACATTGGGTTCCGTATCATTCCTTGAAGTGTGAGGAAGGTTGAGTAGGGTGATTTGCTTTCAATCCAATTGTCAAACCAAAGAAGGTTGGTGCTTCCCTTGCCTAGCCTAGAGGCCATGTTATGCATTATTGCTCCTTCGTGCTGAGTGATCCCTTTCCAGAAGTGGGAGGCCATAGATGGCATCCTTAGGAAAGGGTTGGGTTTACTATATCTGAAATATGAATGTTCCAGTACCCGATAACATAACCCTATGTCCCTTGAGAGAAGCCTCCACCACCATTTTCCAAGCATTGCTAGGTTGAAACTCCGTAGATTTATTATTCCCCATCCTCTATTATCTTTTGGTCAATAGATTCTCTCCCAACTCAGCAGTTTGTATGATTTGGAATCCATTTCAAGCCCTTTCCACAAAAAATCCCTGCGTACCATATCAATCTATTTAATTACCCATTCCCATAGATGGTATATAGAGATCCAATGATTGGGGATTGTGGATAGGACTAAGTTAAGTAGGGTGATTCTCCCCCCTAGTGATAGCAACCTACAATTCCATGAGGCGTCTGACGCCCTTGATCCCGGCCAATGAGTATCTTCCAATCAACCTAGCTTTCTCTACTTGGTACCTAATAGTGGAAGCCCTGTGTAGCATATAGGCAAGTGGTTTATTTACACCTTGTGATATTTCCCAAGTCTTGGGGGGTGATCACCTTGATAGGTATAACATGGCTATTTTGATAGTTTATCCAAGCCTAGACATGCACCTTCATATAGGTAAAATATTGGCTTGAGGATTCTGAAATGGTTTGTGTCTCCCGTACAAAGTACCAATAAATCATTCGCATACTAGAGAGAGGAGATTTCCTCATTACCATATTGAATGCCTTCAGCATTTACAAGTATTATGCTAAAGACATTTGCTACCAGTTCAAACAGTAGTGGTGAGAGTGAGTCTCCTTGCCTAAGCCCTCGTTGGTTCCTTACGTAATTTGGTGGGTTATCATTAAGAAGAAGCTTTGCTTCTGAAGAAAAAAGGATTGTTATGATCCAACTAACCCACCTTGGTCCGAATCCTCTTGATTGGATTATATCTAGTACAAACTCCCAATCCATCATATCAAATGTTTTCTCAAAGTCTATCTTTAATAAGGTTCCGTGTGTAGAGCTTTTCTTCATTCTGAAGATCAGCTTTTCCGCTGCTACAATGTTGTTATGAATACAACACCCTTTGATGAAAGCTGTCTGGATTTTATCTATCAGTCTTTCCATTAATGGTTTAAGCATGTTTGCTAACACCTTGGTGATGATCTTAATAGAGCGATTTAGGAGGTTGATCGGCCTGTAGTCGAAGGTGGTTATTGGAGCCAACTTTTTAGAGATTAGGCAGATGTGCACCCAATTAATTCTCTCGAGGTTTGCGGTTCCTTGGTGTAGCTCCTCAAAGATTTTCATAATGTCTTCCTTCATGAAGGCCATCCCTTCTGATACACGATCATTGGTAGCTCATCTAAGCCTGGGGCTTTATCAAGGCATAATTCTTTGACATCCATCCAGACCATTTCTTCTGTGAATGGATTTTCCAGGGATTCCATGTCTATTGGTTCCTTAAGGGAGAATAAACGATCCCAATTTGTAGTGTATCTGGACTCTCTTTTTGTACCAAATAATTTTCTGAAGTGGGCGATCAATTCTGTTACTATACCTTCCTTACCTTCAATGAACTCCTCCCTTACTTGGAGCTTGTGAACCCAATTCATGTTCCTTCTTTCATTTGCGGCCGCATGGAAGAACTTTGAGTTTTGGTCCCCTTTTCTTAGCCATGTGATCCAGGAGCATTGTCTTCAGTAGGCTTCTTCTACTATAATGATCCTTTCATATTCCCTTAGCCGAGTTATCCTTTCCTGCTCCTCCTTAGGATTAAAGTTTCTTGCTTCAGTTTTTAGATTAAATCCTTCAAGGGCTTGCATGATTTTTTTTCCTCACACCTTCTTCCTTTTGTCTTTCTGTCTGCTATTTCTGTAGCCTTTTCCTTATCAAGGCAATCTTTTTGGAGACTGTAAATACACCATTACTAGGGAATGTCGCACTAGCCCACCAGTTTGGAACTTTCTCCTAGAACCCCTCTGTTTTGGTCTGGACTCGTTGAAGCGGAAGTGACCTTGTTATAGGTCAATCGATCCGCATTCAAGTGCAATGGGTGTGTGATTTGATTTGAACCTTGGCAAAGCTTTCTACCATAACAGTAGAAATTTAGTCGACCAGCTTGCTGACAGAAGGAAGTGGTCAAGTTTTATCAGTGTCGGGTTATTCCGGCCATCGATCCATGTTTACTTATGAGCCAATAATGGGGGTAGGGGGGTTCCACAGATGAAGACCATTGATAAGTTTATCAAATTCTCGCAGGTTTTTGTATTGTGTGTCACCCTGTTGTTGTCCTCAGCAGATCATGTTGCATTAAAGTCATCCCCTATAATCCATAAGTCCTTCCATCTAGACATGATTACGTGGAGCTCGTCCCATAAGGCTTGCTTAAGACTTCAGTCGCAAGGTCCATAGACGATATTGCACATCCATCTTTTGAGATTCGCGGTCTTCAAAAATTGTTAAGATAGTGAAGGTATCGATGTATGAATGGATGAGGTAGAAATGATTGCTATCCTACCCCATACAGCACCCGCCTTTAGTATTGGTCACCGGGAGGATGATTCGTTCTCTGTAGAGGGTGCCCCCAATACTCTTCCATATTCGGTTATCAATGGATGCCAATTTTGTCTCTTGTAGACAAAAAAAATAATAATATATTTTGCTTCTGTATTTTTAGGTAGTCCCTTATGAGGAAACACTTTTTTTATTTATTTCCCCACTCCTATATTTCAAGAGATAATTTTCATAATAAACATTGATGTTCCCTACCATGCGTCAAGTAGTACAACTTCATTGTTGTCACCCAAGACTAGCTTAGTTGCTCTCCTTGGCCTTGAGAGAACTCTTGGTCTCCATTAAACGCATATGTTGCAGATAAGTCTTAATGTTATCCGATTGCCCCAAATCCACACCAACCATTAGTGTGGTTGATAGAAGGTCCCTGTTAGGCCAATTAGAAAAAGTAAGGGGAATAGTGGACAAGGAAGAGTCCATACCTTAAGGGTCGATGCGGTCCATTCCTCACTTCCTTATAGTTGTTCTCGGTTTTGCTTCTTCTGATATTTGGGGGGCTTTGGTCTTCCTGGGGCATCCCCTTGGTCTTGTGGCTTCCCATGTATAGAGTTCCTTCCTGGCTTTCAGAGTCTAACTTAACCCTTTTCTCTTTTGTTTTTATGAGTCCTTCTCTTGCTCTGTTGAGGATACTTCTTGTTTGCTCATAATTCGGTCCCATGTGGTATCGAATATTAAGTTCCAAAATCCATTTATGTATCTTAGCGATATCTGGCTGAGATCCAGAGATCCTTGATTAATCAATTCTAGTAATTGAAGTCCTTGTGCTCCATGGTTTAGAGAGATGTTATAGGATCTTAGTGGGTTAGATTAATTAATGGAGATATAAGGTCTTGATGCATATAATAGAGTTGCTTCTAAATTCAACCCATCATTAGTTGGTTGACATGGGCCTTCCTCTGAGGAGGATGAAATGTTTGTTTCAGTTGCTTCGAAATCCAACCCATCCATCCTCTCTTCATGAGGGATGTTCTCAACCGCTAGATCGCCTCGTGATGCACCACTCTCATCCTTTTTCTCCATTCTAACTGCCTAATCACATGACTCATGATCCCGTGCATGATTGCCTCGCGATGTGCCCTCCCCATTATATCATCCTCCATGCTTCCTCCTTCCACAAGCGAAACGTGTCCCGGCTTCTTTGTAGGGCACCATACTGATATTAACGCACCGCCGTGACTAGAGGGGGTCACGGGCCGGTTTTGGCCCGGAATCGGCCTGGGAAAACCCGCCGGGTCAAGCCCGACCAGCGGGCGGGCGGGGAACCCGTGAACAGGCCGCTCACAAGAGGGCGATTCTGGGTCCATTTATTTGGACCCGCGGCCCATACGGTTTGGACCCTCCGGTTCAACCCGCCGGGTCAGCCGGGTTGAACCGGCAGGTTATTGTTTTTTTAACTAAAAAAAAAATAAAAATAAAACTAATGTAGCCGTACGCTGTGCCAACGGTTATAATCGCGTGAGACAGAGAGACAAAGCTCTGTCTCTCTGTCTCACACACCAACGGCTACACAGCCGTTGGTTGTTTTTTTTTCTTTTTATTTAATTTTTTTTCTTTTAATTATTTTAAACTCTATATATACTCCTCTCCTTCAATATCACTCTTCACTCTCACATCAAACTCTATTCTCTCCTAATTTCTATATTTCTCTCAAGTCTCAAGACTCTCAACAAGGCTCTCAACAATTCCCTTCATTGGATCGGAGTTCTAAGACTTAGGCTTACTCAAGAGAAATAGCATCACGTGGTGGTGGAAGCTCGAAGGGGAAAAGGCATTGTCGGTTCGGCCTCCTTGCCTACTCAAGAGAGCAATGAATGGCAAGAAGAGTACGAAGGTGTAGCCGATGCACCGACACCGCCCAATCGCACCCCTCGGTCGGAGGGAGGAACAAATCCCATTTCAAAACAACTTCAAAATCCGATATTTTTAAAGTCCATTTTACAAAAAGTGTATGACAATGATGGCAACGTAACTCATGCTAAATGTAAGTATTGTACTTCCGAATTTAAGCATAGCAAGGGAGGAGGGTATGGCACATTTGCTAGACATATGGAGAAGAAGCATCCGGACAAAGTAGGAAATCCTCAAAATCAATCTCAAATTCGATTCGCCGTAGACGAAGGTACGGGTTCCCACTCTTCTTTATTTACATTTTCTCAACCGAGATATAGGGATAAAATCGCGAAGACGATTTCTGTGGAGCACTTGCCATTCAGCTTTATGAGCGCTGCCAAGTGCAAGAGTGCATCAATGAGACGTTGCAACCGCATGCAAAAGGTATCAAGGAGGACGATTCAAAGAACGATCTTCAAACAATATAAAACATGGAAAAGAAAATCTTTGTGAGTATTTTCGCTCTTGTACCTCCTCTGTTTCTTTATGTTCTGATATATGGACCGATGTATTCCATGAAAATTCTTTTATGGGTATTACGGCACATTGGATTGATGACTCGTGGAATATCCAAAAGTGAGTCATTGCTTTTAGGGTATTCAACGAGTCTCATACCGCCGATAATATTTATAGGATGATTCGTGGGATCATCAAAGAATATGGTTTGAGTTTTAGGATTTTTTCAATTTCATTTGATAATGCCTCTGCTAATACGGCCTCGATTAGACCTTTGGAAGAATATTTGAGGCCTTCATGTGGGGGCAAATATTTCCATATTAGATGTGCTTGTCATGTATTGAACTTATGTGTACAAACCGGATTAGAGTCACTAAAACAATTTGTAGGACCGATTAGGGATATAGTATCATATATAGGAAGGAATATGACATTGATGAAACAATGTGGTCAAGTATTGTAAAGCAAATAACATGAGGCCTAAAAATTCCCAAAAGACGTTAAAACTAGATGGAACTCTACCTATAGGCTTCTTAATGCGACATTTCCTTATAAGACATTGTTGACCGCTTTTATTAATGAAGCTTTGCCTAATTTTAGTTTATTTGAATACCAAATGGAATATTGCTACTAGAGTTATGGAATTGCTTTCCTCGTGTTTAATACATGTACAAATTTATTTTCGCAAGTTTATTTTCCCACCGCATTTATTCTTGTATGGTGTCGTTGATATTCTTTGAACAAATGTGGAACTTTAGATTAGATGCTCAATTAGTTCACGGCCTTCTAGAGATGAAGGCAAAGTGGTTGAGCTTATTATAGAAATATACCTCCTATTGCTTTTAGTTGCATTTGCTTTAGATCCTAGGCAAAAATTAGAAGGTTTAAATGCATATTTAGAAGCTTATTACAAGTTCTTAGGGTTTAATGTAGGTCAAGATAGTCAACAATGGGTCATGAGTGAGTTAGACTCTCAATGGTATGGACCGGATTCACAGCTTTTACTTGGATGTTAGTGTAATTGTTAGTGAAGTTAAGTTACAACTCGTTGAATCTGTATGAGAGCAAGCCTCAAGTTATAGTCATATAGTTCCACGTGTCAGTAATCGGTAGGGCAGGACAGCCTAGCAAGAGTGGGGAGATTCATTTCGACAAAGGCAAGCTTAAGAAGAAGCCTAGGGGTTCTCAATACACGAGAGGTCGACACGTATTTGAATACCACCTTCCGGCTTCTCGAGGACGTGAATGTAGATATGACTTTTGATATTCTTCATTGGTAGCAAGGTAATGGAAATCCGTGATCCTATTCTTTCATTACTTGTAAAGGATATTTTTGCGTCTCTATGTCTACTGAAGCGTCTGGCGGACTTTCGCTGCAAGTGGAAACATCTTTGGATTCAACATCGCTCACAGCTTGTCACCACCAAACATTGAAATTCAAGTTTGTAATGATGATTTAAGCGCACAATCACAACTACAACAAGAAGCGTTAACCGGGAAGTCCAAAAGCGGTGACTTCTTCTTCTTCACCGATAACATGATGAGCACAACAACGCCCCTAGATACCGAAAGCAAGAGCCGTAACCTAACGCCATGAATAGGTAAGTGGGTGACAACTCCAAATTCCCAATTTAAGGTAAGAGAACTACGTTGGCTTTGATTCCTCTTACACCCAAGAGGATACGTAGGCAACGTAATTCGATAGGTAAACGAATTAAGTGCAAGCCGCAATTATAATGTCATAGTTTTTTTTTACATTTTTTTTCCATTTTTGCATTCTATTTCTATATATCATAATATCATTAAATTACATTTTTTTTTTATAATTTTCAAATTACATTTTATTTTTTAAAAAAAAATGAAAACCATAATATTATGAACAACTATGAATCTATGATACCATGAGTCTATGATATATAGTATGAATCTATGATTATCATATATCATAGTTTTCAAATTTTTTTTACATTTTCTTATTCTATTTCTAATTTCTATACATAAAAGCATAGGTTTGTTTTTTTTTTTCATTTTTTCATATTTTTAAATATATATTATACAATATACAATTTAGATTTTATTATGAATTTTATAGTTTTCAAATTTCTATACATAAAAGCATAGGTTTTTTTTTCATTTTTTCATATTTTTAAATATATATTTAATTATACAATTTAGATTTTATTATGAATTTTATAGTTTTCAATGTTTTACATTTTTTTCTCATTATATTTTTATATCAAAATATCATAGTTTTTTTTAAAACATTTTTTTCACCTTTTTTGCTATGTTTTTCAATTTTTAATGTATATATTTTGTATATTTTAAATAATTTTAAAAAAATTAAAAAAAATAAAAACCGGCGGGTTGGGCCGGCCCACGGTTCTCATCATGTGGCTTCGGACCGGTTAAGGGTCACGAAGGTGACCGTGGACCCTCCGGGTCCGGGTCAACGGCCAGCCGGGTTGCCCCTCGCGGCTCAGTGTGTTCCGGGTTCGGATTTGGCCGGCCCGGAACCGGCGGGTTGGGCCCGCCGGGCCCGGTTAACCGGCCCGTGCCCATGTCTAGCCGTGACCCTCCCTCTCTGTCAGGGTCTTTGGGGTTAGTGTATGACAATCTGATGCATGAGTTCTTGCTTCAGACCGATTCTGCTTAGTTGCAGTACCGGTCTGAGCGGTTGGTGGTCAACTTTGATCATCTCTGATGACCACGCCGATGTGTCTCCAATTTTCAAAGTTCCTCCAATCATGTTGCCCATCCTCGGCCTTTTTCTGCCCTTTCTCCATGACGCGGGTTTCCTCTTGGATATGATGGAAGTTGAAGTTGCATCGGTGACCTCAGCTATACTTTCTTTCCCTGTGTCTCCTCTTCCCTACAACAACGAAGGCTGCCCTCAAGATTGATGAAGATTCTATGTTTGTGGGATCCGATGTTGCAAAGAATGTTGCATGGCAACGTACGTCCTCATCGAATCCTCTGAATTGCCCAAGTATCGTCTG
Source organism: Dioscorea zingiberensis (assembly GCA_026586065.1). Classification (NCBI taxonomy): domain Eukaryota; kingdom Viridiplantae; phylum Streptophyta; class Magnoliopsida; order Dioscoreales; family Dioscoreaceae; genus Dioscorea; species Dioscorea zingiberensis. The sequence goes on along the minus strand of CM048825.1, from coordinate 4,000,384 downwards.
CATAAGCTTCGTCTCGTAGGTTGACGTATATGAGGTCACCCACCGGTTTAAGGATACGCCCTGCCATTTCCCTATTCCTGCATAACATTCGCAACTGCTAGATCTCCAACTATCTAATCTCCCCGTCCACCTTCTCCGCCTCCAAAGGTCCGTGACTGTGCTTCAAAGTTGAGCTTAAAACACTGAAGGTGGAGCTCGCTAGCTCGTTCGATCTCCCCGAGCCTCTTCAAATTTCTCGCATGTGATGATAGGCTGGTCATCATGTAGTGATTTCATTGTCCAGTGCATGCCCACTAGCATCAAGGCCCTTCACCTTCAACTAGCATCACGTAAGGATTTCATTGATCATTTGCCAACACTAGTCATAGGCGGCCTCACATGAGTACAACCATGACTGTGTGCTAGCAATCTCCCCCATGCAAAGGCACCAAGCACAACCTATTGCGGATGGATAGACAAATATTTGATTTTGATATGATACTTCAATTTTTTTGGGTAAATTACTTAAAATATTTTAAAATTAAAATTAAAATTAAAAATCTTAAATATGTAAATTTTAAATTACTTAATTATTTGGATAATTTTTCTTTTGTTTATTGATGGCCAATACTGATCAATTCTGTTACTATACCTTCCTTACCTTCAAATTCTCTTGAAGTATCTCCTTACCTCTGTCACTTCTCAAGGCTTTTATATAACAACCACTTTGTTTTTCAACATAGTTTTTGAATTTTTTGAAGATAACATACACTTGAGATTTCTGTTTCATGAAGTATACCCATGGCACCCTTGTAAAATCATCAATAAACAATATAAAGTACATGTTTCCAGCATGATATGGAGTCCTCGTTGGTCCACATACATCTGTATGAACCAGCTCCAACACCCCTCTCCATGCTCCTCCTCTTGGAAAAGAGTCTCTGTGATGCTTTCCTAAAGCACACACCGGGCCCACATAAGCTCTATTTATCTTCAATGTTTACGTAGCCTATGCACCATATTCTTCACTTGAAGTAGCTTCAACCCACGAAAATGCAAATGTTCTAGCCTTCTATGCCATAACCGGGACTCATCTCGTGATTTTTGCCTTCAATGCAACATTTCTACCATAGTTGAAGATTAATTCAAAGCTTCTTCCTTTCTTCATTTTTATGTATACTACAAGTTTTCTTCCCTCCTTTTGTCATGTATAGTACGACCATCATCTTCAAAGTGAACAGCATACCCATTCTCCACAAGTTGTCCAATACTTAGTAAATTCTGATCTAAGTCTGGAACTAGCAACACATCATGAATGAACTTTGGCCCTTCCTTTGTTTGGATATGAATTGAGCCGTTTCCTTCTGACTAAACTAAAGTATCATTGCCCATTTTCACTTGAGTATTTATGTTACCATCCGATTTTGTGAAGATACACCTGTCACCAGTCATATGATTGCTACATCCTGTCCAGTAACCAAACTTCCTTGTTCATTTTCTTCTTCTTCTTCAGAAACATTTACTGCTTGTTCAAACTTCAATCTACAATCTTTTTGTCAATGCCAAAACTTCTTACAATTGTAGCATTGTGGCTTCCCCTTGAACCAACAATCCTTATCAACATGGTTGCTCCTTTTGCAAATGTTACATTTTTGTTCAAAATTTTTAGCACCTGAATTCCTACCAAAAGGAATTCTTCCTCTTCCTCTACCAAAACTTCCTCCTCTAAAACCTTCTCCTTATTGATGCTCTTGGGATGTGCCCCTATTGATTTTGTTGCTAGATTGAGTTTAGGTTGGAAAGCACTTTCCACTGATTTTTCAGAGTGTCTCATCAATCTTTGCTCATGAGTTTGTAGTGATGTCATCAACTCTCGAACACCCAATGTGGAGATCTCCTTCATTTCTTCAATAATAGACACAATACCATCATATTTTTCGGGCAAGCTGATGAGAATCTTCTCAACAATTCTCTTATCGGTAACCACTTCACCATACAAACGCATTTGATTAATCACTTCAGTTACCCTAGAAAAATACTCCTTCAGACTTTCAGATTCATTCATCTTCATGTTCTCCAAATCTCTTCTAAGAGTTTGAAGCTTAATAGCTCTTACCCTAGCATTTCCTTGAAACTCCTCTTGCAAAACCCTCCAAGCCTCTTTAGATGTTAAAACCCTCATGATTCTTGGGAACAACTCTTCAGTAATAGCTTGCTAAATGAAAAATAGGGCCTTTGCATCTTTCTTCTTGTTTTCTTTTAGAGCTTCCTTTTGGGCATTTGTAAGAGTTACTGTAGCTTCAGGTTCTTCAAACTCATTCTCAACTAAATCCCATAGATCTTAAAATTGAAATAGGATTTTCATTTTCAAACTCCATAAATCATAATTTTCCTCACTAAAGATAGGAATAGATGTTTGTTAGATGCTCAAACCTTGACAACTTGAAGAATCCATAGTTCTTTTCCTTCATATGATGTTTCTCTTCCACTATCTGTTTCCAATTTGATGAATTGTTTGCGTCAATCTTCTTCACGCCTAGTTTTTGTTGACAATCGAACAGCTGCCACTTTGTTGGATTCAGTTAGGGTTTTAGAAAACGAATAGCAAGAAAAGAGAGTATTTTCGTTTTTCAGAAGAACATACTGCTACTTTACTTCAACAGCCTTTATATACTTTTTTGCTAAGTAATCTCAGCCTTAGATTTCAAGTTACAACATCTTAGTCTAGAGTTACAACATTGCAGTCTAGAGTTACGTAGATTCAAAATACCATAATTCTAACACACATCATAGTAACTTTAACACACATCGTTGTAACTTCAACACACATCACTTGAACTTCAACAGATATTGCAGTAATTTCTGCAGACATCACATTAACTTCAATGGGAACAATTGTCCTAGAAATGCAAGTTAATTTGGTAATATGTTGGGCATGTGTAAATTGATTAAATGTCTCAATGAACTAATATAGCTGAATTTTGGTTCATGTTGGAGATAAGATTAGTGGCCTTTACTCGTGTATACATTATGTACGAGATTACTAATGTGTTCAAGCGTTCAAAGCCTGCGTATGTGAGTTCATTAGGTATTAAACCATGCATGAAATGATTAACAATATGTGTATGGTGGAGTGATGATCTTGTTCTCTTAAGGGCTGACTTGAACTCATGTTTTCCTTAGTAAAGGAGAACTACAGGCTCTGAAGGATGGCATAGAAAGATTAACAAGTATGAGAAGTAGACAAGATTTGTTGCACACAGACAATGAAAGCCTGTCAAGATTATTTCAACAAAACGGAGGGGATAACAACTGGAGAACAAGAGAAGTATAGAAGTTTGCTTAACCAAATAAAGAACTGGGAGATGATCCGAGGGAAGAAAATTTATGCGCTGATGTAATAGCAATGATAACAAAGGACACAGGGATAAGCTTCCTTTATTAGGACACTAGCATGCCAACATCGTTGCAAAACAAAACTACTTTAAATTAAAAAGAGTCCATAACAGTTAGCTAAATGAGCGCTTTTTTTTAAGCAAAAGAAAAGGTAATAAATTATCATCTCACTTTTGATAAAGATGAAGATTATTTCTAAGCTCTAAAAGGGCTGGGTTTGATTTGATTGGGCCCACGTCGACCACCTCTGCTTGAAATTGAGCTACAAATTAAAATCAAATTGATTTGATTTCAATTTGAATTTAGTTAAAACTTAAAGTTCATTTATGACTTGTTTTTCTTTTTAAACTTCTATATAATAAAAAATATAAATTATACCATATTTTTGATAAATAAATTTTATATTTTATATTTTGATATATATACATCTGATAGGTGCGCTTGTACCGAATTTTGGATCTTATGCATATAAGGTCGTCTTCCATTTGGCCATTTGGAGAGTGTTTTAGGGATTTCCAACCATACGGATGGAAAGAGCATCGAAAAATAAGCTAGCATGTCGATTTTCATACAATTTGGTAAGGTGATGATCCTCCCACTTAACGATTCATAGTTTATAGAAATTTTAACAGTTCAGGATTTCAACATTTAAGTGGGAGGATCATCACCACACCAAATTATATGAAAATTAACATGCTAGCTTATTTTTCGATGATCTTTCCATTCGTACAGTTGGATTTTCATAAAACTCTCTCCAAATAGCTAAATGGGAGGTGACCGAACTTACACAGTCCGTCCGACCAGGCGCACTATATATATATAGCCGTGATAAGGTACGGCTGGCCTTATCACTGTGCAAATGAGGTCGCTTTCCATTTTGGCCCTTGGAGTATGTTTAAAGGATTTCCAACCATATGAATATGAAGATCATCGAAAAATAAGCTAGCATGTCCATTTTCATATAATTTGGTGACCGTTTGTGCCTCCCACTTAACGGTTCTTATTTTTTAGAAATCTGAACGGTTTATAATTTCAACCATCAAGTGGGAGGACCAAACAGTCATCAAATTGTATAAAAATGGACATGCTAGATTATTTTTCGATGATCTTCCCATCCATATGGTTGGAAATCCTTCAAACATGCTCCAAGGGCCGAAATGGGTGGCGGCCGGATCTGCATAGTGATCCGACCGGCCACACAGTATCGGGACTATATATATATATATATATATATATATATATATATAGATAATATTTTTTAACCATATCAAATAATATAATAAAAATAAAATTTCTACTGAAATATTACATAGAATATAGAATATAGAATATTTTGATATATTGATATATATATATATATATATATATATATATATATATATATATATATATAATTTTGAACTTTCAAACTTCGCTAGAAATTTCTAAACAAATAGCTTCATCATTTGACAACTCTAATTATTTTCAAAGCATTAATTTCAACTTCATTAGCTTAGTATAATACTTCTATGTTTGGGTGGTAGGCTGCTTACCTATACATATAGTTAATAGTTAATATAATTTTTTTGCCATATACAACGTTTGTGCTGCATGAAAATGCTTTGGGTTTAGGATTAAAGATAAACACATATTCACTAGTTTAAAACATGAGATCTCTGTTGACGGTGACACCTAAGATTATTAGTTTCGGGTGATTATTAATGGCTCTAAATTTTCTTATTAAATAATACTTTGTTGAAATAGTAATATGATATAGGTAAATTATTTTTTGAACATTGTATTTAATTAAAGTTTTCTATCGGGTGTTTTTGAGTATTCGGTACGTTACCGACTCCACTAAGAGTGATTGTTGAACAAGCATTTCTCACTCTTTGAGCTCTCCCCTCTCTCTCTCCATTCTCTACTCTTCTTCTACCTTTCTCCTCTTTCTGTCTGATTTGATCGTTGGAGACTACCTGAGGGCACAGCTGCCCAATGCTCCCCTCCTTGCAGATCATTTCTCCGGCGAAACGAGATCTCTGAAGGTTCAATCCCCAAAGCATTAGAAGATCTTGTGAGCAAAAAGCATGTTCTAAGAATTGTCCAAACAACCAATCTTTCCGTAAATTTTTGAAGTTTCTCCATCTCAATTGATTTCTCACCCGTTCATCTAGATTTATTCCAATTCCAAAGAAAGAACAAATCTCCACATCAACATAACTTTTTTTAATTTAAGAATCTAAAGTAAGATTTTTTTTATTTATTTATGATTTTACCCTTTTATCTGATTCACCTCCATTCTGCCTGTAATATTGAACTGACAATTGGATGACTGGTTGACAGTAAAAACTAATTTACCTAATGATGAAATAAGATAGTTTTTCATATAATTTAAAATTTATTCATCAGTTAAAAATACATTAAAAAACATACACAACAAAAGCAGAGAGTACAAGAGATATAAGGGAGTCAAAGACCTAAATGATTGAAAGACCAAATTAAAGAGTTACAACCTAATAGAATAACATAATCTACAAGTATATCAAACCATTGCTCTTCACCATTTCAATTTAGCTGGGAAGTACTGCAGATAATATCCCAAATCATGTCAAAATAAATAAAAATAACAAAGAATTAGGAAATTATGATAAGGTATATACATTATACATATTATACCTTTTCAATGAGAGATAAATGGTATGGCTTCACTGTCTCCACATCAACCCCTAACTTGCTTTTGCTGTAAAGATCATACTTGCTACAAAATTCCCAAAGTTATTTCACTTTGAAGTTTCTATATAACATGAAACCAAAGTAAAGAGAGAGAGAGAGAGCTGTAACCTAAATATATGAAGCCATTTGAGGTTCTCTTTATCCTCTTCATTCATGAGATAAGAATAGGCTCCATGCTTATGCATAGCTAGAAAATAAAACACAAAAATCATACTTTCGTATCGATATATATTTAATCATAACATGAAACATGATCAATTTGAGTTTAATCTAGCATTAATTAAAAGGTTTAGATATACGATCATGAACGTACGATAAAACGAATGGTATCGGATGATGAAAAGGCCAGCAGAAGGCAGAGTTGTCTTGTTCTTCTTAGCAACCTGAAATTGATCAATCATACAGAATCAAACTATGCTCAATCTGTATTTATTAATCAGTGTAGTAAAAGATAAATAAAAATTCATACTAAGAACATATACTCATCACTTCCCCAAGACATCAACACATTGTCAAGACCACATCCTTGTGAATAAACTCCATACTTTGTGTTGTACTTGGGATTGTTGAAGTCTGGATTTCCCATGAAATACTGCAATTTAAGTTCACATGATCTCTTCAGAGAATGTCCAAGTAAAACAAATGCAGTTTTGATTAGTTTTAAACTTTTAGTTGAGATTACCTTGTGGTGAACATTTGATTCATGGAAAGCACAACCCACAGGGAATGTATCTCCTGAAAATTAGGTCATTGTTAGTAACATAAAAATTAAAAACAGTTGAGTGTGGATTATCAGTTCTTAAATTAAATCCATATGTTTAATTGGATCTTTGAACCAAATTGATGTGAAAATATTCAGATTGTCACCCTGTAATTGTTAGTACCAATACAAAAAACCAATTCAACACTGGCAATAATAGATACAAGTTTACGATAATGGTCCAAAAAAAAGTTCAAATAAACACAAAACAACCATGACACCTAAGATTTGCGTGGATAACCTCACTATCAAACTCTTTTACTCCAACCGCAATAAGACAACTACTCTTTGACACCTTGAACAGGACCCCAACAGCTTGGGATCTAATCTTGAAGAACAATGGAGAAGAGAAAACCCTAGTAGAGAAAAAACATTTTTTATCAATCTTTTATGTTATAGGATAAAAATAACTGTAGACACGTGGCATGATTTGGACCACTAAGATAGAAGCTCGACAGTTTGGTCATCCAACGGTGGAAAATGAACCCCAAGGGCATCAAGATCTACTGGATCAAGCCAACAAGTACTAAAAGGAGGTTATCGGCCCATCGATCAGGTATCTAGTATCTCTCTAGAATCATATACAATCCATCTAACTTTTTTTTTCTCTCTCTCTCTCTCTCTCCCACTTTTGGAGTTCTAACTTGATCGTTAGAGGCTTCCCCAAGCACAAGTGCTTGGATCTCTTCTCTCCCACGATTCCTTCTCTTTCAAAGCAAGGTTTGATTTGTGAAGACCGATACCTAGAGAAGTCCTGATGAGTGAAGAAGAAGGATCACTGATCGTCACCGACCTCTCTATCAAAATCTTCTAAAAAATTCCACCATTTTTTATCAATCTCTCTCATTAATCAAGATTTGCTCTGATCCCCATGAAGGGTGGATCATTGCATCAACATTTTATATTAAAATATAAGCCTAATCCTCTCGTTCAAAATAGTTCTTTTATACCAAAAACACCATTTTTCTAAAATACCTTCGGTGCAACAAATTTATCCCAAAATCTTAATTTAGTGCAAAACAGTGATTTTATCATATTAAAACACATGCATCATAAATAAAAGTAAGTTGAATCTATCTCTTTTGGTGAATACTAATTTTAATCGTTTACAAGTTCAAATTAAGACCAAAAAGAAAAAAAGAAAAAAAAAAGAAAGGTTTTTACTCACCTACAACGGCCCATTGTGGATGTTGTCCGAAGGTCGCATGGAGAAGAACCTTCCCTAGATCTTGATTTCAATGAACATATAGCAATTATAGTAAATAGACTTCCCAATTGAATGATATATATATATATATATATATATATATATATATATATATATATATACTATTTTATAGTTGCTCAACATCATATCTCAAGATTGACTCCATAAAGTTTAAGTTGATTGGAACACAAATTCCATTAAATATATGTTGGATTTGTTTTTTTTCACATGATATAATTATACTTAATAATGGTTAACTTTTTATTTTATTTAATTAAACATGAACCAATTCTAATAGATCCAATCAAATTAAGTATTCTATTTTGGTTCAATTATATGTTAAATTCTAATAGATTTAGGAACTGGCGTGAGGTTATCCCTTCATATAAATATAAGGTTGTGCTCCATCAATCAACCATAACCATTAGAAAAATAGAGTGTCGGAAAGAAGAACTCAGCCTTCACAAACTCTAGTTTATAATTAATTACTAGAGGGCTTGGTACAATAAGATCTTAAACACCATCAAATCTCAAAATGCTTTTCCATCTATTTTATGATATGGTATATATGTGAGTTATACAATTTATAAAGCAAGATTCAAGTATTATAGATTTAATAAAAATATACAATACTGTATATTCACATTATATATATACTTATTCAATTAATCAATAATGCTAAAGAAAAGGAGTAGAAACTTAAACACAAAACAAGAGAAGAGTTGAAGTGTATAAAGTAACCATGAATTAGAGCAGTCAAGTGAACCCAGTCCTGTTGAGGGTAATCTTTCCTAATAGCATCAGCAGTCTGCAACAAATGCTGAATTTGGGGTTCCTCAAGGTCTGGATCACTCTCATCCACAACCTCATTCAGCAACTCACATGCTTCCCAAATGCTCATCTCCATCCTCCCCAACTTCCCATACTCCTCTCTCATCTTCTTCACCTACATTGTTCTTTCTCTTTGTTTTTAAACACAAACACAACAGACAGATAGACAGATATTATAAATTAACTATGAAAACTAAATTCTTATCAAACTCACAAAGTCATATGTTTGGGAAGTGTGATTCATGCTGTAGAACTCCTCCACTGTGTTGTTCCTCTCTGATTCAGCATCATAGTCTCTGAAATGTTTTTTCTCATTAATTAGTTTTCTTGTGTTGGAGAAATATATATATAAGAGGAAAAATTAATAACCTGAATCTGTGGCCAAATGAGTTTGTTTCTGGCACTACAAAACCACCATCCACCATCTTCTCCATCTCTTTATTACAAAGAGCACACATGTTGTTGCCTTATTTAAAGAACAAGATCCAAATCAGACATCAATATCTACAATCAGTTCATACGTCCTTTTCCCCAAGATTTTTATATATATATATATATATATACAGTGTTGGTTAGATGTACCTGAAATTTATTATTATATTTATTATATTTACTAAATTTATTCTATTTATTAAATTTAAGATAAATTTAAAAAAAAATCCATGTGATTTCACATATTTGCACAATAGAAAAAGTGGTTTTTTTTCGAAAAAAACCCTTGTGGTTTTTCAAGTTAACAAAAAAGGGAAAACTATTAACTCCCTCTAACGTCGTTAAGTTGGCACGGATATTTTTGTCAAATTTTATAAAAATAAATGATGAAAATTACACGAACATTGGCCTAAATTGGATTCCTTTCAAATGTTAATCTGTTTGAGAGAAAACAAAAATAATTGACAAAAATACCTCTACCAACTAAGCAGGGTTAACGCTATTAATGGGAATTAACGGTTTTTCCCGTTTTTGTTAACGGAAGAAACACAAGGTTTTTTCAGAAAAAAAAACCACTTTCCCTATTATTCAAATCTGTGAAACCACATAGTTTTTTTTTAATTTACACAATAAATTACTATATTTATTATATTTATAAAATTTATTACTATATTTATCAAATTTTTTATTGTATTTATTAATTATTAATTATTTATAATATTTATCAAATTATTAATTATATTTATTAAATTTATTACTATATGAACTTTCAAAACTTCCCAAACTATCTCTTTGATAGTTGTTTTTCCCAGACAGTTCCTCATTTTTTGTATCATTTCATTTAGGGTTAAATATACTTTTCGTCCCTGGAAACAGTGTGATTGTTCACTTTCATCCTTATGCTTTCATTTTGTTCAATACCCTTATGTATTACGGTCCTTGACGCTGACGTGGCATTGATGTGGAAGCCAAATGACATATGAATGAAATGCATGGATTTTTTTTTCTCTTTGACAGGTGGGCATATTTTGCTGATGTGGCATGTCACATGTGGTGCTGATGTGGCAAAAAAAAAATTAAAATTAATTTTTTAAAAAAGTTATAAATTTTTAAATTTATATTGGAATTTTATGTGCACTCATCTCTCTACTGAGATAAATACCACACTAGCTAGGTCAAGTGCACCACTTAACCTTAAGGTTGTTCAAAATCGAAACCTGATAAGCAAGACTGAGATAGATATTTAAAAACCAACTTCAACCATCAAGGTTTAAGTCTCAAAATACAGAAACAACAGAATACAAATCTGTGTCTGAATGAAATAGTCTTACAATCCAAGCACCTTATTAAAAATACAACAAATACTAGAAGATAAGCCAGAGCCAAACAACTAGACCTCGACCCTCCCCTGGATCACTATCTAGGTCCTGCAACATAAGAAAAATAAGAGATAGACATGAGCTACACGAGCTCAATGAGTCAGACGCTGCTGCCAGCTATTATACATAGTTGTGCCATATCAGCTATTATACATAAGGTGGATCAAACAGTTGCTCCTGTTGTATGAATTCATTGAATTCATCCCGCTACCCTAGGCTTGTTGTATGATTGTTCCTTTCTCCTGTTCTTCTGGTAGCATTGAAGTCACCAGCTAACATCCATGGTTGTGACCACATAATCTGGGTGTTCTCCAGTTCTTGCCAGAAGGCCCTTTTCAAGCCTCTGTCACAAGGGCTATACACGGTGGTGATCATGTAGTTCTCCCCTGTTGATGTTGCTTCTAGGATTCCGGTGATCAAGAAAATGCCTAAGAAACTGCTTACTGGTTTGAATTCGGTGTTTTTCCATCTCATACAGCAGGCTCCCTGGTGTTGTTTGTTGGGAGCACTTTACAGCACTTTACAGCCCCAACACTCCACAGAACTGAAATTGCAATAAACATAAGTCTCTAAAGTTTATGTAAACTATAGTTTGTACGGACCATTAAGTCACCGCTAGTATGTTCTCCCACTTGGTCTTTTACTCGAAATAACTCATAACGTATTGGTTGGTCTCTTTACAAACAATACTTTACTCTTAATCTGAGTATTACGGACACATACTAAATGTCAAGACCCCATCAGGCTCATCAGCTACTTCAGGCTCATGTTGTCGGTGAAGATTTTACAGGCTTCACCAAAAGGATAGTGTCGCCCGATCGTCAAAACAAAGACCACCTTGACAATGAAGTTGAACACATTCATACATAGCAAGTCTATGTTCATAACAATTAATTCTAGGGACGCACACTCCCACCCTAGGGCTCAATTTCCCCTAAACGCTTAGATCTAAGAGTAATAATGCTCGATACTCACTAAATGTAAATACCCTCGATCCCAAATAGGGACCGCGTGTCACACCGGCCAAATTTCAGTGAGTTCCCCGAGCCCAAGGTCACGCCAAACTATAACAGAACCTGCGGAATGAACTGGAGACGGTGGTAATAAAACATAAAATAGTCTGGAGCTCATCCAAAAAGGAGAGTCATAACTGATACAACACTCTACAGACTACACGTCTGTATCTAGTCTCCAAAATAAAATACATCATCTACAGAGTGCACAACATAGAAGCTAATATGGGACGCCAGAGCCAGCTAAGAGTTCTCACATCTCACCGTGTCTAGCCTTGCATCAACTTCTCTGCGCTACCGCATACAGGTGAGTAAGGAAGAGGGACTGAGCCATGAGCTCAAAGTGATACGTGACCCCTCATCGAGTCAAATAAGACCCGTGTTTCTGAAAATATAATCTTGTATATGGAAAGTAATCTCTACTCATATACATGGAGAAAATACTGTAAAGCATGGACGTCTATGCATTAATCTCCTAATCAGGATGATTATCTAATGCAATGTCCGAGAAAAACCCGAAAAGTCATCAGTCGAAAACATGCCTGTCTATGTCTCATGAGATGTCTAGATATGTGAGCGTCTATCGATAAGAATGCAACTCTGTAGGATCAACTTGCTAAGATCTCGGGATAAATAGCCGCGAGGTATCCCCGATCACGGGTTTGTATGTGAAGCCGCATGAGGTTTCCACGATGCAGGTCTTCACTTTCGTGGTACCGAGCACTCCAAAGAGTTGGGAAAGGGTTTTAAGATAAATTCATTTTTGAAACAAGGTTTTGATGCCGTAAATTCATTTTGAAAACAAGAAAAACCTTTCCCCTACTTTCGGTGGATCACGTTGGTCTTAGCTCAATCGGAGCCGCATCTGCATAGCAAGGATCATCTATCTGGGAAGCAAAAATCGATGCTCACGCCATATATCTATACATTTATCTTCTTACATTCTTATGCGTAATTCTTCTCTATTCTACAAATGCAAGTAAACTTCAAAATCATTCTCAAATCCGAATAAAAACCATACTCGGAAAGTAATATATCAAAACTTCGATAAAACTTCGATCGAATCACGAGAATGTCCAAGAGGTCCACTCACCAAGTCCTCACGCAAGTCAAGTTTGACTCGACCTCCAAGATCCGTCTTGACCTTCCCTTTCCCTAGTAATTACAACCGTGTCTCAATTAGTTACTAGTACACTATCATAATCTTAACTATTCATGGGCCCAAGTCAATAAAGATTAAGGCCCAACACTAAAGCAAATCATACCACATCCAAGCATGAAGCCTATAGCCAAGCAAATCTAAAATTGACTATTTACCATCAAAATACTACAACTCATTAGACTCAAATCATGGGAGCTTTAATCATATTCTTCAGCAAATCATCTCACTGCCATTCTAATGAAACACCAATACTATACTTTAGCATGGACTCTAAAAATAACACACTTATAATAATCCATGGGCCTAAGTCCAATTATCTTAAAGCCCACTACTCAAACTGATCTAACTGAACCAGAGACAAGCATTTGATCTCCTTAGGAATCTATCCAACTGAAGAGTACTGCAGTTCAACCATTAATAGCAACTTCATCACAATGGTTACACATTCCAACCTAATCTTCATATAAGCATTCTTTCAAACACCTTATGAGCATAAGGAAATTTAAACATAATTCCCTCCTCTTGAACCTAAATTCTTGCTAGGTTACAGAGCACATAAGGACCATTTCATCAACAGCAATGTCATAGCAATTCTAAAACATAATACGATAATCTACAAGCCGAAATATAAATTCGCAGAATTCTGGCTGCCCTGCTTGATTTAGGAAAGAATCAGTCATAACTTTTGAAGCGTAAGTCCAAATTCTCTCATTTAAAGCTCGTTGGAAAGAAGACCTCGAGATCTTTCCAACGGCGTATTACACAACCCAAACGGACTAGTGAGCAGGGAGCAGCAGCCCCTCAAAGTGGACAGAATTCTGCAGGACAGAATTCTGCAGGACTATCTACAAATCATTGCCTAAATTCTCAACACTAAGCTCCTAAAATACACCTGGTTCACCAACCTCATCATAAATCTGATATTAGAATTGGCTAATACAGGAGATGACACAACCAATCTCTATTTACTGCCCATAATGGCACAAATGCTACAACCATGAACATAAAGCAGCCACATCAACTTTAGCATCCCATAAAGTCATTCCTTCAAATACTAACTATACTCCTTTATGAAACCTGGAAGCTGAATTATATTACAACTGAATTTTAAACCATTCCCTCCACTTTGAACTTTTGAATCTAAACAATACAATACAACAAACACAGCTGGGAACAATTCACACCAACAACACACAATTCCTTCAAACATTCCTTCAAACACTCGATAGGCAAGAATGAAAGCCTGTAACAACCCTTCTTCTTCTCGATTATTGAATCCTAAATGGATACATGCCAAACAACAAAAGCAATAACAACAATACAACAAGAACATCATCACTAATGTCAACCTCACAGCTCATCAAGACATGTTATCGAACATTTAATAGGCACAATTGATTCTTACAATCGAAACATCTCCTTATCTATTGAAACTACCAGATTTTACAATCAAAGCAACAACAATAACTACATACATCGAGGACCACAGCAGCTACAACAACAAAAACACTAAGCTCACAACAGTCATCCACTCAACACTAAACTGAGCCTTGCATACCTTGCCAAAACCTATTGCTCCTCTTGAACCAAGCGTGTGGACTGACCAACGGCTGGCTGGAAACCCTGCAGGAGATCTTGTAGAAACTGGCCAGACCTCGCCGGAGCAGGGAACCCCAGGAGCTGGACGTTGCCATGGTGGTGATCGAAGTGGAGGGTTGAAATCTCGTGAGCGTGGGCCGATGATCCTTCTCCAAAAGAGACAGTCCTCCTCCCCCCGTGGACAGCCTCTTTCCCCCTCTTTTTCCTTTGATTCGTCTTCGACCAAGGAGCTCCGTGGCAGCCCCTCCCTCACACTCGCATGCATGCTGACAGCTCCTGCTCGGGCCACCAACGAACAGCTTCGACAAATCGACGCCACCTCCTGCTTGCCGGCCGAGCACACCCCCTTTCCTCTCTCATGTCTGATGACCAATAAGCCCATGATCCTCTCATTGCTAAAGATCAGCCCCATGATTCTCTCATTTCTAATGACAAATCAGCCCCATGGCTGAAGTACATTTCTTTTAATTAATTTATCAATTGTCACATACCTAAGTCTTAACTTTAATTACCCTCCAATAAGTTATTTCAAAAACTCCAATAAGTTATTTCAAAAACATTATTCATTCATCCCTCATTCTATAAGTTACACTAACCACATTTAGGTGCTCGAAACTCCAGTATTTCTTAACTATTTATACAATATTTGCAACAAATTTACAAAGAAAACCGGGACGTTACACCAATGTGGGTTGCCATATGGAGAATTTCCCTGCCATGGCAATCAAATAAGATAATTGGGACCAGAAAGAGGGTTTGGGTGATATCTTCTAGATCAGTTCTCCTCTTTGGTGCTATTGTCATTGGGGTTATTCCCTCTGCTGGTTTTTGTTTTCGGTGTCTTCCTCTGGGTCTTATTGGTCCACTGGTGGATGGTATTCCTTTTCCTTGTTTTTTTGTTGCTTTTTGAGCTTCTTCCAGTCCTTTATCTTCTGAGGAGCCAGTGGGTTGTGGTTGTTCAGAGATGAGGTCCCAAGCCTCATCTGAGATTATAGTGCAAGCCCTGTTTATAAATTGGATTTCCACTTTGCTTGAGTCTAATCCGAGTCCCATTCCGGTTTGGATTAGGCTTATTACATTTTGTTCTTAGTTGTACTCTTGTGGCTGATCTCCTGTAATACAGGGTTTAATAGCCTCTTCTAGGCCTTGAGTTCCTTTTTTTGTTGGGCTCTTTTAATATAAGGTTCAAAGGGTTTGGTTGGGCCATGAGATTCAAAAGGAGATATTATATAGTCTTTTGAGATTACATGTTCCAATGGATTATCATTTGCTTCATTGGTAAGCAGACCATTTCTTGGTGGGTTGGTTGGGCTATTGGTTTTGGGGGGCGCCTGCGCCTAGGAGGGCTTGGTACCTAGCCCGTATGCCCAGCCCCTATCTCCAGGAAGGTTAGTAGCTGGGCTGATTTCATTAAGTGCACCAATCTTTGTCTAGTTGTCTTCGAGCCATTAGTCAATGACATACATTTCCGCCAGCTGGGTGAGTCCCATACTATCCAATTCAGCAAGTTGCAGGTCCCACCGTGTGAGTTTTGGCCCCTCTTGAGTTGAAACGTGGCCCCTGACGCCAACCCATACGACCTCAACACTGATTGAAGGGAGCGCAGGGGTCATGCACTGATGCCTGTCGCTCCTACTCCACCCTCGTCGCCCTAGTACAACGGTTCGAGGGTGGGTGGAATTGAAGGACCTCTGGTACATCTCCAGTGCCTGGTGGTCCTATATATCATCGGCTTCATCACGAATGCGGATTCCGGTCAACCGCCTGACTCTGATCTTCTTCTCCTTCTGCTCCTTTTTGCGTTATCATCGGCGTCTTCCCTTCTCTACAACTAACGTCTTCTTGCAGGTTGTAGTCATCTGATTGATGGTGGTGTTCCTCTGTTGTGCTTCATCCTTTGCCATGACTTTGCTCTCGGTTTCTCTTGCAGATGTGTAGTCGTTAGCCCCACGGCAGTGGGTCCTGGCCCTCCTCCATCACCACCTGGTAGGAGTGCTTTCTAATTCCGATGTTGTAGGTCACCCAACAGGGTAGTATCCGTCCATGTCGCACCCGAATCACCGTCCTTGCACATCTGTATCTCGTCCTCCCCGGCGATCAACTTGGGTGAGCTCCCCAGTAGGTTTGAGCATACGCGCCATGACTTCCCTTCTCCAAGCAAAGCGAGGTAGGCGCTGGATTATCACCTAGCAGGCTTAGCCGTCAGCCTTTTCCGGGTTCCAGAAGTCTGCCGTCATTTGGTGGCACTGGAAGCTGAAGTCCGACAGCTCCACTAGCTTCAGGGCTTCCAATTGGCCGGCCACCTTCTTTGATGGGAAAGTGAGTAGGTATCTTCCATCTTTTAAGTTTTTTTCTTCATAGTTGCCTTCCACTCCGACGATGCCCTTCAGCGCCGCCGGCCTTCCTTGACCTTAAGTATGGTCACCGCTGTGTAAATTTCCATGTCCTCCTTTCCCTGAATCATATCGCTATCCAGGGATAGTGAGAGGTGATGGTGTTCTTCCTCTCTTTCCTCCTTCGGCTTGGCCGCATGTGGTCAAGGTGGAGCATCGTGTTTCGTGTCTGAGACCGGGTGATTTTAGTTGGGTTTTCTTCGTGTCTCTTCCGCACAGGTTTCGATCCCTTTCCCGAGGGTTTTGGAGCATCCTTTTCGCTGAGTTGTCGTTCACCTGCAGCCGGTGGCGCGGTGGCCTACACCTCCACATTTTCTGCAAGTGATTGCTCTCCAGCACTCTGACGATCGGTGTCCACCTCGGAGGCACTAGCCGCATACCTCCATGAGTCCCGAGGCTGTGAAAACGGTTGGTGGCGATCTTCTTTCCCGCTGTGTAGGTGACCGTTGGTGTACCGGACTTCTCTGTCTTCTTCTTTTGGATTACACTACTTCCCACCCCTCCTCCGTTGATGGTGTCGATTATGCATAGGGGGGGGGGGTCGTCATCTCCAGTGGGGTTGTCCTCTCCTTCTCCGAGATGATCTCTGACTGTCCGCCAACGGCGTTGGCGTATGTGGTTCCAGGCATGCTCAGCGGGCTCCGGTGGGGGGTCGACGTGCTCCCTTCATTGCACCGAGGGGGGCATGGTTGCTCCTCCTCAAGGTTTGTCTTTTGACGCCACACTAGTGTCATCTTTGATTTGTCTCCTTACGTGCACCTTTAAGTGTGCCTCCGTGTGCATCGCCGCGTGCTCCGCTCGTCTTCCACTTGGGTCTTATCCTCCGTGTACCTGACCATGTGCATTCAAATCAAGAAGAAAAGAAGGCATAAAATTAGATTAATTTGAATTATTTCATTAGCATAAAATTATTTCAATTATACCCCATTGGATAATTTAATTTTGTTTCCAATAATTTTATTTAATTTAAAGTTAATTAGATTAACTTGAATTATTTCATTAGCATAAAATTATTTCAATCATAGGACTTAGACAATATAATTTTGTTTCTAATAATTTTGTTTAGTTTAAAGTTAATTAGATTAACTTGAATTATTTCAATCATAGGACTTAGACAATTTAATTATTGTTGGCTTCAATAAGTTGACTCAAATTAATAAAACATACAACTTAACTAAGGCCAATAATATAATGAACACTATAAATATTTAATGAACCTTAATTAAATTACAATTTTGATTGATCCGGTTTAATTTAAAGTACTCAAATCTTATATAAGGAAAACTAATTTTAATTTGTTGGTTTTTAAAATATTTTTATTTACTTTAACATGGATTACATAAACTTAAAATAGGACATTTCAAAAAAATCAATACACTTTAGATTACAGGGCTTAATCACAAAATTATATAAATATTTCTAAAACCCTAGAATCCCAAACCATTGGAATAAGAACGAAGTAGCTTGTCCACAAATCAAATTAGGAGCACAAACATGAAACCACAAATCAAATTAATCAGGAGCACAAAGTTCAAATCACAAAGGAAGAAAGGGAGGAGGATTACCAGAAAGAATAGAAGCTTAGGCTAGATGACGGAGCACCACTGTTTATATAAAAAATACATGTCCTTATCTTATTAGAATTAAAATTCTAATTCTAATAAAATTTAATTTATCATGATCGTGGCCAAATCAGGATTTGATAAGAAGTATATCCCGAGACAAATCAAGGGGTATAAATCTCATGATCATCCGAGAACAAATCTCAAGAACTTTGAAACAGCCTGGGAACACATATCCCGAGGCAACTCCAAAATCCAAATCATCTGAGAACGGATCTCAAAGCAGTCTCAGCCGAGAACAAATCTCGAAGCGACTCAAAAGGTACCGATCTCGAGGCATGGAATACCCATCCGAAGGCAATCTCAAGGCCCCACATATAAAAGTAATTAAATAATTAATTAATTAATCATTTAATTAATTAAAGGATTAAAAAAAGAAAGAAAATAAAAAGAAGAAAATAAAGATTTGATCTCATCTCCCTCGTTCCTATCCGGTTAAAAAAAGAGTCAAAGAGAGGTTACGATGGACTGGGATTTTACGGGGGAAGTTGGGACTCAAAGAACGATAAAAAGGAAGACATATCAGTCGGGGAGAAGGAGAGAGGCAGCACAGAAAACAAAGAGAAGAAGGAAAAAAAACAAGAAGGCAATCAAAATCAAGGTATGGTATATAATATAATATATCTATTAAAGTATAATAGATAACATATATGAAAACAAGGATCCCCTTCTACGCCTCTACCTTCTTCTTCAAACCACTGATGCTGATGCTCAAGGCCTTTGAAGATCCCGGATCCGTTGCTGTTTGCACTACGCCTCGGGATACATCGGCCTCCCGCCCGCATCCCAGAAAAAATCGCCATGCTCGGCTGCGGCCAAAGCTGCAGCCTACTTCTCAAGCTCAAGGCGCCCCTTCTCCTGGTCTCAGGGGCTGCCCGCCCTGCAGGGAGGCTATCGCCCCGCACTTCCCAGCGGATCCCGCGCCAGCCCGGCCCGCTGCCGGTTCAAGAAGGCGCCCCAAGCCTGCACACCCCTCCCTGCGCCTCCAGGGTTCATCGTCCCTCCGCCCTTGAACAGCGCCGAGCGATCCGCCACCACTGATTCACAAGGCTCCCCATCCCGCCTCACCGCGACGCCGGGCCCCTACGCCAGCTCCCGCGCCAGCTGCGGCCTAGCCGCCCGGTCCGCCCTCGAGTCGAAGCCGACGCCCCTCTGGGCACCCACACAGCCAAGGCCCCTCTACGCCCGGCTGACGCCCGGCCG
Source organism: Dioscorea zingiberensis (assembly GCA_026586065.1). NCBI lineage: Eukaryota > Viridiplantae > Streptophyta > Magnoliopsida > Dioscoreales > Dioscoreaceae > Dioscorea > Dioscorea zingiberensis. The sequence continues at coordinate 3,980,696 of CM048825.1, read as the reverse complement.
AAGCGGTCGGTGCCAGCCGTCGATCCCCCATCAGAGGCTCACGGCCAGCCCACCGTTGAAAAAGCTCCAGCGCCTCGCCGCCCTAGATCCGCCATTGAGCCGCGACGCTCATGTACCAAACCGCAGACACGCGCCATCACCACCTGGGTCACAAGAAGTCAGCCTTGCCAGTCGCCAAGAGGCAGCCTTGCCAAGCAGTTGCGCAAGCGAGTTATACTCGCCAGACGCCGCAGCAAGCATTGTGCCGCATTAACGCCGCAGAAAGCTATTCCGCTTCCCCTTTGTGCCGCGTTGTCCGTGTTCCTGCCGCCCAGCCTCCTGCCACCAACTCCGATGATCGCCATCAGTAGCCCTGTTCGCCATCAGCAACAGAGATCGCTATCAACAACAGAGATGAACGTCCTCAACAATTACCGACTGGCCCTGTCTGCAAGAAACAATCCCGACAAGAACATCACCGGTTCGCTCCTCGCAAAAGACTCCCGGCATCATCAGGCTCGTCTGCAAGAGTAACCCCAGCAGCCCCGTATGATCGTCATCAACAAATTCCGAAAATTGTCATTAACAATTAGCACATAGTTCCGTCCGATCACCACCAACAATCTTGAAGATCGGTGCCAACAATTTTGAAGGCCGCCATCAAACAAATCCTGAAGGTCATAATCGACAAATTCTGAAGATACCAGCCCCTCTGTTTGTTCGCCATCAACAGTCCCAACAATCGCCATCAATACCACCACTAATTGCAACTCGGTTCGTCATCATCTGGATTCAGATTAGGCTGCGTCCGGCTGACCACCAAGCTCCCTTTGTTCGCCATCGGACAATGCCGCGACTCAGGAGAGTGAATGAAGAGCTGCTACAAAAGAATTAAAAAGGCCGCGGAGATGCCGGGCTACTGTTAAGCCAATGTGCTAAAGATTGCTTAATTGATAGCCAAGCCTGTATAAATCAATGCATGTATGAAATCCTAGAAATTATGTGTGCATGTACAGAGGAGACTCTACCGAATTTTTGAAGAAGAGTTGCTACTAAGAGACAAGTTTTATAGATGCATGGATTCTGTTACAGTGTATTTTCATAACTAAGTTCACTGTAAACATCTAAGCATGGTTGCTGCATAATGTATGTGGAACTCCAGGCCATGTTGCTCCAAAGATATTCAATGATGATTAATGCTAATTCCATTGTATGAAGTCTTGCCAATTTAAAGTGGTGTTCCTTATCCAAAGTTGCTAAAGCTTCTCGTTAAATTAGTGAGCTTGTGAAACTCAGCATTAGCAATGGCAACAGGGATGAACAAATAAAGATAATAAACAAAGATGGAGATGCTAGAAGATATCTTACAAAGTAACTAAGTAATAGAGGCAAAGAAGCAAAGATGTCCAAGGTTGTAGGGGCTGTTGAAAACTGCTGCAAGGATAGCTGTTGAAAATTGCTGAAGAATTGCTGAATTGCTACAGAAATAGCTGTTATAAAGACTTGTTTTCAAAAATTCATAACTCTGGCCTGGAAACTCTGATTGGGGTGAAATCTGTGGAGTTGGAAATTAGATATCTGGATCTTCAATAGTCATATACAGAGCAAACCCTTTTGGCGGCCCAATCAAGGTATGTAACTTGATAAATAAAAGGGTCAATTCCAGCAATTCTGCCACCAGCAATACTAATTACCCATTTTCAAAAATTGATAACTCCTTCAAGAAAACTCCAATGGAGGTGAAATTTATGGCATGAAAAACTAGATATCTAGATCTTCAACAGTCATATACAGCACAGACCCTTTCGGCAACCCGGTCAGTGCATATTTTGGTGAAGAAAAAGGCTGATCCTGCGGCTTAGCTGACTTGACCACCCTTTATTCAAATGTCAATAACTTTTGCTAGAGAACTCCAATTGAAGTGAAATCTGCGGCACCGGAAACTAGGTTTCAGGATCTCTCTAACATATATAGTACAATCATTGCCAATGGTCCAGTTGAGAGCAGTTCTTAATGGAAAAGAAGTCAATCATCGGCTAGCTTTTGCTTGCCTTCGACCACTTCTCGGTTAAGCAAACGCTGCAACTTTTTGCTAAGGGAGCTCCAATCAAGACGAAATTTGCTAGACTCGACCCTCCAGGCCATATAAGATGCAAGGGAAAGTTAATTGGTGACCTAGTCAAGTATGAACATGGTCACAAACCTATTTCAAACCTCAAGTCGCAAGGCAACCGCTGGATTTATGGATCCCATATATGAGTACGGAGTTCCAAAAGCGGCGTACTATAAATAAACAAATAAATAAATAAATAAATAAATAAATAAATAAAAATATATATATATATATATATATATATATATATATATATACTGATATGTAATGAAACAAATTATATAGCAATAAAATAAATTATTGTTTCTCATTCTCTCTACTTGTGATTTTGCCCTTAATTCCGAGTAAGGTTCCTAACATTGTCCAGGGTAATTAATAATAGGGGCTTGCTTACTTCTATTAGGAATAAAAGAACCTACAAACAAACAAAATGATATTTGTGCTTCTGATATATCATTCCCGTGCCACACTGCGATATCGACGCTGTATTTTCGATCCCACAACCACTAATTTTCCGACTGGCCGAGACTTTAATTTTATGGAGACAAGAGGGGATTTGAGGGCTGGTGGTCAAGTACAACACTGAGAGATGTCGATAAGCGAGCACCAATTCACGGCCAGATTACCTGAAATGAGAGGGATTTGAGGGTGAGGTCATGGCCGCTTAGGAGAGATTTATGGATTTGAAAGAAAAGAGAGTGTTTTTTAACCCAAAGTAATGTTGCATTAGTTTTACTCTTGATTTGGTAGTAGTTTCAAATGCGACAAAACAACCCTAAATTTAAAAAACTTTTCTTTGCATTTTCAATCTTTTACATCAAACCAAACACCAAAAGCAAATAAGTTTTACATGTAAAACTTTTTACAATACACCTAGTTACATCAAACCAAACAGTTTCTTAATTAATAACAAATATATATATATATATATATATATATATATATATATATATATATATATATATATATGTAATTATTTATTGGCTACTGCATTTATTCTGGTGCCCATTATAAACCCTAGAAGAGGTGTTCATAAATCAACTTCTATGCCAACCAAACACATAAAAGTGTTGAACTCAAGCTTGAGAAAAACTATTTTGGTAAACCTAACAAAGGAAGTGTTCTGAAGTGGCTCGTAATTTCCATAAAACAAACACTCTAAAATGATTACCTTTTTGTTTTCCTTTCATTTTGAAGGCAATGACACAATGTGGAACCATGTGCCAAGTTTCTCTATTTCTCACAATCAAGCAAAGGAGTTGACATCCCAACTGCAAGAAAAGGAAGGTATGGAAACCTTAACTAAAGTTAGCTTATCAATTTCAAAATTATATTATAATTAATTCTCCACATCAGAATAGTGCATTAAGGTTCTCTTTTCTTTTATTTTCCGATAATTATTTTAAATCATAATTTTTGTTGTTTTCTTTAGATAAAAAAATGACATTAATTAAAATATCAACCTAATAAAAAAAAATAATTTCAAACAATCACTTTTGACAGCCTTAAATTAAATATAAAACTTAGAAGGGGTTTTTAGCTTTAAAGTTTTTAAAATCATGAGGGCTAAATCGCTTAAAAACCCATGACCCCCTCTCTCTCAGCCCTCAGGCCGTAGTGTGTTAAAGTACTCCGCCTACGTGGCATCTCCCGGTCAACTCTCCGACCTTTGATGGGCCCCATCGGAGACGCATCTCCGACTGCGATTCTCCATACTTCTTTAATGGCGGTGGAGATGCTTCTCTCCACTCTCTAGCTTTTCCTACTACTCCTCTTCCTCTCTGTTACTCCGCTGCTTGGGCTGCCAACGCCGGGAGGATTCTCCGGCGATGGGGAGTTGTGTGGTGGTTCGCGGATCGGCTGTGTTCTTGGTCTTGCTTGCTTGTGTTCTTCTCGTGGAGGTGGGTCTTGCTGTTGATGTGGAGCGGGGTAATGGGACGGATAGCTTTGCGGACATGATTGATCGAGCACTGCAGAAGGAGTTCCCCGAGAGCGAGCAGAATGGTGGGTGAGGGGTTTTGGGCTCCTTGATCTCTTAGATCTGTGTTTCTTGATCTCTTTTCATGGTTAATTCTTTTTCTTTTTTGTGCTTATTTTTGAGTTCTTGGCAATGTGGGTGAGAATGAGGATTGAGGGTTTTGGGGGGCCGATGTTGGGGTAGGTCAAGGTATCGATTTTTCTTTTTTCTTTTTATTTTTGAGGAGAAATTGGAGAGAGATCCACTCGTTTTGGCTAGTTTGATGGTGATTTCACTGATTTGTTTTGAAGAATGAAGTGGTTTTCAGATCGCCTAAGGTTAACTAGGAGATCCAAGTGAGGGAGTTCGGTTATATGGAATAACAGTGGTGTTTAGTGGAAGGAAATGCGTGTTAGGGTTCGTTAGTTTACCATTTTAGGTGCAGCGTGTTCAGACTTCAGTGGAAGGAAATGCGTGTTAGGGTTCGTTCGTTTGCTACTTTAGTTTACCAGCTGCATCCTAAATTCTTGCATTATTATCTTTGTCCAATTTAATTACACTCCCTCATCTATGTTTAATCTTGTGAAGTTTCTCTTTTCCTGTTTCATTGAAGATCACCTATTTTATTTATTTATTTATTTATGTTTTATTGAAACTAAAGTTGATATTTTTTTGAGTAGATGAGAAGTTGATAACATCTTTTTTAATCTACTTGTTATTTATTTTGTCTGGCAGAAACCGAGTCTGGGAACTTTAACAGCAGTGTTGCTGAAAATCAGGTTCACAATCTGTTCATTCCTGGGATAACTATGAGGGATAGCTTTGACATACAAATTGCATGAGATAGGATGAAGTTTATTTCACCGCGGAATGCTATTAGTATTATTTATGCTTAATAATTTTTCCATGGATTGCTTTGTCTCGAAATAGTTTTTCCTGGTTGATGTAGATATTCTCAACTTGTAAGAAGAAACTTATGAAACTTTGTACACTGAATATTTATAAAGTGGTTTGCTAATGAAATCTCAACTGGAAAATGAAATGTTGCTTGGGCTTTGTAGTATTATTCTGACATTCCATTGCATTAACTCCAAAATTTCTGAATAAAACATGGGTTTTCTCACTCTCAGTCAAGAAGCTTGGCAAAAAAAATTATTTTTTTCTCTTTTTGATTATTACTAGCTGTTCTCCTGCAGTCTCCATATAAGTTAATCTTTTTTTGAGAAATTTATGAAGTACAAATATCACCGAGTTTTTGAAGTAACATGGGTTTTCATTTTTATGTATGTTTTCAGGCTGTTCTTGAAACCGTTGCTCGAGTTACATCAAAGAAAAATGACACCAAAGAAGACAAGTAAGTACCTCGTCTTTAATATCAGAGTATTTACATCTGCTGTTGACTGGAGTTTCAGTTTCACCCAAATTCTTTATTCCTTAGATGTTCCTTTATCTTTTTGTAGGTCATTCCAGCTCCATGATGTATTCAATAATGAGAATAGGGCAGAGGACATGCCCACCCTAATAGACCGCAAGGTTTGTATGTGGGGATTCTTTTTTCCAGATAGTTGAATAATTGATATGTTTTCCTTAACATTAGCTATACTTCTTTGACAAGCTAAGTGGTAAAGCAACTGTCTTTTTTGTAGGATAATGTTTTTATTATATCAAACCCAAAGTCAAAATATCCTATGCTACAGTTGGACCAGAGGTGTGTCTATGGAACTTATGGTACTTATTTGTTTTTTTGCTCGCCTTCAGCCACATATAATCAAGTCAGGATTTTTTCCCCACAGGTTGATTTCTGATCTTGTAGTCGTAATTGTCTCTGCGGCCTGTGGTGGCATTGCCTTTGCTTGTGCTGGACAACCTGTATGAATTTGAAACCAATTTATTTATCTATAGAATGCATTGATTGGAAGAATGAATCATTACATCTCTAGGGCTTTGTTTTCCACTAACATACTTGACCTTTTGCTGTTTTTCCAGGTGATTACTGGTTATTTACTAGCAGGTTCTGTTATTGGACCTGGAGGTTTTAGCTTTGTCAGTGAAATGGTTCAAGTATGGTGCTTTTGCTTTTATAGCTTATTTAAGCTTGAGTTAGATTGTACTGTGTTTTCAGTTAGGTTGAACCATTGTGTTTTCATCATTATGTACAAGAATTCAATTAACTTTTAATGGTTAGAATCACCTTTATGTCAATTGACTAAACCATTCTAATATAGTTTTGGCATATCATTTTAGCTACTGTTGTCTACCTACAAGTTCCGCTATCATGTAAAAAATCTTTACTTCTTTGTTGACACTTTATGCATAGCTTATCAGCTTATTTCAGCGAAAGCTGAGAACTTTTGATGGTCATCTGCTATTGAAATTTATTTCTGTAAGACTTGGAGTGTACGCACGTTGTGGATGCAGCTGTGTTTTGAGTTGTAAAAAGCATGTTACATTCTTAGTTTTTGATTTACATGATCTACATGTGAAGCAAAGCAAGAATGATCAAGAGGGGTAATTAGATTAGCTTTGACCTTTAGTAACATTATAGTCAATGAAGGAAATATAACCATGGTGTAATCCATTGAGCCCATGTCCGCCACACTAAATAAAAATGGACTCTGATGCTCAAAAGAAAGGAGTTTTTGGTGAGATCGGGCAGCTGGGATGGAACTGATTTTCTTGTTGCTAGGCATTCTAGTCTTAAGAAGTTATTCAATTCAACTTTTGCCAGAAAATTATACTCAATTTGCTAGTTCAATTTCTTGAAAAAAGTGTTTTTTGTTTTCAAATTACGTCTCTAATATGATTTGTTAGTTGCTCTGTGATGTTGTCTCATATTCTGGAATTTAGATTTAGGGGGTTTAGCAGGCATTATTTGCATCTCATGACACACAATATACTTAATTAATATCAATGTTTGTCGCTGTGAATGTAAAAGAGGGGACTCATGTTCGTGATGTAAAATAGGGGACTTATGTCCATTATCTATCCACTTACTTTAAAGTCTAAACTACTCGTTGTCATATTGTCTTTTTCTCTTTTTCTTTTTGCCTTTTTCTGATTCTTTTGCTTGCAGGTTGAAACTGTTGCTCAGTTTGGTGTTATTTTTCTTCTTTTGCATTGGGATTGGAGTTTTCTACAACAAAGGTTTACACCAAATCTCAAATGAATTTTTTTCTCATGCTGTTCCCCTTGCATTTCAATAAGTTGTTTGTCATATATGGTGTTTTAAAAAAAATCATATGCAGCTTCGAGTTGTTCGTGCGGTTGCTGTTGTTGGTGGACTACTACAAATTTTTCTTTTCATGTGTTTGTGTGGTATCACTGCTTCGGTATGTTCCAAATTTTCAATTATGATGCTGTCTCTTCTGTTTTTGGAACTAGACTGAAGTCTCACCATTTACAGCTCAAGCAGTTGCTTCTTTCATTGAAATGCAGACACACCATTGCACATTATACTATATCAAATGTGAGAAATAATTGAAATGCAGGCACACCGTTGCACGCACATGATGCAGCTATTCCTTTGATTGGCAATTAGATTTTTCTGTTTTAGACCTGTGGATAGACCATTTTTCCTGAAAATCAACCCTTTTCACTTCTACAAGCCATGGACCTGTACCTTCTCGAATTTAAGGAAGTTAAACCTGATTCATCTTCAAGCTATCCTTATTTAAGAAAATGGAACATCTATTTTGGTGATTCTTTCTTACTAGATGTGTTTATCTATGATGTGGTGTGGGAATGCTCTGAGATTTTTGTCACAAGTAGGTTGTTGTGGTACTGTGCATATTCAGCTACCAATGCAGATTGTATTAAAACATATAGTTCTATTTAAGAATATGAAGGGGAGCGCTTGGCATGCAATGGTAAAGTTGTCTCCATGTGACCCGGGAGGTCCACGGGTTGGTCACGTGGAAAGCTTGCTCTTGGAAAAAAAAAAAAGGAGGTTACGTACAATAGATCCAAGTGGTCCAACCCTTCCCCGGACGTGCACATAGCGGGAGCTTTGTAGCACCGGGCTGCCCTTTTAGTTCTATTTAAGAATCTATAGGATTGAAGCATATGAAATTGAAAAAAATAATAATAAGACCAGAATAGAAGATGAGAGACCGTAATTTGAGCTCCCAAGAGCATAGTCCATTCAGATGTTTGAAAGCTATAAAGTAATTATTCTCAAGTTGGAACACCACTTTCTGGCTGTCATTGCAAGTTAAGGCACTAAGGAGGTCCATGAAGCATTAAAACCCCAGAACAGCTTATGTTGTTTGATTTTCATGTTAATGCATGAATTCAAATTAGACCTGACTCGACATAGAGAAGCATGTGTACAATATTGACATGCTCATATCTGGCAGTGTTCGAACAATGTGTATGGTCTGTTCATTACATCATAAAAGATGCACTAAATGTGGCATAATGAACTATTTAGAATGTTTAAGTTAGCTAAGTACTACATTAATTGAATCCTCATTCCTATTCCTTAAGCTGATGGTCATTTGAGTATTATCTGTTTATTGCTGCACAATGCTTAGCTTATGAACAGTCAGCATATACATTGGCATCAGACTTGTAATGTACCTGCTGGAGTCTTTCTAACATGGGGGTTTATATTTTTTGCAGTTATGTGGGGGTAAACCTTCAGAAGGGAGTATTTGTTGGGGCATTCTTGTCAATGTCCTCAACTGCTGTAAGTGAGCTAACATGTTTTGTGATTATTTGGAATTTTTCTACACATGTGAAGTGTAGCTGAAACTGCCAATCTTGTTTGGCCATTCTCTGTCACCATTGTTTATTATTTCATCACTAATACTGTTTTTTAAGAAAGCAACTTTTTGATTGATGCATTTTTACCTTCAATTGAATTGATTAAGATAATATGAAACTAGTGATTTTTCTGAGTGCACCGATATATTTGCACTTTCTCCTTTGGTACATTTTGCAATGTCCTTAGCTGGTGTTGTTGTTCTGTAATGTTTTTGTCCAATTTTTATCTCTACGTGGTGAAGGGATATATTGGACTTCCTATTGTCAATCTTTCACTTTTTCTTTTCAACCATCACTACTACTGTAGAGTATGTTGTTGATTTTCTCATGGAGCACTCCTTGATGATGTGCTTGTTTATGTGTAGGTTTTGAAGTTTTTGATGGAGAAAAACTGTATCAATTCTCTTCATGGACAAGTTACAGTCGGCACACTGATTCTTCAGGTAGTCTTGTGATCATCATTGTCTTCTGGTACTAGAGTCTTTATTCTGAATTGGCATTTGATAGCAAATCTATTATGGCTTTCAAACTTTTGATGGGATTCCTGATAAGGAAACAAGGATATCCTTCTTCCAAAATTATTAGATTATTCAGATATGATTTTAGTTATCCTGATTTAGGTTATATTTGGCCCAGGATTGTGCTGTTGGCTTGCTATTTGCCCTGCTTCCAGTTTTGGGTGGCACTTCTGGGTGTATTTCAAGGGGTAATATCAATGGCCAAATCGTAAGTAAAGCCTTTGTTGCATGCATTATGTGCTTTGGTGATCATATTTTTTGTTGTGGTGATATGGAAAGTGTCATTGCAAAATACTTGTGCTCTTAATGTTCTAGATATCACTGGCTGAAGAGTCCTACTATTGTTGTCATCATTTTCATTATTTTGCAGTTAATATGTGATTGACATATTCCACTGATGTCATTGGTATGAACTGATCTCTATCAGGTTGATTATGCTGTGTTCTTTCCTGGCTATCCTTTCAATACTATCCCGGACTTGTGTGCCTTGGTTTCTTAAGCTGATGATAAGTCTTTCATCTCAGGTATATATTTTCTTCTTTAAGTTTAGACCTCATATGATTAATCTCCAGTAGTTATGAAAGAGTTCAATTTGCAACTTCTGTTGACTAGTCATATCATATGAATGTGCTTGCTATAAATGTGCAGACCAATGAACTTTATCAGTTGGCGGCAGTTGCATTTTGCTTACTTGTTGCATGGGTATGTTCTAACCCTCTAATAAATTGTTTTTACCTTTTCTTTGGCTTTGATTAGATCTCTTTAATAGATTCTTAGTCTATTGTTTTTGAAAGAAATTTTATTTTCTGATATAATTGATAATTTTGAAGCTCTTAATAATTAAATTAAACTCTACTTTTTAGGTAGAATATTCTTGACAACTCTTATTTTCTGTAGAGTGACAATTCCCTGCAGAGTGGGTCTTTGTGCCTTCTTTGGATATGAAAAAAACCCGCAGGTGAATGACCACTATGTTTTCCTAGTTTTAAACACTGGATGTGTTGGTAAATATGTTTAGCATCTGGAGTTTATGAAGCATAATCCATGTAACTTGAGTTTATTGTGTAGATTATTTGTCAGCACTATGTGATGCGAAAAGTCTGTTCTACTTTGTGGTTTTTTCCCTAACTCAGAAATTTTAATAATCTCAGTGTAGTGACAAATTGGGCTTAAGCCTTGAACTGGGCTCATTTGCTGCTGGAGTAATGATATCAACTACTGATCTTGCACAACATACCCTAGAACAAGTAAGATCATCCTCCATCTATCATCCACAAAACAGGTTATGTTTTGAGCAGATATTGATCTTATTATACCAATTGATCTTCCTTTCCTGGCTTTGTTATCTTGTTATCTATTGAATATTATTCATTCTTCTGTTTGCTGCCTGCTGTACAATGTGAAGCCTGAGGTAGAGGTGAACTGACCAATATCAGAAGTTGATCTACTTCCCAATCCTTTTTTTTTTGATCTTTTTGGATCATCGAAATTAACCAACAATCTTAAAGAATCTGTTGTTTGTGGGTTCATCTTAGAAATGCTAGTTTTGGTAAAATTTGTTCATCACTTTTAATCCAAAACAATTCTAGATAATAATTATACCATGTTTTCTTATTTCAGGTTTGTTCTTTCTGCAGATTGAACCCATCCGGAATTTTTTTGCTGCCCTGTTTCTTGCAAGCATAGGGATGCTAATTGACATCCATTTCCTCTGGAACCACGTTGATATATTGCTTGCATCTGTAATTTTGGTGATCATTATAAAAACAATAGTTCTCACTGCTGTTGTTAAAGGATTTGGCTATACAAACAAGACTTCTCTTCTTGTAAGAGTGGACTCTGAGTTTATAGTATGTATTTTTGCATCATAGTTTTCATCTGGTTACCAGAACTAAAACTCATTATCATGCATAGGTTGGCATGTCTCTGGCCCAGATCGGGGAGTTCGCTTTTGTTCTTTTAAGTCGTGCTTCAAATCTTCATCTTGTTCAGGTGAATTTCTTGCCACTATAATTTATTAATTCAATCTAATTCGTCCTTGTTAAGAGTTCCACTATCTTTTTGCAAATTCAAAACCTGGTGTATGTATTGAATCTGCAGATTTATCAAATGAGATTTTGTTTGGAACTTTTTTTTTTGGCTTAAAATCATCCATCAATGCATGCTTGTTAACTCTATATATGTCTATGTATGTATAAATTCATAATCAAGCACATCTCATATAGTAAATTCCCATTAGTCCAGGTGTGCTTGGTTTTAGCTGGCGGAAGAGATGCGCTTGGAGTATATATAACTTTTCAGCATATCAATTTTCTGTTTTCTGCAATTTGTTTTATAATTTCTTCAGTCTCCAGTGATTTGCCCATGTTAACCTTATTTCTTTATTGCTTCCCACAGGGTAAACTGTACCTTCTATTGCTGGGAACAACGGCACTAAGTTTGGTAATTAATAAAGCTTTCATTTAGCATTTTAAATGTATGTGGCCATCTAAGGTGTTGAAAAACCAAATTTTAGTTGTCTTTTTTATTATAACCTCACTCATGCATATCTCATCTTGGTTTGGAAATAATTGAGGGAGAAGCTACTGCTAATTGTCACATGAAATTTATTGATTTTGTTTTCATCATTTGTTTGGGGTTATAATAGATTTATGTGCAGGTAACCACTCCATTGCTCTTTAAGTTGATTCCGGCAGTTATTCATCTTGGAGTTCTGTTGCGATGGTTCTCACCTGATACCAGCCTAAACGAGGTAGTTCTTTTATGCCCAATCAATGTCTTTCATATCTATTCAGGGGATGCTAAAGTTTATGGAATTTAAATACATATGATATTAATCTTCAGATGGGTTTTAAAGGTGATATCCTTCGATCAGACAGTGCTAAGCGTTACATTGTTGATGGTCCAAGGGTCTCATGCTTCATGAAAAAAATTTGAAAGTTGCATGAATCAGTGTGGACTAGTAGTGGGGTTTGCTGATGACTTCTTCATACTATGGGGGGCAGGTATACAAGCAAGAAAAGGAGATCTGATAGGTGATATCCTTCTGTAAAAAGAAGCCTTGCATCCTCGCTCTTCATCTCTCCCGATCAGTGAACTAATCATGTTCAAAGAGAGACTGATAACATTGTCAGGAGCATCGGTGTTTTGTGAAGTTTCTCAATCTGGTCTGGTCATCAACCTCTGTGCATGCAACCCACAATGCTGATTTGAATTTTACTGGTAATGTTTTTGTTTTGTTTTTTTTTCATTTTTCTTGTATTTGTTTTTCTTACAGATTGTTAATAGTTGGAACACCCACTATAGTCATTGAACAAAATTGTAGAGCATGTATATGCCAATTGGTTTGTTCTTTGAAATGCTCCATCTTCTCTTGCTTATTTGATTGATAAAACCAGGACCCACCCATATGCAGAAAATTTGTTTTCTTTCACTGGATTTCACATCTCCAATATTGTTCAAATTTATTTTATTTCAATTTATAGACTGGATGTGAAAGAATTTTGCCAATGTGTACATCAATGTTGTGAAAATGGTCACTTGGTCCAAATTTATGTATCTATCATTGCTTCCAAAAAGGGAAAAGCAAAATTATTGTGAGAAAACATTTTCAGGCACACATCCTATTTATCCACAATGAGAAGATGAGTTTTTGCTGGAAATATAATTATACTCCTAAATTTACCTTTTTGTCTGTCATGTGTCTGTGCGTGTATTTTTAAATTTCTTTTTGGCTTTTTGGTATTCTAAAATTTGTTGGTTGATTTAACAAAGTCTTTTTCCATTTTCAATAAATATAAAATTTATATGGTTCAATATAAATTATTATTCTTATTTTTTGAACTCTTTAGTTTTTACTTTTTAGTTTAAATTTATCACTAATTTTTAAAATTATAAATAAATAACTTTGTTCCACAAGCAAAAAAATAGTTTATATGAAAATATATTATTCCATGATTTATTATCAAACCATAAAAAGAAAATAATATACATATATATTAGACATGCCACATGCATCCCTTCGTACAGACTCTACAGAGAACTCGTGATAAATCGTAATTACGAGAAAGTATTATGGGTGAAAATGTCATTTCTCACAAGTAATATAGTAATAAACTATATCCATAGCATAGGTGGGGTGGTTGTCAAAGATTCTTCTATATGGACTCTTCTCCGCTGGGAGTGCGACTAGGGTTCCGCTTCTCACTTTCCAGCTCTCTTCTCCTCCTCTCTCCTTCGATTCTAGAGTTTCATGGCGATGATGGTGCATTCGATGGTTTTCCCGTTGTGATTGACTCCCAATCCGTTGAAGCTTTGCCGGAATCCTTAAGCCTTGGATATGGCCACAGCTAACCCCTTCTATCTTCTCGGCGATGATGACAACGATGACCCTCCCAGCTGATTGCTACCCAGCAGCTGAAGGTCGCCGCTAAGAAGAATACCAACGCCGCCGCCCCGCCCCGGCGGCCAAACTCCCATCCAAACCCGCACCCCCTGCTCAAGCTGGTGAGAACTCTGAATCCATCTTAGTTCGTGGTTTCTTATACGTTGGGTGAGATAAAGATTAGTTTTGTGATGTAAATGTGATAAATATTGGATTTACAGTGAGGGACGCTAGGAGCGGGAGCGCGCCAGTGAGAGATGGTGCCGGGCGTGGCTGGCCAAGCAACGGAAGGGGTGGGCGTGGTGGTAGGGTCGGGACTGGTGTTGAGGATGGAGATACTGCGAAACCTTTTGAAAGAGAGAGGAATTTCAATAAGGAGCGTGGGGGCCATGGAGGACGGCAAGAGTCGTTCAGTGGCAGCCTGCGTGGTGGGTATGGGAATGGAGAGGCCGGTGGAGATTCTGACCACCCCCCAAGAAGGACCTATGAGCGAAGGAGTGGGACTGGACGTGGGCATGAGATGAAGCGTGAGGGAGCAGGGCGTGGGAACTGGGGAACTGCAACTGATGGTGGTGTTGGACAGTTAAGATTGTTCTTTTCTAAACTGTTTTTGGTTACATTATTTTGTGCTTATTTGTAGTTTTCTAATAAATGGAGCTCACCTCATTTTTTGATTGAATAGGGAGACTGAGGACAATGTGAACATCGAGGGGAATGTTGTTACTAAGAAGCAGTCTGAGCAGGAGGATGCTGCCATGAACAAGGAGAACAAAGAAAAGGAAGAGGACAAGGTGAATTCTTTGGATGGTATCTACAGACTACAATTCAAATATAGCTTACTGATAGGTTGATCATCACCATGGAAGTTATTTGATATCTTATTTGAGTTCTTAAAACTTGCAAGCACATCTCAGTCTGCTAGTAGTCAAATCTATTATGTTTGTCAAAATTTGTCATATTACAATTGTTTTCTATTGTATGATTTAGCGCTGTATCATAAATCTCAATATCTGTATATGAGTTCTAATTACACTTACTATTCTGAGTAATACTTGTGTATTTAAAAGAAGGTCACAATTTGAAAGAATGAATGTCAAATTGAAGAAAATTTTCATTCAGTTTGTACATTGTAACTCTTGGAATGTGACTGTAGCCCACAGCTCCTTTCCACTAAATGCGGATTTGCTCCTTACAGTTTTCTCTCTTCTCCACTTTTCCTCCTCTGCCAATTCAGTTCTTTTATATTTCACAAACTTTCATCCTGCTTAATGCTTGAGTCTCTTTGTGATCAATCACACACATTTTGAATTGCATATATATCTTCTTTTTAGGCAGAATCTATTTCCTGTGTCCAAGGACTTTGAGGTTTTATGCTATAGATGATTCCCTGTGTTTTTAAAGTGTCACGCATATATATCCTTTTTATTTTATGTATATATAGCTTCTGTTGTGGATGGAGCAGTAGATATTGTAGGTATAGTTTTATTTTCCTCTTCTATGACATTATTCTTGTTGACTTTGTTGTCATCTAGTATGCATTTGATTTTCTTTCCTGAAAAATAGTTTACTTCTGGCTTCATCTGTCTTGTTTTTATCTCTGAAGCCATTATTGCCTGTTTCTTTATTTGCTAGTCTAGTGGAAATATGTGCACTTTTATTGTGAGCACGCAACAACATTGGACCTAGCAGCTGATGCTTTTTTTTTTAT
Organism: Dioscorea zingiberensis; assembly: GCA_026586065.1. NCBI lineage: Eukaryota > Viridiplantae > Streptophyta > Magnoliopsida > Dioscoreales > Dioscoreaceae > Dioscorea > Dioscorea zingiberensis. Next base: position 3,965,273 of record CM048825.1, on the reverse strand, counting down.
GTTTAATGTGCTAGGACGTCGAGTTTAAGAATAATTGAAGACCATTAAAAGCCATTATTAGAAAAACTTTCTTTGAATTGCTGAAGCACGAGTATTATGTTGGTTGAGTTTTTTTTGTTTGGTTGAGTATTTGCATACAAGATTAACTTGATGTAGAAATTTGTTTTGTTTGTGTTGTGTCCTCTCCACTTACTATATATAAGGATCATTCTTTTCTTATTATTCCAGTTTGACTCCAAGCATTGTGTTGTGTTGGATTCCAAATTTCTATAGAATATAGATGAAATTCTATTGTGATCCTATTAGACATTCCATCTCACATCAAATGTGCTTGAGCTGTAGTTGAAAAGGTTAAAAGTCTCTCAAAGCTTGAGTGAATTCAAATAAACATTAAATGCTTATGGTAGAATTCCAAGTTATTCTCCTCTTCATGCACCACTTCTATAGAAAGTTCCTTACAGTGTGGAGTCTTTTTTGACACATGGATTTTTTATCTCATCCGAGAGTGCTAAGGCACTTCACTCTTTTATATTGCCTTTGAGAG